>CM042073.1:4063093-4451574 GCA_023512825.1 Liposcelis brunnea | reverse complement strand
TTTTCCGTGCAATGCTGCTCCTATTCTTAGCTTATAAATAAGAATTAGGCGCATTGTCAATAATTTTCGCTATTAGCTGAAAATTAACAAAATATTCGGTAATCTATTGTTGGAAGGGAGATTTAATATTTAATTTAGTTGAGGTAAAGACAAAGGGGCCTCAAAGATTTTGCCTAGGGACCCAAAGCAAGTAAATCCGTCACTGTTTCTATTAGAAAACCCTTGGACAAAGCCTCCGTGATCGCTGTGAAAGTTTCTACGTGCATAAATTCTTACGTTCATTCTAGAAAAACAAGTACTCATATTCACATTCCCGCCAACACTGACTAGCAACAAAAAACTGTCAGCATCAAAAACAGGACTCTTTAAAGATTGACATGCACCTACAAGGCTCATCGCTGTATCCAAATTCAGACTTCAGTTACTAATACAAAGTTAATACGACCAAGCTCCCAAAAATCATGTCCCCAATTTTAAAACACTATTTTCCTCTAGATACTTTTAAAATTGCAGTAGTTTCAAGTTAACTTGTTGATAAAGAACAAAAGCAAAAGAGGGATTCAACAGATTCCATGTGTGTAGTAGGTCAAGTGAGGTCAGACTCGTGACGTAGCTACTATGACGTCATCGCTCGATTGATTGTTAAGGAAGAGGATGTTCCTATACCTTACCTCAACCATTTTTCTTTTCATAAGAAATAAATAAAACAAAAAAATTAATTTTTTACATTAAAACCCAAATTTAGCCTCTTGAGCTAAAATTTCAAAAAAAATTTTTCATTCCTCTTCAAAATTATTAATTAGCATAACCAATGTAATTTTTTTGGGAAATAATTATTTTTCGAAAAAAAAAAAAACCAAAATCTGTCGGTTTTCCCAGCGCAAGCTTCCCAATAAATAAACAAACCGTTATGACGTTTTCCGTTCTGTTTCTGGAGCTCCGTTCTCCAGTCACAGCGTGGAGCTCAAAGCGAACGGGTCAACAGCAAAACCGGGAAAACTCAGTGTTCTCATACTAACAATCCCTCATAACCTTTCCTCTTTTACTTTTTTTTTGGCGCGCGCGGTTTCAAAACTGTCTCCGCTTCCGTTTTACTCATTACAATCATGTCGCTGACTTTAAAACTTAAACAATTTCAAGTTCCAAAAACAAAAGGGGACAAAATCGCCAAAGTAGAATTCCGAGGTAAGTTTAAATTTATCCAGTGGCAATATAACTCAAAATATATTTTTTCTGAAAGTTCCATATTTTTTTAAACATGATCAAAATTAAATCGATTAACGAACGTATACCTCAGGGACCAGTCCACATCTAACCCAACGAACATTATTTCATTATTAATTCAGAAGAGCCCTGCGTATATGCGAAGCATTGTGCAGTCATCGGATCTGCATTTCAAGTAAAACCGCTTTCAATTTTCACCGTCGTGCACATAATTGATTAATTCTGCGGGAAAAGTGGGCGATCCGATAAAGCCAATTAAAAAGAAAACCTCGAAAAGGGCCAGAGATATGTTTGACCATATTTCTGGTTCATTCAAAACAAAATCCATTTTTAAAAAGTTGATCAAGCGCGGTGTTTTGATTCTCCCTGCTTGTTACGAAGGTAATTAAAAATCATCCCATATTAAATATTCATTACCAAGGGGATGCTTTAAAAATAATGAAACAATGTTTTTAATCAAATCTCTATTAAAAATTTATTAAAGAAAATATTGAAAGATTCGCTTGATAATAAATCTACAATCAAGGTTCGATTACTTTTTAAGCCAATTAGTATAAATATTTCTTATTAAGAAAAACCCTTTTTCTTAATAATTTTTTGCAGCACTCTTTTTTTATAACTGAACAAAAATTACTCTACGTAATCGGATTTCCCCCGTTAGTATGCGAAACTAAAACCAGAGGGTTTTACATGAAACAAGCAGAAGAGAGCACAGATATTTAAATAAAATTTTACAATTCTCTTTACTTATCATAAAGAAAACCATTCGTCTCAACCATGGCAAAGAAATTCTTGTCCACAATTCTGAACAAACATTAAAATTCTTTTTACCTATTTTCGCCCATTCTCAAAACCTCTTTTCATTAAGAGAGAAAGGAATTTCAAAAAAGTTTTGTTTATAAAGTAATTGCAAAGTAAGAATATTAATTATTTTTAAAAGTATCATAAAACGAATCATTATAATTTAATTAATGAAGTGCTGTTTTAATAATTAATTCAGCAATATCGTGAAAATATTTTCCGCAATAAATCAAGAAAATGAATAAACAATGTGATATTTCGCAAATGACGCAATATTAAAGCTTATGAAGCGCATAGAGGAAGGAAATTTGAACTCCCACATTTAATTGCTACTAGAACGCTGCACCAGTACGGTTGTAGACTCTTAAGCTGTAGCTCAAGAGGATCTCAGCTTTGATGACGAAACCCTTAAGACGTAGGAGGAAATTCTCTGTTTGCGAGACGCAAATAACATCAACAACTTTACCAATTTGAATTTGCCATAAAAAATTTTTAAAATGGTTCATTTTTTAAAAAATTTTCCCAGGAGTAATTCTTTATACAATGGTGTAAACAGTACTTTGGTCACGCTTTTCCATTGCGATGCAAACATTTGTAAATTTTGAAGCTAAACAAATCATACATATCGTCCTTACTCGCCATTAACCTCGATTCTATATTTAATGTAATATGGGTTTAAAAAACCTTCTTTATTTGGAGTTGTGGTAAAAAACCGGTGACCAGACAAGAATTTTCTTCTTCAGCCTCTTGATCGACAGATTTTCTAGTTCCGGCAACTTACTATTGAAAAAATTTAACAATTTGGAAGGTTTAATATTTCTGGAAGTATATGGACATATTCTTCAGATTTGAATTGATGTGTTTATTCCAGTTTAAAGCCGGCTGATCTAGAAAATTTGAGTGTTCTTTACTTGTCGTGGCCACGTCGAAGATGGACGATGGTATCTAGCTGTGGCCATTGCGCCCCAGGTTGTGACCAGCCTGTGGAGTTCAAACTAGAGAGACGACAACTTCGGGCTCCTCTGATTGGCTGTTAGAGTTAAATAGGTTGCGCCTATGTATAAGATAGTGGATCCCACACTGTGCTATTATTCATTTTTTTTTGTTTTATGTACTTCGCTTACGAGACGTTCCATGGATCCGTGATAGTGGTTAAAAATTTGTCGTCTCTTTTTCATCTAGTCTCTTTAGTTCAAACCTTTCCAATTAAATTTTCGGTCTTTATTTATTTCGATTAAAATCGATCGAGAGTAAAATGCAATGAAGGAAAATGATGTTTATAAAATATTTGATGATCCAGGGAATGTAAATTTCATTGACACAAAGTGGGTGATCACTCCTTTAAGTTCCTAATACCACGACGTTTTCTTTCTACGGTCTTAATCTTTTCTACCATAATTAGTTGCAAAACACAGAATTTAATGTTCCGTGTCACATGGACAACATACTGGAGTTCCGTCGACCAATCTCATAGATCACCTCCAACTGTTTCTCCATATGATTTAGCTCCTCAGTATTGCTCGATCTATCAGCACATAGTGGAGCAGGCGGTGGAATAAAGATAATATCCGTAGAACAAAACGGTAAAATTCCTTCTTTTCTTTGTCCGAACGAAGCAAGATAGCTTCCTCATATTTTTGTTTCATCGGGTTGAGCTCCATCTATGCAGCTTTCCTCCCTGGACGTAGGCTCAAAATAAGAGAACGTTGTTTCCCACCTAATCAGCGAATAAATGAAAACCCATGTCTGCCTCGAACAATGAAATTCTCCAGAAAATCATATGGAAACAAACGTGATCAAGAAATTGAAATATATTACCATAGATCATGCTGATGAGTTTTCCAGGAGGTTTAATTTCGTTCAGAATCGAAGCGTAGGTTGCAACCACACCAGAATTTCTAATTCGGCATCTCATTCTGACTTTGGACTCTTAATGCGTTCTTAACTTTATACTTCCATCTAAGCAATATTCCCCAGTAATACAACTGCACCATCTCAGAGTACGGTAAACCCTGCCTAAGCTATCCAAAAATTAATGCAGCCTTAATGAGAAAGAAACTTATTTCTTTTTCCGCAATTATTTACGCATCACCTCTTCAAATTCGGAGCAAAGATATTACTTCTCCTGCCCACTCGAACCGCACAACAAAATTGATGACAACACCAAAATCACCATGACCAAAGTTTTGTGATTATACCACAAGTTCAACTCCGGAAAAAACTTGTTTCCCCAAAGCAATTACCACCTCTAAATCGACTACTTAGAAATTGAAATGACATTATCCTTTGAATACCAATTCAGAGATATAATCTACACAATTAGTACATACTGCACCGTAAATAGCACTTGTAACAAATAGATTAATATCTCTTTCACATAACAACAATAATTCAGCAACAAACTCTTCAAAAAAAAAAAAAAACCCCCAGCTAACATCCAGACTATCATAATTAAATTCCCTCATTTCTTTTTAAAGTAATAAGAAAGATAAATGTAGGGTAATAACGCCAGATATCTGGACAACATAACTGCCGAAGTTAATTACCGTAAAAACAGAGAACAACTTAAACGTTTTTCTGCTTTTCTTACGTCATAAAAAAATCTTAGTATCTTTTTTTTCGTGCTACTGTTTATTTTTTTGGCACCGCGATTTTTCTAACCTACATCAAAAATCAATCAATAAATCAATAAACTGGACACGCGACCTAAGGGGGGTAATTATCATATTCAACCCGGAATTAAAATAAACGTCGGGGTAAAAAAATAAACAATGCGAAAAGCATGTCTTAAATAAAGGGGTTATCTTAATTAGCTGCGAAAACGCGAGATTGTTTATTTTTTCCTATAACACTTTTGCTCGTATGGAAATGTAAGGAAATATGGTTTGCACCTTAAAAGGTGCCGAAAAGCTTTTCTAGTCTATACATCAAAGATAACAGCACTCTAAAGCAATTTAGAGGAGACGTGAGAAAATTTACAACATTGAACCGTGGATATTTATTTCGCAAATAGATCTCGTATATCAGAAAATATCAGCAGCTAGAGCGAGAATAGTTTCCCTCTTTTTCAACGGGTTCAAACGGAAAGCTTATATGAACCTTACGCGACGATTTTCCTTCGCTTTCGAAAAGTTGCGAGAGCTTGAAAGCGAAATCCAAACCCTTCACTTTTCAAGTATGTAAATATCGTGAAAGTTGTCTACGGCAGATGTTTTATTAATTATCATAACATAAGCTATGTAAATTTCTTAGCACAACTACATACTAAAAAATTAATATAATTAATTAATTGAAGATTCGATAAATTGATTAATTATAGGGGAATTTCCACGTTTGGAAAGTTCAAGATTAGTTCATTATACCTTTGGTTAACTATCGACGTTGATAAATTTAACTGATCAGAACATGGTAAGGGTGATATGCTTTTGAGAAAACGTTTCTTTGGAAAGTATAAATTTTCTTCTATACAAGAAATATTAAATAAAAAAATTAGCTTGCTTCATGTTCTCACATGATTTCTCATTCATATTATGAATTAAATCACTCTTCACAAAGTATATAAAAGTTTTCCTTCAAGTTTTCTTATATCAGATTATTTATGTCAAACGTAAAGTTTGGAGGAGTATAAAAAAAATGTAATCCAGACAGAAGCTTATATCGTGTTCGTGTATCAGAATCTAAATTTGAATTTTATTAGCGTTCTTTTCTCTTCAGTTTTGGATTTTTAAGATTTTTGAAAAAGATGGGATCATGATTTACACTAAGGGTGAATAATGTTTCGTCGGGAAGTTAAAAAGCTTCCAGAGCAGGAAAGGCAAATCCATAATTCAATTATAAGTGCCGCACACTATTGTTGGCCAAATCAGATTTTTTTTATTCTCCTGTTCAGATGCATTCCAAGTTTTGCTGAAGATGATCCTTTAAAAAATCACTTTGTAATATTTTTTCTTTTGTTCTTTTTACTGGTAACTATTGTTCCCATTTTGGCGGTTATTTCGGTCCTTAGCCCACTCGGCTATTTTGAGATAAAAATTTGACTCTAGTGTTTCAACTACTGCAGTACATTCCTAAAAGCAAAATCGTGAGTTCACATTGCTCTCTGCCACTATTTCATTCTGGAACTGAAAAGCCGTAAATCGGTCCTGGATAGGCGCTTTTGACTAGCGCCAATAAACTTACGGAAGCAAACGCAAAGCCTCTTTCCACTCGTTTTCTTATTCGCCAAAACTATAGGACAAAACCAGAAGAGTCCTTCAATACGGCAATGTCCACGAAGACATCTGAACCTGATACCAGAATCTGTGAAAACACCTCGGGCAAGATAGTAGCTACGCCAGAGCTAAATATTATTAAAAGTGAAGAAACCTCAGCCAGATAAACATCCTTGTGGTAACTTCTAGGCCAGATAACGCAAACTACAAACCCTCAAAAGGTTGTAACTAGTCTTAAGACTATAAATAAATTTGATTGACCACCTACGAGACTATGGCATCTACCCGAACGAGCTCTAGAACTGCCCTTACTATTAAAGCTTAATGAAAACCATTTTTAAAAAGATAACACTAACACTCAGCAAATGAACAATGCTTGCTGTGAATTACGAATTTAAGAGAAGAAATTTTTCTTTCTCCTCGGTTACACAATGTAGAAAATATTAAATTGTCTAACATTTCCAGCACCTGTTCCCGTTTTACCAGAAAACATTTAAGTCCCCATTTTTATGAACATTATCGTAAGGGTCATAGAGGATTCAACCTTTTCATTTTCTCCCTTAAAAAAATTCTCATCCTTACACAAAAATCAATAAAATATTATTTTTTCCCCTCTTCCAAAACACTATGAGAGATCAAAGCGATAAAAAAAAACAATTACCCGAACAACATAATTTTCAAAATAAACCACTTTCGCTACAAACTAAGCCGATTCCAAAGTCAAACTTTCCGTTTCCCAACTTGACCTAATAACGTACCTTGATGATCACGTCCAAGCATCTAAGTAATAAAATATCGATTCAATCAAGCGAAAATAATAATCGCTAGCAGTTTTACTCACATTCGCATGGAAATATTTCCATTTTACATTCTCTCCCCACGCTCTTCGACGGGCTTTCGTTAAAGATGACCAACCCTCCAGTTGGGGTTTAGACATTTAGAAATCAAGCCACATAACAGGATAATTTAGAAAGTTCCACCATAAGAGGAAGCTTAAAATTTTCCAAGCACTTATTTTAAGTGCTAAAGGTTTAAGCGCACTCAAAAAATAAAAATGAAAATGTTAAAGAACCGTAGATTCTTTCCAAATTTTTTTTCATTTCCTCAACAAATAAAATTTTTTTTAGTTTCCCTAAATTAAAACTACGTTTACAAGCTTTTCCCCCGAATGAAACTGGTTTTATTAATTCAAAGAGGATTTTGATGAAAAAACATTTACAAACGAGAAATTGTTTTACGGTACAGTAATTCAAATAAAAACTTTTACTTTTATTTATTTTAAATTGTGAGAATTCCCAAAAATGACGAATGATTAGCTCAAACTTATTACGCTCCAATAGAAAAAGCATCAGACTATAAATCTAATTATGATTGTTAATTTAAAGCAACAGGTTTGAAGGGTTTTGCTGTTTTTTAAAAGTTTTACGCCGAAAGCAATTAGCGGATTTCAGAGTTATTGTTTTTCAAGAGCAAAACTTATTAAATTATTAGAAGGTGGGTGTTTTTCTTTATTTTTAGCCGTGGTCGCGACGGTGTTATTGCCATGACTGGAAAAATATTTAAAAAGAACTAACCACAAAATGACCTGCAGCAAACTTCCTGGCTTCAGCAGCATAAACGAAAAATGTAATTTAAACAAAAAACCAGCTAGTCTTCTTTTTCATCCTCTTCTCCTCCTCCTTTTTCTTCAGCATATAGCCAGTGTTTTCTCAAGAGATTCCATACGGTCCGTCAATAAAAGGCCCATATTTCTAAAGAAAAATCCTACACTCAAATAAACATTCGAATACAGCTCTAACATTTCCTTGAGACAAATCCCTTTCCTCAGCTGCATCTTTAATACGATTTTTGACCCGATGCTGAAAAGGAGCCAACAAAAAATCGATACGAACTCAACAAGTGCTATCCTACCTCAACGCCCCAGCTTTAACAAACCATTTACTCCATTCGCTACGTATTACTAAGTACATTTTTCCCCTTGCGTGAGCTGATTAACCCGCAAGACTTACGTCACTCCAAAACATCCAAACATCTCAAAAAATAAAAAGTAACGAAAAAAAATAAAAGACGTATTCGTATTTCGTCTGTATCTTGACACTTAACGTTTGAACATTACTTTTTTTCCTTGTCATCATTTATCTTCCTTTTTTTTCCATATTCGGTTTCCTGTGAAACGACTTCCTCGAAGATGCCTTCTTATTCTCTTCAGTGCAATTCAATTACAATGACCACTTCATTCGAAAGCTTTTCAAAAATTCTTTTTATAAAAAGGTAATTTCTCATTTTCTTTTCTAAATTGAATATTCAAAAGCATAATCATTTAACTGAATCTCATATAACAAAAAACAGAAACTCGAAAGTAAATATTGTTCTTTAATATCCAAGCGGAGATGAACGATAAAAAGCCCGTTTCAATTTGAAATCTTGAATTATTATGATAGAAAAGCGAAAAACCGGGTGTTGTCGAAATGATTCCGGCATTAAAAACCGAGGTCAAAAGCTACATCCCCAGTTTATTTTACGTTCCCAAGAGGAACTCGCGGATTTCCAATTTGGAAAAATCCAACCTCCGTTTAGTTTTTTTTTCCTAAATATAAATTATAGTTGTTGAACTTTCTTGCCCTAAAAGATAATTAAGAGTGCTCAAACGATCTAATTAAGAGCTGCTAATCTATTCTCGTAGTAAAATCGTAAATAAAAAAAACCCCATGTAACTTGTTGAATCTAGTTACTTTTTTTTGTTTTCATCCTTGTTTTTTATCTATCTCTTTCTTTCTTTTTCTGTTTGGAAACACGAAACCATTTTTCATCAACATATGACGTTTTATTAGGGAAAAGTGAAGTATTTCATGCAATTCATAGCAAGCCCATCATGATTTATTTTAGCGTTATCAGGTCCTTTTCATTGCGTTTGTTTATTTTTTTTACCAGTAACTTTTTTTTCTTGTTTCCCGTCTTAATCTGTCTTTATGCGACTTTTTTTCGAATTTATTGTGCAAGAGTTCTTTGTTCGAAGTAGAGGAGCATTGAACTAAATCAGGCTTGAGTAGTTTTAAGGTGAATTCAAAAACTAAATAAGTCACACTAAGAATTCCATATTACTTCGATCCGTCTGTCGATGTAGTCTGTCAGCCACGAGTTACTTCTTCAGTTCGAAAGCTTCAGCTAAGCTTGCTGTGTCTAACTTGATCCTACAATTAATAGTCATCTCCGATTGTTGGAACATTTTAGTTCCATCTTGGGACCAATTGTTGGCCGGCCGGACAGCGACTCGGACGATCAGACTTGGACGGGAGGCGAACTGGCTTATGTTCTCTAGATCGCCCTCGGCGGCGATGAGAGGGTAATGTCTCGATGAATGCGGGGCAATTAGGGCTGCCCCTACTGGCATGGAGATTGTCAGGATCGATTCAAATGGGCATTAGGCTCCATTCCGTTTGTAACAGCATTACGAATCAAGCTAACGTCAGCTTCTTTTTTATTAAGTTTAGCCGGTTCTTTTCCTATTTTCCTCCTTTCTCAAATGTAGATCCTTGAGATCTTCCATAGTCGATGACTTTGATTAACAACATACTTTCTGGTAGGCAACACCTGTTTATAAATCAAAACTATTCCTCTAGTGACGACGAGGTATACCACCCCTTCCTTCGCCGGAGGGGCAGCCAGGAACCCTTCGTTCAGTTTGTCTCCTTTCCTTATGGCTAATTTCGAGAGCCGGTTGTCCGGCATCCTATCGACTTGCTTTTTCCACTCCTTGCGTTTTGTTCGGACGAAACGGGATACCTCTTCGATTTTTACTGAGTCCCGAAGACCTACATTTCTTATTCTATCCCATCGCGCCTTGTTTTGCATCATCCGATCAAATTTCATTTATAGTATTCATATGCTGGCGCGCTTTCGCGATGTCTAGCTCGGTTTCTGCTCCTTACGTCAGGATAGGACATACGACGGTTTTATATATTCTCGCCTTGCTCTCCAGGTGCATGTACTCGGGCAGATCGCAGATTTCAGCAGATCGTCATCAATTCACTAAATGCCGCTCCGAAAAAAATAAAAATACAAACGATTATTATTATTATTATTATAAAAAAGCCATGAAATGAATCACAAACTTAGCTTTAATATAAATCTCAGCCCTTCACTAAAGTAATAAATTTTATCTTAAAAACTCATTTTGAATGTAAAAAAGAAATTTTAAAAGACATTATTTCTTTTATTCTTCTAATAAAGTTTCATTTAAGTATTGACAACGGTGTAAAATTATCTCCTGAACTAAATTATTAAATTCCGTGAAGTGAAAAAGAAAACTATGTTCCAACTTTCACGTTTTGATATGCAGGCGTTATATACCAAGACTTTGCAAAATAATAATTAGCATAGCTTTAACGATGAATTAATTAAACTTCCTTCATAAACTTTCTGGCATAAATACGAAAACACTCTTGCAGATAGTACAAAGCTGGAAAAATATTTCGGGTAGGAAGAAATTTTATACCAAACTTATTACTTCGCATGAAAATGTTTTTTTCTTCCCCTTATTATTACAAAATCTGATGCTTCATGCTTTCGGGGGATGTTATCGTAGAAACCATCGGAAATTAATTTTAAACGGTTATGCTTCCTCTTTCTAATCCGGGAGAGAACAAAGGAACCATTTGAGTTCGACGTTCCTCCGCTTTTCTACTTTGTTCTTGACTTATATTGAAAGATTTCCGCAAAAGGTTTCACTTTCTCCATTAACCCCAAGTATTATTCATTTTGCTAAAATGAAGGAAAGTACAGGCCCTGGGGAGACGTTAGAAGGGGGTTTTATTTTATTTTAACGAGTCAACTCATCAATGCTAAAGGATTAATCCGAGGGATCTTTTTTTCCTCTCTTGATTAAGGATATATGTAAATTAATGCGTTGATATTTTGTGGCTGGGAAAAATGGATGAAAATGGATCGGGGAGGAAAAAATAATGTATAGGTCGGTATAAAAAAAATTAAAATATAACTCAGAGTTAATTTTAACTCTCTTTCACGGTATGCAAACACTTTTGTCTTAATTCACTGTGGAAATTCACGTAAATTAAAAAAAAAGAGGAAAGGAAGCTCTCTCAGGCGTCGTGTTACGATTTACTCTACAGCGGGAGAGGGAAAAAAAAAATTGTATAAAGCGGAAAGCGGGATAAAGTTTGATTTAAACAAGAGAATAATTTGAAATTGTCTGCTAAAAAAAACCTTAAGTTCCAGAGAAGAAAACGAGGATGGGGGGAAAGCGGCAAAACGGCGAATTTAAATCTTTTTTCTTCCATGCTTGTATAATACCCGAGAGAACTTTTCTCAAGAATTGAATTCCTAATATTTATTATGATTGATTGGGCGAGAGTTGTTTCAAAAGCCTCGGATTTTTCTTTTATAAAAAAAGACAGGAAGGAAATTAAGACTTTGATTCTCCTCGCTTTGCAAAACTTAAAGCTTAACCGCCTACTTCATCAAAGTCAGCGGGAAATCTAGGCACAGGTCGAAGGGCCGCATATCGCAGGGGGGCGCACTGACTGCGGCCATATTTCTGACTAAGAATTACTTTTGGAAGAAAGGCGAAAGAGCCCACCTTTACTAAATGAGGAAGACCGGAAGTGAAATTTGCAGGCTGATATACAGGAGCTAGAGAAACGGCGGAGCATATCCTCTGTTTCTGAGAAGCTGCCTCCGCAAGCCGATTCAGAATCCTTGGGGAAGCATTCCCCTCACCTCAAATGATCAGGGCTTCCGACTTAAGTAGTATTAAACAGTAAGGGCAAGACAGGATAGGCCACTAGATAGTCGCAGTGTGTCGACGGACATCATAGGTCCCCTACCCTCATTTAACAAAAAAAGAAAAAAAAGAGAAGTAGGAAGATTGAGTGCCTAAGGCCCTAATTATTCTAACTCTTCTGATTACCGTTGATGTTAGTCAAGAACAAGGATTCTATACCCAAGAACAGAATCATACAACATGTGTTCATTGAAATGTCAAGAGGGGGAGTAGGCAAATACCTTTGGCTTTGGGGAGCAAAACCATCATGAGACGCTTGGTCCACGAACAAAAAAATTCACTCCCTTCCCCTCTAAATGATGCCCCTGAAAAGTTTCTTCTTTTTTACTGCCAACTTCTAATTTAATCGCATTTAAAAAACAGATCATTTTTACACGTTTAGATAATAACAATATTTCGAACTATTCTGAAAACGAATCAATATCAACTTAAGGTTAATTCGTATTAAAAAATTGTGTCGAAATCTTTTTTCCATCGCATATACATCATGATATTATCACCCTTATCAAATATTCATTGCATGCGTTTATTAATACCGCCTTTGCGATCACATCACTTTCAAATATCCAATATTAATATACATAACCGGGGAAATATGCTGAAAGTTTTTCTAAAGGCAAAAAAAAAATATGGGGACTTTGATGGATTATAACTTTAACCCGTGAGTTTTCATTTTCCTGAAATACTTGAGGCTTAAAACCCCGTGGATTACAAGAAAAAAGGTAAAAAAGAATATTAAAATTAACAAAAGCTTGCTTACGATTAACCCTTGACCTTCCAAGAGAATAAAAAAAAAAATTCTCCCCCGTTGCTATAATCAAACTCAAAAGAGGAAATCGGATAGAAAAAATTAGAGAAAGGGAACAAATGAAAGTTCGAATAGATTCAAATTACTATACCGATCGATATCAAGTATTTTAGGCGCGAGTTCGATTGGAAATAGAAAAAATAAACGGAAAAAAGAAAAGGTCCTGTTCGATTCTCTAAATTATAAGCAAGAAGTAGACAGAAAATAAAATTATTGGATTCTTGTTGCTCGGGAATAAAAAAATTCAGCATCACGCTCGCTTTCCTCACAAACGAACTTCGAAGGTCAAGAATATAGAATCAAACTGGGTAAAAAAACAAACTCGCATGTTCGTTGAAAAAGAAAAATTATTGGATGGAAGAATTAAATTCCTATAGGACGTGAAGGAAGCAATCAATAGTTTGCTTGGACCTTTTGTTTTTAAATTGAAAGTGGCGGGGGTGGCAAGATTCAGGAAAAGTAGATGAGAGTTGGTTTCTATTAATAAAGGAGCGTTAAAAAATTCTTAGGACTCAACATGGTGGCAGTGCATCACATGCGCAAACCTCATGTTTAACTTATGTGAAAGAAAATCGAATTCTCCCTCAATCAGATTTTTTAAAACTATTTTCTTTGTAATCCTGGGGAGTAATGAAATTAAGGAATATGAAAAAGAACGATTTAGTTCCACTCACGCACTCACTCACTCACTTAAAAAATCTTCACATATTTTTTTTAGTTATCGATCTACTACATAGTCATATTTTCATGAACTTATTTATTCAATTTGATAAAAAATTAATTTCAGCCTCCACATCAAAGAAAAAAAAATAATATAACATTTTATCAAGCGCACTTTCAGGGTGAGTCAAAAATCTTAACTACAGAGCTTTTTTTTTTTCATTTTTATAAAAGCCCCTCAGGCTTTTTCATTTCTTCTCATTTCTTTCAATCCATTTCATATAAACGGGAAATGCAAGGTTCAATTAACGAACAATGAGTTGGAAGCTAGCTAGGATTTCTAATCTTTTCCGCTATATTTTAGTTTTCGAAATTACTGCCTAAATCCTCTTTCTTATACGCTTGCTCCATCGCTACACAAAAATAATCTCGCCGTTTGCTACATTTTCCAGGATTTCACTGTAAATGGTCTCTGCGGGTCTCTTGGCTTCACCAACTTAGATCTGGAAATCCACCCTATGCCAAATCTTAATCAAAGACTCACGACCTTCGCGAAAAAGAGTATAGACGACATCCTGCAGAAATATTTTCGCATCACAAGAAAATTGCTACTCCTGATTTCAGCTAATAACCATTGAGGAGCGGACACTCGCTCCAGTAATTCTTTTCATGTTCATCACTGAAACACCAGAAGCCAAACATTCAGTAGAAGCCAACCGCCAAAATTCACACAACTTACACTATTTCTCCTTACTTACAACAAACCTTTCGCTCTTAAATTTTTCCTCCAGTGCGACACAACAACATTCAAAACCGGAACTTTATTTCAACGTGCCTAACAAATCCCAACCTTGAACTTCCTCACAAGGATTTTGATTATAAATCCACCGAGGAAAACTTAACAAATCCTCTTTGCATTTTACCAACAAGTAATCCTCGGATTTATAAAACGACTCCCACAGAGCTTAAATTCGAAAATGCCAGAACTCTTTACGGATAATCAGTCCATTTAGTTACATGTCCAAAAAATTACGCAACTTTCATTATAAACAATCGTATTTACCCCATTTAACCCACCCCTGAATTTTATTGTCTTTACTCAAAAATCCAATTCAAGGAAATCTGATTGCGTCCCATTGTTCCGTACACCTACATCGTTACATAATTTAAAACGTTTCTCTTTTCACAGAAAGAAAAATTCCGGGAAATACGAAAAAATTCCCCTAGGGGTGAACTTTGTTTTTTTTATGGTCAGAATAACCTTGCAAGGGTCAAACTATCAAGAATTGACCAAAAAATGTTCTTAACATAGTTTCTTATAACCCTTTCGCGACTAAATTTTCGAGCTCCTAATCAGCTCAAATTGACTTTATTTTATTTTGAAAGACTAAAAACCTTATAGTGAAGTGCTAGGCCCAGTAGATTTCCAGGAAATATAAAAATTCCTGAATCATGGATATGCAACATGTAGTACACGACTGCGTATAAAATGCCAATCACGTTTTAAATATTCTGAAGAAAAAAAATTGAATTGACTTACCGACAAAAATATCAGGTATCCAGTTTCCTCGTTCCAATTATTCCTGATGAAAAACCTTTTCTTTGTAGCTCAAACTGAAAAAAAACAAAAAAAAAATTTTTTTAATAAATAACCCCCATTTTTATTTTTATTTCTTAAGAAACTGCTAATTATTCGCAAGCCTTAATGGAGTTTTCTAAATAAACTGCACATAAATAAAAAAATTCGGGTTTTCCACGGTTCATAGCAAAAAAAAGCGCGAGGGAAAATAAATACTTCCTTCCATCAACCATTATAAAAAAAATTAATTGTTGCGAGAGAGAGAAAAAAAAACAAAACAGAAACTCGAAACTTTTTATTTCCTTTGTTTTCCCAATTTTTATTATTTTTTTTAAATTTTCGGGGCTATAAGAAAATAATTACGTTCCCATTACGTTGGAATAGAGAATTTTTAATGACCTCTATCGACATCATTAAAAAAACGGAGAAAAGAAAGAGTACTACAGTATAAATGTGCTTTTGTTAAAAAAAAAATGACAGAACCGTTCAACGTACAAAGAGTGGTGACAAAGTAGAACCATTTCAAATTCTGACGTTAATTACGTGGGCAAAAGAAAAATCGTTTCGTTCGGACGATTTTTGTTTGCTTGTTCATGTGTACGAGTGTGTTTTCTTTTATTTCTCCAGGCAATGTCATTTTCCCGGGTAAATATAAACCAATGCTTTTTCAAAATGAAACCGCTTAGAATGGTTTTGTTAAATTATACGAAAAAATTAGGTCTGTTCACAGTGGCGTAAACTATACCTGTGGACACTTGTTGCAAAAGACCGTCAGCGCCCCCTTTCCCCTTCTCTTCCATATATTCAATAGTTAGTGTTCTAATTTTAACAAATATCTTACTGCTTACACAACTTTATGAAAATAATTTAAGTAGAAGTGATGGAACCATCCAAAGCGACCGATACAACAAAACTGAACTCATTTAAAAAAAAAAAAAAAAAAAAAAAAAAAGGTCATCAGACGAAGGGAATTTTTGAAAGTTACAAAAATATATGAAAAGAATAGTAAGCCAAATCCGACGAACATTTTGTAAGCACGTTCAACTTATTTAATAAAAGAATTAGCAGCCCAAAAACGAATTGACCAATAGAGTCTATGCGCGATGACGTCACACGCGCAAGGAACTATGGGAGTGAACAGTTGAACATTTCCTTAACAATGCTCTTCACAATAAAAAAAATTTTCCAACTTTTGAAAAAAAAAATCCAAACTTAATCCTATAGTCCAACTTAGCCAAGTTCTAAATATTTAAACACTACATCCAAAAACACATAAATAAATAACTAAAAAAAAAAAAAAAAATGGAAAGAATTCCTCATGGAATTCCATTTTCACTAGAGAACATTCTTCTCTTTAAAAAAAAAAAAGAATACTTCAGGATTTTACGGGATTCCAGTCATAAATATCGACAAAAACTTAGATAATTAAAAAACGTAGCCCTGTCGGCAGTGTAATAAAATTTTTACACGAAAACTTTACCCTTAGGCACAAGCTTCAGCACCTTTCACAAAACCTCTTTGTCTTTTTAATTCTAAAAAACAAGGAAACAAGCTGTCTTAACCTATCGGAAATGGTATCCCCTAAGCCCCTGAGATTTCCGAAGCTTTTTCTACAAAGGACTAATTACCTGTTTTTTCCTGTAAAAGATCCTTATGTCGGGAGAATTTCCGTGCAACAAAATGTTTTCCTTTGAAATAAGAGACAGATGCGAATTTCCCAGAGAAACGATTCGAAGAACAATCTCGAATTTATATTTTCGCACTCGGGGAAAGAAAAAAAAAGAAGAGATTCGTTTATGCATCTTCGATTAAACCCAGAGGATAAAAAAACAGCCTTCCGAATAAAATCGGACCTGTTCAGTTGCCTTGCTTATTTACTCTTGGATGAGAAACGATCAAAAAAAAGGATTTGTTTGTCTTTGATTTTCAAAATAAAAAGGAGGAAAAAAAACACCTTTTTTTCGTGGAAAGTTGTTTCCTCTGCGTTTAGGAAAAAGATACGGATGGATTGCTTTTTTACTTTCAAATTTGTTTTTATCAAATTTTCCTTATCGCTTTCGTCTTTCTATATTTCTTCATTAAATTCCAGTAGATGAAAGAGAACATATTTCCGAGACGAAAAAATTCGATGGGCTTTTAGCGCGTTGAAAGGAATTTAACATGGCTTAGTCAGCAAATATTATCAGCGAAAGATTTCGCAGCCACAGGCGATAACAAAATCGCCTTCATTTTTCCTTCTCTCTTAAAATCATTATTTTATATTTTCTAAAAAAAAAAAAATTAGGGCTGACCTTTTGGCTTTGACTGAAAAAGCTCGAGTACGAATCAAAAAAATAAACTCAGGCATAATTCAAAGATAAATGTAACTCTGGCACTACAAAGATGGATCATTTACAACTTTCTTTTTTCCTTATAGTGCTTTTAAATCCCGACCCTCGACCTTTTATCAGCGCAACTTTCACAATACATCCCCGGCCTGGATTTCCAGGTAAATTTAGAAAACACCGCCTATTCATTTTTATCCCCTTTCCCTTTCCCAGTCATATTTTTTTTATCCTTTCGGCTAAAGATCAAAAAGAATGATTGATTCCTCCATCCAGCTATAGTTATCCTTCTACACACCGTGACCTCTATTCTCTTTGATTTCCCGATGGGTAGTATTTAATATCTCGAATGAAATGAGTCAATATCAAGGGCACGAGTTGACGCTTTGGGCGAGTTTTTCTCCCTTCGAGGGTATTATAATTCAAGTCTCCGACAAGCGGGAAAAACAACAAAAAGAAATAACTTTCATCTCGCTTCTGTTTTTGAGGTTTTTGTGTGTTTCGGTAAATTGGTTTAAAGCCCTTTCACAAATTGAAGAGCACTTCATTGCTTATTTTTTTTCTCCCGTCGCTTCCCGTTTATCACCCAAATCCTTAGTAATGAAACTGTTTAAAAAAAAAAAAAAAGCATCCTCCCCGCTGGTTAAAAGCATCTACGCGTGGTAAATTTTTTATACAATCTACAATGACTGTCGCGTCTATTTAAATGATTTCCCACGCGGGCTATTCTTTCCCATTGTCCCCTTTTATATCCTCAAATGGAAAAATCTTTGGGTTTTGTTTTACAAGAAACTCTGGCCACTAAAATAGTTTCAGCTAAAATAAATACAAATAATAATTGCACTATTGCTAAAGTTTAAGTGAATTCTGCCCGGCTCTTCTTCTTCTTCAGCCTTTCTGCATCCACTCCTGGAAATAAGCATCTTCCTTTCTCCATGTCATACGGTTTTCCGCTCTCTGGAACCAACTCCTTCCTGCAGTTTGAATGATGATCGTTGAGCCAATGTTTCTGAGATCTCCGCCAACTTCTCGATGTTAAACGCGGCCTCCATTGGGTTAATGTTACTACCCAGCGCTCCTGGTCCTCCCTGGCCACATACCACTGTCACTTCAGCTCTGCAACACGCCTTATCACGTCCATTACCCGCGTCTGCCTGTGGATTTCATTTCTGATCCGATCTCGCAGGCTTATGCCCAAAATGGACCTCTCCATCTCTCGCAGCGCCCACGCGGAGCTAGTTGGCACTTCTGATGGTTACAGTCATCGTCTCCAGACTCAAGGGGCTCTCTCATACATGTTTCAGATTCGCGAACCCGGCTTCCCGGCTCACAGGGGCCAAAATGTGGCCAGATTACTTAAATTAGAGTTTATAGTTAGATTAGACTATTCAAATACACTAGATTTATTTTTTTTTCTAAAGCTTCCACTAATATGTCACCATTTTTTTCCTTTTTAAAGTAAAACCACCGACTTTTTTTTCAATGTATCAAAAGCTTTGACAAAGAAAAAAAAATTTCTTTCGTGACTTTGAATTCCATTAAAGCTAAATAACCACATAACTACCGCAACTTCTACCCTGAAGGGTATGAATCTCAATGACCAGTTTTAAAACTGTCTCGTTTTACAGATGTTATATTGTGAAGCAATTTTGTGAGTATTTTTGTAATCGCCTAAAGCTTGTTAACGTAGTTTACTATATAGTCGGCACAAAATTTCATTTGAAGTAATTTTTATTTGCTCTGGTCAAAGTTAATATTTTATATGTGGAATGATTATTTCCAAACGAATTATTTACATTATTTTTTTTAAATCCACTGTTAATGAACAAAGTAATCGTCTTTTAACATTGCTCATTGTGGTATTGATGCAGATTTATTTCTCCAAAATGAAAAACGAAAATGTTTGTCATTATTTCGGGTTTATATTTTTCGATTAAAATATTCGGAATAAAACCAGATGGATTATGATGTCATATTGTGTTTGATAAGCCTACTTTCACTTGAATTTCGAATTTTTTTTTGGCTTTTCATGACAATTTAACTTTGAACACGATGAAAAAAAAATCCGAGCTAGGCCTGACCCCTCAAGGGAAAAAGCAACAGCAGATCTGGCTCTGCAAGCTCCAACTTCATTCATCTTTCCTTTTCGTTGTTGAAAACTTCCAAATAAATCTCTCCCAACTTTTTTTTTCAAAAAAAAATTTTAAAAAGTGACTTTTACAAAACGTAAACTTTTTAAATCCTCAAAGATTGTTTGTTTTGTAATATCATTGTAAATAATCATTCACAACTTTTCGCCTTTGGGGATATCATTATACTCCCAAGTAATTTCACAAAAACAAAAAAAAAGAAAAAAGATTTCCTTACACATTTTACCTTAGATTTCCCAGAAACCATATTTTGTGGGTAAAAAAAATCCCTTAAGTAATTGCAACAAAAAAAAAGAAAAGGCTTATACACGTTCTGAATGACAGGAAATGGAATTCGAATGTTTTGTTTTTGCTCATCTTTCAATTTCATGCTTTCTTCTTGTTTTTCTTGGCATTTTTTTTTTTCCAGCTATTGTTTAATTTATTTTTTTTTCTTCTTTGACAAACATAAAGCGTCAAACGCATTTTCGAAGACTTCAATTCCCAAGTATTCCGTATTTTTTTTCCACATAATACAGTATAATAGCACAACAATGATGAATCATACAATGGGAAAAATCGTAAGCTTTAAAAAAGAAATTTACGATGAGGAAAAAAATCGTAAAATATTGATTAAAAAATGTATGTCCCGTCGAATAGTCATTTTCAAACTTCTATAAAATTTTTTAGCGGCGTGTAAAAATATCTCGATCACGTCAGGTTTTATTATTTTTGATACTGAAAATATTTAATAATTTAATTTTTTTGTTACAGGTGTATCACATTATTCAAGGGTTTTGGAAGATACAGGAGAACTAATTGTTGTTGATGAAGTAAGTTTAGTTTAAATAAGTCAATTAGGGTCGTCTTGCAAATGCTAAAACTCTGAAAAGATGTTTTATGCCAAAGTTAATTGCCAATTTCAGGCCTTCTAATCACTTACCTCAATTCCATTCTGTTCAGTTCATTCTGATCCGAATTTAACATTTTTAAAAAGAACAACTGGAACGTACACACTCAAGCATTTTCTGCAAAAAAAACAAATAGAATGAATTTTTTATTTAATAAGAAAATTGATTCTATAAGTATAGCCTTAATTTAGTAAACTTACCTTGTGCCTTGATAAATTTCTCTACAGGTTTGGATTTCCTAGCTGCATCAATGTGAAGTCAATGTTGAAGGCTTTGTGCTTTATTTATTTGTTTGAGGTTTCTGCTTCCCTCTACGTTCATTATAAAGTATAAGCATTGCAGACTTATAAATGTTTGAAAGTATTAAAAGACCTTGCTTGAATAGTACTTGCAGCTTAAATTTTTATTTGCCTAAAAAAATAAAAGAAACCTTAAGTTCACCAAAATATATTATTTAAAATATTCAGCATCACTGAATTAAACACTTCGTTTTAAAATTTTAAGATTCCTTTAGGGAAAAAAAATTGTGTCCGTTAGGTTATGAGAATATCTTAACCAACCTGATTCTCATTTTCTAGCTGCGAACTGAAGAATTAGGACACCATTAAAAAATTTCAAGGAATCAAACCCCTAATTAAACAGTGTTTCGATTCATATTCTTGCTTTCTGCTTATCAGTGCTCACTTTCAAAGGTTTTGCAATTTACTCCTATTTGCCACTCTCAGAACATTGTTCAATTGCCCATAACCTAAAAAAGGAAGTCTAACCTTAGTGATGTTAATTATACCATTAAACAAAGCAGGTGTTTGTTTTTTCCTCGATTTACATGTTGCATCGCATGCGTGATCACAATAATAGGGGAAGAAAACGTATTAACGCCCTAACATACTAAACACCATAGCAACCGATTATCTGCTTATGTTTACACACAAACTACCACAGAAATCTTTCTAACAAGTTCAACTGACGCTTCATTTACGATAGATTATCTTTTAATAGCTGAGAATCGACTCATTTTACGACTGACATGACGCGGTGAAGAATCATAAGGTTGGTTGGTGTAATTTTATCCCCGGAACATCATATAACATCCCTTAGTAGCTAATATTTATAATCTAAATGATACTTACGGAGAATGAAATCGGAAACCTTTCCAAATGATCAATTAAATAATATATTTTCAATCTCTATAAAACTCATGCCCAGCCATCGGATATGAACGTTTTTCCTTTGTCTTTGTTCTCAAATTTTTAAGGGATTTTTTGTAAGTAGATGGCAGCACTCAAAGGAAAAAAGGGAAAAAAATTATAAGTTTATGTTATAATTTATAAATGTCAAGGTTGAATGGAATATTATATGGTGAAAATAACGTCGATAGAGCAAATATAGCTTTTACACAAGCCAATTACATCGAAAATCTATTATCGAAATCAAAAATAAATAAAATGATTATTAGTTTTTAAATTCGGCGGGTGATGTGATGTTGAGTCTCATTAGTTGGCAGCACTGCATCATTAGAATCAAAACAAAACAAACCTCAACGATTTTTCGATGGAGAAGGAAGCCGATGAAACATGCGGAGACGGTTTTATTTATTTATCATACGATACTGGTTGTAAATTAGAAATGTCAGGAGACCGTACGAGGAACTATATGTGAGTTTAATCATTAGTTAGATTGTTATTTACGTTCGTTTCAATTTTAATTCAATATTCATCAGTTTCATTTAACCGTTATCATTTTCATTTTTTTTTGGTTGTGAGTTAAAATTAATTAGTAAAACAACATAGAAAATAAAACTGCAAAGAATAGATTAATGAAAATTATGCTCTATTCAATAAGCTCCATATTATCTCCTTTGAGTGAATTCATTTACGAAACTGAAATTAATTGTAGCATAATTTATGCAAATAAATTCACATTGAAAGCATGTTATATCCTGATAGAATCCAATTTTGAAATAATCATTATCATGAACGTTTACTTCTTGATTAATTGCTGAAGATGTCGAGGTGTATGTGTGGTGATTGTTCTCGTCTGCGTAAACTAGCAGCTTAGAGAAGTGAGAACGTAAAATAATGGAATTTCATCACTGAGTTTACAGTGTTTTTTTAGGTTATGTTTTTTATCAAGAAAAAAGCAAACTTTGTGATATGTAAATTGTATTGCATGAGTTATGGAATAAGAAAAGTGATGACAACAGGAGAATGTAAAAGTTAAATTGAATATTGTAGACGAGAAACTTGTAAGAGAAAAAAGAAACAATGTAGCAACAATTGTTATTATTTATGCTTTTTGGTTGTCATTCAGCTATCGGGAAAATGAAAAATGGTGCTGATAGGGGCTGATTGTCCTATTTTCAGAGCGACCTGATATTATCTTGTTTTTTATTCTCCCACTAACTGCAGCAAGCTATAATTTTTTTTATTTTACTTTACTTTTTTTTTAGTATGGAAGGAAATGACAAATCACTTCCACCTCAGATGGAACACGAAGATTTGGTCAATGCCATGCAAATGCAGCTGGACATTTACAAAAAAGAGCATGAATTTTTGAAAGGAGAACTGCAAGAATTATTAGCTGAAAATCAAAACCTAACCATCAAAATAAACACTGAATTTAAAAAAAAATTACGAGATGACATGAAAACCGGTTTGCCTAATGTAATTGAAAACGAGATAATTATCAATTTAAAGGATCAATTAGATATGTGCAAGAAGGAAAAAGAAAAAGGTCAGGAATTGTATCAGACATGTTTGAAAGTAATTGAAAAATTAGAAAACGAAATCCGATTTTACCAACAAAGCACAAATCGAAAAGAATTGACGGATTCGATCCCGGCAATTAGTATTTTAGAAGCTAAATTAAAAAACACAAAAGAGCATTTAGAAATGGAAACGACCGCACGTGAGCAGCTCGAAAGTGAGAATATCAAACATCAAACAGAAATAGCTAAGCTGAAAATAAATTTAGACGCTAACAGTGAAATAATTGACGAGATGAAAAGCAGGGAAAAGGAATGGAAGGAGAAGTGTTTGAAATTAGAACAGGAATATGCTCTTTTAAACGCGACATTTGATTGTGTCGCTAAATCGAGGAACGACCTGGAGAAAAAAATGGAAATTTACGGTAATAAAATTCAGGAATTGTTGGAGAGTAACAACGAAGCGAAAAACAAAGTAGAAGAAGCTCTGGATATTGTAGAGAAAGCAATTATGGAAAGAGATGCCGGAAGCATAAGAGAAGCTCAACTACAAGAGGAAGTAAACAAATTGCAATTATGCTTGCAGCATGTAATCGAAGAGGCTGGAAAGAAAGTCGGAACAGAAGTCGAGGAACTTAAAAGGAAGTATGACATAAACATGCTAGAGATTTTAAAAGACGTACCGGATTTAAAAAGCGAGCTTCTTCGAAAAAATCAAGAGCTAAAACGTTTAACGGCGAAATATAAAAGGTTGGAAAAAGCATGTTCGGCAAAGTTAGAAAAAGAAAAAATTAGTTTGATAAAAGGTTCGGAAACCGAATTAACTATTCTCGAGAGTCAATTAGATTCGGTTTACAAAGAACTTGAAAGTCTTAAACTGAGCTACGAAAATCTTTCAACTGAGAAAAAAGAATTAGAAGATAAATATTCTCATTTGGAGGAGAGTTATCAGGGTTTATTGTCCGAGAAAGAAATGGAAGGATCTCAGCTAAACCGACAGATTATAAATCTCAAATCACAAATGGAAAAGAAAATAGTTGATTTAGACGAATCAGCGAAAAGATCAGAATATTTCGTAAATCAAATTCAAGAATTACAAAACGAGAACAAAGAACTATCAAAAGTCGCCGTTAGGTGTAATTGTGAGAAATTTAAAATGAAGCTAAAGAAAATCAACGAATCTCGGTTGATTCAGATGAACGAGCTAGAAGGTCATGTCGAGTCTCAAATGAAGCTCAACGAGAAATGGAGGAAGGAAATTAAAGAAATAACGGAAAAATTCGAGGAAAAAATTCGGGAATTAAAAAAGGAATGTGCGAAGTTAAAAGCTAAGAATAAGAAAATCGGGTCGGAGTTAGCGGATGCTCAGGACAAAATCGCATCTTTACAACATTGACAATAACTCGAATTATTTTTTTAATCGATTCGATTTTTTGTTGTCTCTGCTGGGAATAGCTACTAAATAAGTCAAATCATTTTTAAGTTAAATGGTAAGTTGAAAAAAGATTTTATTTTTTTAAAAAAAAACATGGAAAATCATTAGGGAATAAGATAAATTCATCATAATCCATAGGGTATGTTCCCGTTTTGTAGATGTCTCTCAGGGATTGCGTTTAATCTCAGTGTCACAATATTGACAGGCGATTATTAAACATCCCAATCGTACTCGACATGTAAAAGGTTTGATCATTAGTTTGAGTTCTGCCTAAAGAAGGATTGAGGTTATTGGGTAATACGTCATCCTAGGAGGTTTGTTTAAAAGGATTCGGTTGAAATCTCGTTTTATCCTTATGATTTTGAATCAGATTGGATTTTATTTTTTTCTTTTATTCATTTCTTTTTGTAGGAAAAGAGAGGAAAGGTTTTTTTATTTAGAAAATTTAGTATTTCCTGTGGCAGAAAGAAAACTTCGTGTAGCTAGGACTTATTTTCCGGTTCTTTTTGAGCTTTTGACCTCAAGACCTCGCAGTTTACCATTTAGCTTGATGATCTGAAGACCGATCATAGAGATTCATAAATTCTGTTGCATATTTGATTCACAGGTGCAACAGCTGGAATGAAGTTCTTTAATGGATATTCTTAAGGGGCGCCGATGAATTATCGAGTGTGGTTGGCAAGTAAATAAGAGAAGCTGCCTTATTTTTTAGGTGTATATTAAACTTGTCAAGCTTGAATGGTTTTTCTCCAGTATGATTAAACAGGAAGTTAAACTTAAATAGTTTTTCTCCAGTATGATTTAATAGGAACATGGCAATTTTTTTTCGCAAATAAAGCATACAGAGGGCGAAAATGGAAAGTGTGATGGCGATTCATTAGCTTAGTCTCTGACCTCTTACTCACTGCCGCTTTTAACAAGCACCAGAACATCCTCAGAATATTATCTTTAATTTTTCTCAAAAATTTTGTTTTGACAGTGCCGCAATTCTTTCAAAAAATTTCTCACGTCTCTTCGGTTTTTCATCTATATATCTGCGGATGAAGTCTTTGTTGCAATAAAAGACGGTCAAGACCAATCGAATATTCTGAGTGTTTTCTGCTTACTGCGCCCAAAGCATTGATTTCCATTTAATTAAAATCAAAGAAAAAGAAGCCTTGTTATGATTCCCAATTTCCGTTTGGCTGCCTTCAAGACTTCCCCAACGGTTTTCATTTCAATTGCTTGCTACTTCTTTTATTTTTTCCTTGCCCATAAAAACTACCTTAAACCTTTTTTCCTTTTCATTTCTTTCCAACCAATGTTTTTATCTTATACATTGATACCGAATTACATTCTTTGTTTTTCACATCCACTACATCCATTTCCTTTCAATTTTTTCAATGATCTCTTTACAACATTTGATCCTCATGTTTTTTCGAAACCAACCCAATACCATATCGATCTTTTTTTTTTATTATTGCAATATTCCTATAATCGAGAAAAAAAAACTCGCAACATAAAAGTTCTTATACAGGTAATTGCTCCCTCTTGACCTCCTAAGAAAAAATTCCCAACTCTCCCTTTTTCAAACGTGAATTTATTTTTTTTTCATCTCTTCCCTTCTCACGTAAAACAAAATTAATCCGAACTTTTAATTATTACAATTTTCTAATTATTATTTGCAATGAAATTTTCTTTTTTAATTTAAAAGAACAAAGGAATTTTTTCCTTTTTTACCTGAAGACTAAATAGTTGTTGAAGAAGATACATTTTTCCTCCTTCTTTTTACTTAACGTCGTTGCTCATTAACCGGAAAATGAGTTCCCTTCTCCGCAGCGATTTAATTAGTATGATAATTCCTCGCTTTGTCACTTGCAATTGCTTCTTAACGTTCTTCCCTGCCTTAAAATATCTCCCACCCGGTCTGTCCATTTATCAGCGTTAAAAAAAAAATCAAGCTGTTTCAATTTTCCCGACCGCTGAGATTTGAAATCGTTTCGTATTATTCAGGATATTAAAATCGAATGACATTTCCGTCGTGTCTTGTACACAGTAGTTGACAGTTCTTTTCGCTTTTTAGCCCCGTTGATAAATGTTATTGTGTGCTCTCCTATTTCAAATGGAATTGCTAAAATCCCTATGGGATTACAACATGGCGATGATATATAAATTACGGTTTGGTGTATATTAATTAATAGTTATTATGATATTAAAGGCGATTATTGATTGATCTAATGTGTAACGGATGCGTTTATTGGTCATACGTCCAGAGTTTGTTTGGTCGTTACTCTATCCCCTTGGCAAGTTGCTGTGGAATTTTATTAATGGAAATACAGGCCCGCACGAGGAAATCCGATGCTTGCAGCCGAAAGATCCTATGGACACTGGTCTACGCTTTTTCCGACCAGTTTCCATAGATCAGATTCCAGTAGACCAGTTTCCAGTTTTTGGAGCAGTTTCGGAAAAAGCTGTAAACTGGTCGGAAAAGGTGAACCTGATTTGCATGTCACGGGTGCTTAATGGCATAGTTCCTCAGCACCTCCCTAACCGGGGGGACCGTCTTTAGGCGTGTCTCGAAATGACGCCGCAAAAGATGGGGATCTAGTCCAGTTTCCAAGTTCCGCTCAACCCGACTTGAGCTGATAGCTGTGCTTCTTTCAAGCCCATCGGATTTGGTTTTGGCCCATTGGTCAACCTGGAAAAATCCTGTCCGGCTTGACCCTCTAAATGACTTAAAACGTGGCCAAACTTGCAGACCTCTGTGAAAAAAAATCTTGGTGTCCCTCGTCGTCTTTAATAAAAATGAATATCATTAATCGATATGACTTTAAACATGCATGCGATAATAACCAGATGTGCTTCATGTAACCGAGTAAATAATGTCAATTAGTTAATTGACTGAACGCCGGGGGAGAAGAAGGGTTGAAGGGTAAAAGGGTTAAAGCGTCGAGTGAAATTTTCTGTTAGAGGAATTAGTTGCAAACGACAATGGTGATTCACTTAATGAAAATTTTTGATCGTCTGAAACTGGATATTTAATCTCGATTTTATCGAGTTTCTGCATAAATAGCTGAGGATCGTTTGTTCAAAGTATGATCTTCTAAGTTTTGCGATAAAGTTTTCATGTTGTTATAATTGGCTTCCGATAAGTTTGTTTTGAGCTTCTCTAAAAATTTATGCAGAGTTCAGAATGACACGTAACATTGTGGAAACATAGTTGAAATTCAGTTATAGTTTATCTCTTTATATAATGATCACGTTAAAGCCACCTTTCACTCCCTTTGGATTGGTACTTTCGTGTCTGATTAAGTTATGTTCTCTGTAGGTAGCGATGGATGTAGGGTGTAAATTTATGTAGGTTTAAAAATTCCAAAGAGGTTTTAGCTAGTAGAACAAGCTCGCATTATTGCTAATGTAAAAGATTGTTAACACATTCTTGCAATTTAGAAGTTTTCTCTTTAGCTGAAGTCCAAAAGTTGAGTGCATAAAAATTAATGATGTAGTTAAAAGTTTAGATAGTTTACTTTTCGTTCTAGCTATAATTCAAAAACAGTTTTTTCTTTGGATTTATCAAGAGCTTGATTCGCTTTTGAATGTAGGTGTACTCTAAGCCTAAAGATCAAATCTAAAGATCAAAAAGAGGCGCCTTCGAGAAATCAGTTGTGACATTGTGATCTTACCCTCAAGGATGCGTATTGTTAGATGGTTTGTTCTCCCAGTTCTTTTCTATGGACTTAATATATTAACCAGTACACTAAATGAAAAATTCGTGCCAGAAAACTGGTATACCGCATCCTCCGCCTCCCATAATCCGATAAAATGAGAAATACTGAGGTGCATGGGGAACCAACTGACAACTAGCGATCCTAGTGGAAGAATTTTTCTTCAGGTGTCCCGATTGGTAGAAAGTAAAAGACTGTTTTGTGACCGACTGCTGATTCGAATCTTTAGTTCTTGGAATTTCCATTTAAGATTTAAATTTTTTAAAAGCTAACCTTTGTATAAAGTCACAATTGTACCTATCAAATGGATCTTTTTCTTTTTTCTGTTTGCATTGTTGCTGGTTTTCTTTTGATTGCAGATGAATTTCTTTTCTTCTTTTGTTTGTTTTTTCATCCTCCTTCCTCTTCTTTAAACGTTTCATTATCGACTTCAAGTATTTTATTTCTTTACATCTCTGATCTACTACTGCGTTTACATTGCGATAGACATTTTCTACTATATTATTTACCTTTAAGGGTCAGCTTATCTTCGCCTAACTTTAAACTTAATTATCTTAAAAAAATGATCATTTGTCACTTCAGTTGAGCTCTGGCAATGGGATTCTGGCAAGCAGACTTCGAAAGGATGAAGAAGATTGAGGGCAAGCGCAGCCTAAGTAGAAGAAAAACATCCTGGCTCAAGAATTTAAGAGACTAGTACGGCCAGGATTTAGTATCCCATTTTCGTTCAGCGGCCTCCAGGGTCCGGATTGCTATCTTCTACTTTAAATGCCCGCTCCTCGTCGGAGATTGGTGATCATCATGGCGATGCTAACTTTTTGTTTCAACCATTGATGATTTTACTAGGAATATCAAATAATGTGGTGACTTTCCATAATCTTCCACATCGCAGTACGGGAGCCACACCATTGATCCAACTCTGCCTCCCGATATCTGAGTCTAGGCCTTGCCGGTTACTTCCATCTTCAGCCCTAGGTCAGTATTAGCGAACCTGCTGCCCTCCACTAACTCATAACCCTGAAAAGGGAGCTCACTACATGGCAAGGACGCCATTCCTCGAGCAAGACAAAAAATGCCTTACCGGATTGCTATAATGATTATTAATCTCCGTCGAGGAAAAGAAGAAAAAGCGGACTCTCACTGCTTTTGTTTCTACCTTCTTATATGCAAGTTCCATCTTGTCATATTCTTTGCTTTTTCTCTCACCCGCTTCTGCTTTTCCTTTTTTTCCTCACTACCATGTCCATGTTTTATGACATTCTATTAAAAACATACAATCCATAAAGGAAATGAGTTGCATCATCTCTCGTAACACTTGTAAATCCTCATTATTAGGTTTCAAACTATATTTAATCCCTATTAAACGATCCTAAATCAGTTCAAAATTCTCAAAACCCATTTTCCTCCGCACCCTTTATCGCTGACTTGATCCACTTGAATGCAATTTTGTAGGAAACAAACATTCTCGTCTACTATTCCACGATTAGCTTGCATTTAGTTCTGCAACGTTGCAATTCACCGCAAAGACTCTGCGGTCTTCCAAAATCGCTATTTGTGGATTATCTTCTCCCACGTTTAATTAAGCAACCGATTCAGCTAAAACCCTGATGGTTTAATCGCGGGGAATTCCGTATAAATCCCAACCAAAAATATCGCGTCTCATTCCACGCCACGCTTCTTCTTACTTCACATACCTTCCCTTTTAACTTATTTAAAAGATCGTAAACATTGAAGCGCGTTATTTTGAGGAAACCTCCAGTTTTATCACCGGACAAAGATAATCAGTGACAGCAAGTTACGTGATTCTCATATATTAACGCTAATATCATCCTTTGCTTTTCCATTCACGTATAAACGGGTCCTTCCATTTTTTTTTTTAGAAAAGAATTTTCTCCGAGCCCAGGAGAACGTTTAAAAACCGTCTTGAATACAGTTTTGAAAAGCGATTGCTGAAAAAAATCTCTCAGAGGGAAACAAAGCTTTAGCCCGCTTTTCTATTCAATAAATCATCGTTTCGCGCTTCGTAATGCATGAGAATTCCCGAAACGGGAACTTCATGCAATGCCATATTTCATAATTATAAATTCGTGGCTTTCGAAAATTTGGGCGAAAGCTTTCCCAAGTAAATAAGAGTATTGAATTAGCTCTCTGACCGTTTTATGGGATTTCCCGTAGGAAAATAACATTAGAAGACTAATTACTAGGATTTATTTCCAATAAAAAATAAGATTTGTTTAAAAACGCGGGGGGCTTGAATTGATTTCGTGCGATGTGAACAGATGTTTTGCGATAAATCTCAATTTGTTTTAAATCTTTTCCAAGATCATCAGGAATGAAATTGTATTTTACATTTGTTTAATTGAATTAAGCGAAGCATTTTACGTGGAATATTTTTGTTTTCGCTGCAAAGCTGGAAATCAGCTAACCGTGTAATAAAAAAAATATTATTTCTATGTTTTTCTCTTTTTTTCCAGATATTTGAATGGCCCGTTGCTCGACCCATCGAGGCTCACGAAGTGTTACACATACAGTTGCTTATTCACAGTAAATATTTTAGCAATAAAGTCATCGGAGCTTATGGCCTTATCCTTCAAACTTTAGTCCAAGATGGGAGACTTCTCGTTTGCGATACTTTGGTCGATCAGAATAGCAAACCGATTCCGGTAAGTAAAATGAGTAGTATTAGTAAGTGGTAACAGTCGCGCCAGGAATTGAAAGACAAAAGTTATTGAAGTAGCTGCACCGGTCACACAGAATAAAGAGCCTGAAAGGAGAGAGTCGCAGATTAAATTGCTGCTTTTTGATTCTTCTTTAAATGCCCGCTCCTCGTCGGAGATGGGCGATCATCATGGCGATCCTAACTTTGGAGGCTGCCGAACGAAAAAGGGATACTGAATTTTGGCCGTACCAGTCTCTTAGATTCTTGAGCCACGATGTTTTCCTCCGACCCGGTTTACGCCTGCCTTCAATCTTCCCCTCCATCACCAGCTGCAGAAGGCGATATTTTCCGTTACAAATAATATGGCCGAAATATTCAAGCCTTCGCCGCTTGATCTCGAAGAGCACCTCCATCTCCTTGCTCATACGATTCAAAACTTCGACATTGCTTACTCGTGCGGTCCACGGAATTCGTAACATGCGGCGATATATCCACATTTCAAAAGCCGCCAGCCTCTTTTCCAGCACTTTTGTTAACGTCCACCCTCTTTTTCTTTCTCCGTTCCTTCGTATATTTGTCTTTTTGCCTACGACCTTCCTCTTTTTTATCTTCATACGCCATTCCACATTCATAACAGCATACACCATCTTCGCTAACAATTTTTCTGTGTCACTGATCTACGAAAAACGAAAAAATATGTTCCCGCAACCGAGAAAGCTCGACCGCATTAATAACTAAATTCTAATTAAAACCTAACCAAAACAATCATTCTTTCCCCCGCTTAACCTTTTTGCAGAATAACATGATTTACCTTTAAACAGTGAAAAGCAACAGAAGGAATGACGTAGCTTTGGGATACGAGAAATTCCCCTTTTATTTCCCTTGTTTCTTCCCCGGGATTGCAATCCAGCTGGATTCTCGTTTTCCTTTTACCTGACAAGAGATTTTGAAATTTGATATCGCGATAAAACCGTCGATCCCCGTCACAGGCTCTTTTAATTCGAAAACGGGGGCATGCGGGCTAGCGCTTCGCGTAAACTTTTCAACTATCTCGTTAATTAACAAATGCATTAATCATTACTTTCGGTTTTTACAAAAAAAACCGCCAAGGGAGGAAAGTCGTAGGCGAAATAACGAAAACATTATTAAGGACGTAAAAAACTTTTTTGACGTTTTAAACTTCATCTCCAGGTTTTTTTCTCCCGATTCAGAGTTCGATATAAACTTTTTATACTTCTGCTTTTTTTTTTATCAATTATACTTGAAGGGGGGAAAAACGAGAAGCAGGGAAATGGTTTAACTTTGCAAGTAGAAGTAAGATCGAATTAGTTTCTTTCTGAAAAAGTCATTCGTTTTGATTTTTTAAAGGGAATAATGGAGTCAAAATTGAGAAAAATTGAAAAAACGTGTTTAAAATGATAAATACTTTTTCCTTCTCGTTTATTTTTTTACAAACAAAAAGGAAAAAATATCTAAATATTGAAATACTTAATCGTGAAAAAATCGAAGCTTCAAGCTACTCGTTAATGTTAACAAGTGATTTCCCTGGTAAATCTCTAAACATGTTTTCTAGAATTGGCAAAGCACGAAAACAACCATCATTAAAAATTTTAAACCTCTTTAATGATGGTTAAACATTTTATTTAGAAACAAAACGAAAACCCAATAGTATTATTCTCTGTTTGAGTTTCTGTTCTATACCCGAATCCCCTTAAGGTTTATTCTCATCTATACCGTTAGGAGTTAATTAGTTTAGATTTCCTGAAATACATGCATTGTATACCTCTCATTCGCAGCAAGATGTATATTTCCCCACATATCATATTATTAACATTCAATAAAGTTAGTTTGGTCTGAGTTCCTAAAGGTCAGTTTGATAAATTCTTTAGTCAGGTTGCGAAGGAATAGGAAAGAATTCCATTAAGAAGTTGGTAACTTAATACTGGCGAAAAATCAAGCAAAAGGTCACTTTATATGATTAGGTTAGATAGTGTTGTTGGTTTATTTTTTCTCTTTTAAAGCTTTTGCTGAAAATAACGGGTTTTCGCAAGGCATCACGTTGTAAATAAGAGACAAATATGAAATTTAATACGTAGCTTTCGTGTGATCTTAATGGAGGCTTTGAAATGTTAGAATATGTTAAAAGTACGTGTCGGAATAGGAAAGCGAAAGGACAAAGATTGTGTAAAGTATCTTGAAGTTATGTAAATTTAAGAGCTAGAAAGAAGGAGTCCAAGAAAGTCTTGTATTGTCTTGTTATCGTTTTGTTTCGACAAAAGAGCAAGACCTCTTTCAAATTGAGGATCTAGTAGACGATTTTTCATTTTTACTTGCAATCAGGGAAACAAGACTCTTGTTTTTGTTCTTGAAGACAAGAAACAATAACGATACCATTTGTTATTGTCTTGTGCGCATCACTATTATTAATTAAGATCGTAATTTCTTCTAAGTAAGGTGGGTGCGCCAAAATAGTGCCACCTAAATTTGACTGCTGATTATATTTTCTGTATTAGATTTAGGAAAACAAAAATTACGTGATTTGATAGTCAGTTTAGTCGACTATCAACCGGTGTATAGTTTGTTTCGTTATCACTCACCCTTGAGATAATAGAGCGCGTTTCCCAAAACCTTCCAATGGCACTAATTAGGAGCCGGTGATCCTTATTAGTACCATGAAACTTTATCGTAGAATATCGAACTTTTTTTCAAAAAAATAGGTAAAAATTTAAGCAGACTGCTTCTTTATTTCATAAAATTTGTACTAAAGTAAAAATTTATAGAAAAATTTTTTTTTTAAGTTTTAAAATGGCAAAAATAATATTGTGCTAAAAAAATCACAAGTTTTTGTGATTAAAATCTTAAAAATATCTTCAAACGGCCTCTTTCCATAGTAAAAACTTTTCCGAGTCTTATTCTCTATCAAATATTTCGGTTCGGAAAAAAAAATTATTTTAACATTGCCACGTACCATTACAGATCAGTGGCTCCATTTAGGAGCATCCTCCTACTTCAACTTTTTTAGGTCGCCCATCGAGCTAGACGCAAAAAAATTAAAAACCGTAATAGTGCATCGAAAGAGGAAGAAATGCGCTTTCTGATGATATAAATCACTTTATAATTCATGAGCTATATGATGACAATTTTTTTGAAAATATACTTATGTTTTCACGATTTTTTCATGATCGAAAAACGCGAACACTTCGCTCCCCGCCAATATCGTCTGCTGCTCAAACGGCACTAGTGCCATGATACTACTTTAGTACAAGGTCTTACTACGTACCACTAAAAATTTTTGAAAATTATTACATGAGGAGAAATGTGGGGTGGTACTATTAAGGTGCCGGCACTATTTTGGCGCACCCACCTTACATTTTTTCCATGAAAATAGATGAAAATCGCTATTTACCGTGGAAAAATCTTTGGCACCAAAAAAGTGCTCATGCTAAAGTTGTCCTTTTTCAAGCGACTTATCTAGGTATATCATTAGGTTGATTCCAGCTTCCATTCTTTCCTTTTTCAAATTTTAGTGTCGTTTGTAATGAGCATAACTGAGCATAATCGAAAAGTTTTGATCTAATAACTTTGCTGGCAAAATAATATCAAAATACGACGTCACCACTCTCCCGAAATTTGAATGCTGTGAGTGCATAATTATGTATTCTAAAGAGACCATCTGTGGGCGGTCCATCACTAAATTAATCGACAATTTATTTCCCGATCTTCAGCAAAAAAAACAGACTCACCCTCTCTTTCCAAAATTCCTTTTACGTGCCCAACTCTGTCTTATAAATAAATCCCTACTGAATCGTATTAGAAACACATATTAGATGTATCCTTATTAAATCATATTAATAAAAGGAGTCATATATCATAGGGAAATTAATACCACACGAAACGTCTGAGAAGTTGGCAAAAGGATTAAATTATTAAATCGAACATAACAGCTTTTACGTATACAACTTTGGTTTGGACAACTTGATTAATTACCAAAGTGAAAACCGCAAACTCGATGAGCATTCTTGACAAATCTCTATTAAAGGCAAGAAGTCGAATCCGATTTCGATTCAGACTTGTAACAGGGCTTTGATCTCGAGGATTTCCTGAAGGCTTGAACTGATTGAATGTATCGGGAAAATATTCATGCTATCCTTTGAATAGCGTGTTTTTTACATCTTGATTAACAAAAGGAAAAACTTGCAAAAGCTTACAAAGGAAATATTTGCTTTTTTAAAAAAAAAACTCGTTTAGTTTCTGGCCTGACATAAAACTTTCATAAATCTTTCTGGAATAAGTATTTTTAGACCGTAAGAAAGATTTAGCATATGAAAATGAATGAAATGTGTTTATTTATCACCGATGAGGTTATTCCGAAATGAATTTTCTCTTTCATTCACCGACGTATGCGTCAGTTTGCTTTTCCACGTTTGTTTACTAATTACGTAACTTTCCGTAATTTTTTGATAGGTTAAAAGGCCGCATTTTTCGTGCGTTTCCGTTTGTCCGTACGAGCCGCCTAATGGAAAAGTCATAAAACATTAGCACAACCATTTCATTTCTAGGAGATTGATGTGATTTAGTAAAAGCGACGCCCGTCACCGGATGTCGTTTATAAACTTTTAATCAGGTTCATTCTGGGGATTTGTGTCAGGATAAGGCCAAAGGCTTTAATTGTCACGTACCGATTCCCCTTGTCGGTAATTGAAAACTCAAAAGGGAATTTTTCTCAAACTTTCCTTCCAACTACCGATTCCGAGATGAATATTAATTCTTGGAAGTGATTAAATATTCAGTATTGATGGTGATTAATTCCGCTAGCCTGAATAAAACTTTATTTTAACATCTATTCTGAGCTGCTGGCGATAGAAAAGGGAAAAACCTTTCAACCTACTTGTGATTATTAGTTTTATGGGACTGCTGTACACGGGGCAAAATAATTTTAAACAATGTCGTTTCGTGTAATCAGAAAATATATAGACAGTAAACAAGTCGTATTCCTGAGACCATTAAAAATAATTTAAATTTACATTTCATCTGTTTATATACCTTTCACCTCATTTCAAGTTACTTTCACATCGCCTGTTTTATTCAATATTGAATTAGTAACTTCATTTTCCTTGTACGGACATTCTCCACAATTTGCAGAAATGCTGTAAGGTAGGGTCGGATTGAATTATTCCCAGCGATCTCGTTCTACATTGATTAGGCAAATGAAGGAGCAAAGGCGGCACCAAAATTTTCATAGGAGAGTTTGAGGATAGGAAGCATTAACTTGTCCAATGCAAGGCCTTCGGAATTTGCCAATGATTCTTCCTCTCCTTGTTCCGCCGCTTTCTGCACATTCCTGTACATAAGTCACTTCCAGTCTCTACCATGTCGTTCGTTGCTCTCCCCTTGGAATTAGCTACTTCCAACGGTTTTAGTTACACTATGAAATCAAGGTCGGGCCACTCTCTCCCTCGATCCTCACCGAGGGTAGCAGCCATCACGATCAAAGATTTATGGTCTTGCCTGGCCTAATGGCCGACCCATTGCCGATCCAACTCTGCAGCGTTCCTCATAACACCCGCTACCGATCTTTTCATTTCTAATTCAACAACGTAGAAAAATCCCCAAAACAAATTTCTTCATTGCCCATTGTGCAACGAGTTTGCTGCGCTAGTTTGATCGTCATCCCTGCAACCCGCGAGTATCCGTTTACCGAAGAATGTGATTAAGTAGCCCGTGCTATAGAATCCTTACAGGGTCAAACTAAGCTATTTAGGGTCAGTAAGCCAAGTTCGTTAAAGCCAATAGCCTTACAAAAGAGTAAACCACTCACAGCTATGGCTCAAGCTGGTAAACGAAGCTACCGTTTTTTCTCAACAAACCATTGGGTCAGTCATTGTTGCCACACTCTTGGAACTCCCTACTCCAACGCCTATAATACAAACGTCAAATACCCTGATTAGGAAAACGTGAAATATGAAGGATTTTTTTTAAAATAAAAATGGCAGGATGATGCATATTTAAAATTTAACGAAGGTATATGGAGGAGGAAGGGTGGCAAGCACGAATTATTCAAATGTACTTATAAAATCTTTCCTTTTTTTTCCTCTCCTTTTTTTTTTGCATAAGATCCTTCATCCGGTGCTCGAGCGTTTTTTTTTGTCTTTTTTTCTCATAGAAAATTATATGCTTCTGAATTTTAAAAACGGGGAGAGCTGGTGCAAGTATTAAATTCTTTGTGTATAACTCCTGAGATGGTCGTACCAGATATGAAACTTTTCATTTAAAATAGAGAATTAAAACGGTTAATTAACATGCGGCGGTGTAAATTAATTTTCTTTTTTGTACTGCGAAGACTGAATAGTGAAACTTCAAAAAAGAAAAGGGAATATAATGTGGATTTGCGTTGGCGTAAAGGTCAAAGAGATACATGAGGGTTTCGAAAACTAACTGAGGGGAAGGGAGAATTCTTTGAGGCGCATTCTTGTTTTTAAAATTTTTGGCATTTAAGTAGATTTTTATTACACGATCGTTTAATACTACAATGGACATATCAGTCAATTAGCGACCTTAGAGGGTTTCAGGTTCTGCACTGCCACATCATAGATTCTCCTCCAGACGAATCTACCCTGGCAGGTGACCCTTCGGAAAGGGACTCTCTACCAACCGACACCCTTAGATACGTTGCTCTCCCAACAAAACCATAATCTTCCTAATGGTCCTGAATTCTTAGAGCTTCCATACAGAACCCCCTAACTTTTGATCAGTTAAACGACCACCCCAGCAGCTTCGCAATTCCAAGTAATTCTTCGAAATTTATTCATCCCCACAAGGGATGCCAAATTTAAAACTCGGAAGGACTGTGCTTGGGTTGGCCGAAAGAAAAAGTGAATATTCTTAAATGGAGTTTCTATTTTTTTTAGGTGATGAAATTTGGAAAAAATGGTCCTATATCTTCTGGATGCATAAAGAAAAGTCTCAGCACTACTTTCAATAGCTGACCAGTTCCTTTTTTTGTCACGACACGCTGTTAATGTTTCTATACTTGAAAGCATTTAAAGAATAGGCCTTAAAAAAATATTTCAAGGGGGGGGGGTTACTTGACATGGCTACGCCAATGCTGAACGGCTGAACGGATTGCACAAACCATCAAGCTCCTCGAGTATAAAATTCGGAAGCAGCACCAACTCTTCACAACTTACTTTCTAACTGCAACTGATCTCAAATAAACTTATACGTCTTACACTTGTCACTTTTAACTGTCATGAGAACAACAAATAGACCCACTTACTCGCTTGGCAAACTCTTCACTGAAAAAGATAGAGAGGATAGTCCTTTTTGAAAAAAGCGATTCATCCTTCTACAAAGAAGATAAAGGGAGAAAAAAAGAAGCATTCAACAGCCCTCAAAGAGTCCGACACTGAAAGCGCTACCTTCTTTTTTTTCCTCTATCTCAAAGCTATCAAAGGGTCGTAAACTAACTTTTTAAAAACTTTTCACCCTTTAGATTAAACTGTCGATTGCGATTATTTTTTCCCGTAGAACAAAAAAACTTTTTTCGCACTTTTCTGCGGGGTGAAGAAAAAAGGGTAAACTCGGAGAGAAAAATACATTTTCAAACAAAGGCAGTCTTCTAGTCTAATTTCGTTTAGTAATGGCTGAGTTTAATCCACTGTTTACAACTCCCAAGAGTAATTAAAGTAATTAAAGAACCTTTCCTTGCCTTGCTATCTTCTTACAGCATCTTACTTTTTGAAATCTCTTCTATTTGACTGAAGAAATTACGCATGCAATATTTGGAATTGTGCCTTTTCATTGCAGGCAACAGTCGAATTCGAGACGCATTACCTGATGCCGAAGGGTTCTTCATCGTGGAGCGGGCTTGCGATGTTGGATTCCTTGGATGATGATCAGCAGATGTTGATTGACATAGAACAAAATATAGCAAATTTGGAGAAAAGTATGTCGCTCGGAAGAAGAGGAAGTTGGCAGTCGCAAGAAGGTGATAAGGGTAAAAGCCCATCAAAAGTAGGATTTTTAAAACGGACTACTTCTCTTAGCACGCCTGAAAAGTCACCAGCATCTGAGAAAAAGAGGTGAGCCTTAAAAATTTATTTTTTTTAAAAAAATTCGTTGTGCTGAATTTGCTTTTGTTTTGCAGTATGAAATCTGCAACGCTGAAAAGTGTTAGAAGCTTAATACGATTAGGGAAGTATAAATCAAAGGACTCAGGAGGGGAAGATAAGCAAAAGTTGTTAAAAGATGGAAGTACATCGAAAGGTGGAAGAACGCCTCAGACGCCTCAAGGACCAGGCCCAGGTTCAGCTCCTGAATCGTTGGCTGGTAGTTTGACGAGTCTTGAATCAGCAGGAGACAGTGAGCAATCGTTCACAACACCCGAAAGAAAGAAAAAGTAAGTGTAATATTTTTGGCGAATTCGAATTTCAATCCGTCACACTGTCGACGATATTATATTTAGATTTGTCTGCGTACAAAACTGTCCCGGAAAAATGTAATAACGGTTGAATATCTTAATAAGAAAAGCTCGAGTACCCGACACAAAAAAAAGAAGAAAAATGTTGTGTCTTGTTGCGTTAAAAAAACATTAAATTGCCTGAAACGAATTGTGCGTTGAGCTATGCTTGTCAAAACAGGAAATACCCGACTGGAACATAACCATAGCAACTGAAAAATTTCAAGAACGATAAGATGCAGTCAGATGTAGTTAGTTGCCCACAACAAAATAGTTTACCCGCTGAAACGTGTAAAATTTGAATGCTTGTAAATTTAAAAAAAAAAAAAGGAAAGTTACGTCATTTATCAGCGGTGACATCTTTTTGACTTTTTTTCTGCTCGGAAACTCGTTTGCGATCTTAATTTATAGGATGCTGAACTCAGCAACACTTCTAAATAAAATAAAAAAAACAAAGTTGTTGTGATGAAGATCTTGGGCCAAGAGTGGTTTAACAAGAAAAGCTTCCAAGACTCAATTTTTCCAAAATGTGGAAAGTTATTGCGGCAAAGAATGAAAAAATCGTGATTGCATTAGGCAGAAGCAACGAGGTAAAAAGGAATGGCCAAGTAAAGATATAAGTAAGGAAGGTAAACACAATACCGATAATATCGCTTGAGGGTCGGGATGTCCAATCGAATTTAGCTATTGATGGAATCTGATCAGACATCAAAGATTCGTTCACTATCTTCGCTAGCGGCACTGTCAATAGGATTTTGTCTTTGCTTTTTTATTAAAAAAACAACATTCAAAAAACGTGGAACGTAGAAAGCGGGACAGGAAATAGTAAAGCCGCGTCTACATTAGGAGACAATTTGCCGAAATATGTTGCCGCAATAGTGTTGCGCGACGTGTAGACACCGTGATGGGCGACAAAAAAATGTTGGTCAACAAAATTGACTGTTTCCCACTTTTTGTCAGTCTTTTCAAATGTTTTTTTGTTGCTTGTGGTAAGACTCTTCGGCAAAAAGCAACATTTTTTTCCATCGCAGACTTTATGGCCTTATTTATTATTATTGAATTTGATTAACTCAATCTCACATCCCATAATTATTTCTCTCTTGTGATAATTTTTTGAAACTTCTACCCTTGAAGAAATTATCGCAAAGTAATAACTAAGCTTTTTCGGACAAAGGTACAAATCAGAGCTTAGAAATAAAAATAAATTGTTGACCAATGTTGTTGCTTAGTGTAGACACTACCCTGTTTCTCGAGCGGCACCAGTAGCTGCCTAAATGATATTTAGGCCTATTCAGAGGTCCAAATATTGATTGCTGTGAATGAATGTGATCCTAAGTACTAAAAGTAGTTTAGTGAAAGAATTTTAAAATGAAAATTTTTATTACCCTTGCTTCCCAGTTCCAGCTAAACTCTAGATCGAAGGTTTACGATAGAGTAGAATTTTCCGAACTTCAAACTTGCGTGAAAGTCAAATTGTAATGTTTTATTAATGATCAAAGCTTCTTTGATCATTGGAATTTCCTAATCATACCGAAGGAAAATTTTAAATGATTCTGAATATTACTGCGTAGAGAAAAATTCTGTTCGAGCTTTGACTGTCATATAATTTTAGAATCGTGTCTAAATAAAGTAAGCCCCGCTCTTGTTCGGAAAATGATTTCCGGCATAATCCTGTCCTCAAAAGACAGGCCTCGCCAAGCCGCTGGCAAAGGCTGGTGAGGTAGTGCCAACACTGCGGAGAAACCCCGGCTCAGGAGTGGGCTGTATTATGGGTTGGAAAAAGAAGAAAGAAAGTGGCACCACAACAACTGTTTGAATCGACTTGAAATTCCCCATCGCATTAATCCTACTTAATTCTTTTTCTTTAGATTAAAACCGACGCTCGCATCAGTTACCAATTCAATATTAAAATCTCAAGATTTCCAAATCTGCGTGACTGTGATCGAAGCTCGTCAATTAGCAGGCTTAAATATGGATCCGGTTGTTTGCGTTCAAGTAGGAGATCAAAAAAAGTACACAAGTGTTAAAGAAAGCACGAACTGTCCGTATTATAACGAGGTAAGCTCCTGACATAATTAATTAAAAGGAAAAAAATATCGCATTACTTCCATGCTTTTAACGAGCTTTTTTTTTATCATCTTCCTTACAGTACTTCGTATTCGATTTTCACATGCCGCCGGTAATGTTATTCGACAAAATAATCACCCTGTCGGTAAGTAGCTATTTTAATATTACCTCAGTGCACATTTCACGAACATTAGTTTCCAGGTATCCGACGGATAAACCCGAGATGCAATTTTAAAATTCCAACACTCCGATAATTGAAAAGCCTGGGGATTGCGTCATTTCCTTTATCAAAGTTTTAAAACGTGCAAAATTGAAGCTGAAAGGGAAAGGTTTGACTGATCCCGTCAATCTTGCGGTGCAGACCAAAACCCCCCCAAACAATCTACGGTTTTCAGTGACAAGGCAAAGCTGGTAAACCATGCAAATTGAAAAGAAAGGAAATCGGAATTTCGAATGTAAAATGTGTCGGTTTTTTTAGCATATACATGGAATGTGTATCGCAACGGGTTTCATTTCCCCCCCTTTGTTCTTCAATTTTCAACGAGCATTGGAAAAGTTGAAAACCTTTTCAATGGAGTTGGAAACTAGGGTCTCGTGGAAAACGGTTGAATGCGGTTTTCCCTGCTACGTCACGAGAGTACAGACTTAATATTTACTCACAACCAGTTTCTCCCCCCCTAGCATGAGAAACTTAGAAAACCCATAAATAAGTTACAAGACTTGTAAAAGTGGCGAGGAAGTTACATAAGAAGTTTCCAGCGCATTGACAAATTTTGTAACTTTTAGTGGGTCTGTCTGTCGGATTGATATGTTCCCCGTTAATTATGTTATGACGGTTTTAGAGGTGAACAAGAGGAGATGTTTCTAGCTAAAAGTTTCGAGTAAAATTTAACCCAACACTTTATTCAAATTAGTGGTAACAGGAAATCAATAATGGTTTTTTGTTTTGAAATTGTTTGGGGATTGCGGGGTTTTTTAAGTGCTTCAGAAAGAAATCGTTACCTTGTAATGAAGTTTGTTCGTTGAGGAAAGTTTCGAAATTATACAGCATTATTACTGTCAATCAGTGCTTTTGTTGTCTTTTTCGAAAGTGATGATCGTGTTTTAAACAGTATGAAATGAGATGGAAATTGGTTTTGTGATACATCTAGCTTGGATGTTGGAATTACTTCCTGAAATTGATGTCATGTTATCTTTAGTCGAAGTGCACCTTAAGTGTTCATGTAGTTTTCTAATTTGGTGAATCAGAAAGGTCATTTTCTTCGTGTGCCACCTTAGCTGCTAGTAACATTTGTGTGCAGTTTTGAAGGTGCGGAGTTTGTCGTGTAGGAGTTAGTAATATACGAGTGGAGATGTGCCAGGATATTGCCAAATCTCGTCTCGGCTTTTGATGATTGTCTTATCTGTGGCAAATTCTGTTGGATATCCTGAAAGAATTTTTATCACCGCGTAGTTTTTCAAGCTAAGATTCTGTGTTCTTAAGAGGACGCAGAAGTCACAGAGTGCGTGCAATAAAGGCCTAACCATCATTTTGCTAAATATTCCTTAATGATTACATAATTCAAAAATTTGAGATTTTAGTGGGATTTGTATTTGCAGAAAAGAATTTTTTGCAAATTTTCAAAAGATTAGGAAAAAGGAGTTGGTGGGAATTTATGAAAAATGTAATTCATCGCTTTCTAAATCGCTGTTTTTCGACAATTCTAGCATTCTCAATGCACCTAATTTTTTACAAATGGGCAAAAACATAACTTGTGCAAATACAAATCAGGCTATGATCTCGGATTTTTCATTTATGTCATAATTTAGCGAAATTATGGTTAGGCCTTTATTACACGCACTGCGTCCTCTTAAAAACGGTATTTTGAAAGAGAAATTCCTACCTAACCCAAAAGCTACTTCAAATGTATAAGCAGTTTTTCTTTCATATTTTTACTAAAAAAAGGAACTAGCCGATTCTTTTGCCTTTACACAACAATTTGCAGGGTCGATGTTTTTATTCTCAAGGCTCGAAACCGATTTCATACCAGTACTTTATATGATAATTGAATAATTAGCTCCGAAAAGGTAATAAGCACTAACTAAAGCTTGTCTCTTGATACTGCAGCAACCACAACCTTTATTCCGACTGAAAACGACCCTTTGAGGTTACCTTTACAAATATAACGGAAAATTTTACTTCCTCAACTTGTTCGCTCATAATCCCATGGAAGAAATCTCAAAATTTTAACTTTTTTTCTCTGACTGAGATACTTTGTTGTTTGCATTCATAAAAATTGATTTGGCAACAGAGTTTTCAGGCTCAAATTAAAAAAATCCTTTAAAAAACGAAACGAAATAAGATTAAATTGTTATTTTAGGTATTACATTCTAGAAAGTTTATGAGATCGGGGACGGTTGTCGGTAGCTTCAAGATTGACATCAAGACCATTTATGACGCACCGGGTATTAAAAAAATTAATAAAAAATAATAAGATTCAAATCTTGATGTGGTTTTTTGCGGTTATTTTGCACACTGAATTTGCATATACATATTATTTTCTGCTTGCGGAAATGAACTTATTTGTTTGAAATTTATTTTTCTTTGGGGTTCTAGCTTCTGTTTGGCTTTTTCGTTCCTTTCACAAAGTTTTGTTTCAAATTTAGTTTCGCCCTTACCCGGATTTGAAACAAAACCTTTAACGACTTTTAAAAAAATGCCAAAAACAATCTTTTTACTTGGGCGGTTTTATTTGTGGGTAACTACCGTATTTGCCGACTAATCTTCCAGGAAACTCTGGTAAACTTAAACGCAGAGTGGAAAATTTGGTAAAAGAAATTTTTTTCTAGAAGAAATGAGGGAAAACTTTAAGTAACAAGTTTTTTAATAGAATAAAAACAAAAAAAAATTACAAATAATTTTTGGCAAAATTTTTGAAAATTTTCTTTGCCAAGAAAAATTGCTAATATTTTTTCGGTTCAGGGAAAATTCTTGAAAATTTTCTAGTTGTGTTAATGGTCATTGCTTAGGATAAACTTTAGAAGTTTGGAGAGTTAAAAATTTTTTATCAGGTTAAAGGAATTCCTTGGCAAGAATTTACAAAACCCAGAGGTAGCTAAAAAATGCGGTAGTGATCTGTAAATTGCTTTGCCTCTTTTTCTAACCCCTCTTATCTTTCACATAATTTCTAAACGATCGTTTCTTATTTTTTTATGGATGCAACCATCCTCCGTAGGTGCTCCAATCACGGAGTATACTAAGGTCAAATCGATTGTTGGGCAGCTTTAAGTTAGATGTAGCTACTGTCTGGGCGCAGCCAGGTACGAAACCGTCAGTAGTGTAGAAACCAAAAAAAAAATCTCTCTTTACAATAAATTTTATGGAAAAAAAATATAACAGAACTTAGTTCGTATACCCTTTTTCCCTGTTTTTATCGTGACTATGATCGTTATTTATATCTCGTTTAAAACAAGGCTAATAGGAATGAATTACAGACGATTTTCACAGTTGGAAACGTTGTATCTAACGAAGACACTGCAGCGCTTGCCGTCCACACGATTTTTTTTTTTATGAAAAAGCTTCTCGTTCTGTCACATTTATTTTTTGTGGGCACAGTACTTAAATTAAAAGAAAATAAAAAAAAGAGGGGAAATGGGAAATACGCAGGCGGGGCTTTTTATTTCCGGATGCAATTCCGAGTGAAAAGAGGAATACAGTCGAACTCGGTTATAACGAATTTGAAGGGACCGGGAAAATTTGTTCGTTATAACCGATCTTCGTTAAAACCGAGATTGGAAATATTTTCATGTTTTTTAAACTTTAACTTGCCTTACTTTTGGAGGTCAAAATACGTATCCAGAGTTTGTTGCTTAACATGTAAAGTTGGAGTTTTGTTAATTTGGAAGCCTAGCTGGTAAATAAAATATTCGAACTCCGGATCTTCATGGCTCCTTGTTTCATAAAAATTCGTGAATGTTTTCAAAGCACATTTGGCTTCATAAACAGAAACTTTATTGACATTTTCACTTGACATTTGTATTACAGCAAGTTGAAACTTTGATTTAAATGAAATATAAGTAAGCATATTTTCCAACAAGAAGAAAAAGACTTTTTCAAACGGAAAAAATTAATTATTTGTCCATTTTAAGCAAAAAAGAAGCGGTAATTTTGAAATTTGTTCGTTATAAAAGAGTTGTTCCGGTGAAATTTTGTTCGTTATATCCGAATTTTCGTTATAGCCGAATTCGTTATAACCGAATTTTTTTACATTACTAAGATAGCGGGCCAACCAAATGTTTACAATTTGTTCGTTATATCCGAGATTTCGTTATAAGCGTGTTCGTTATAAGTGGGTTCGACTGTATTATGAATTATGCATTTCGAAAATTGCTTACAGAATCTCATTTTACCAAGGGGGCTTCGCTCAAAATGAATTTTCGAGCTAACGGCTTTTACTAACTTTCGACATTTTCTTGTAAGGAAAATCCTTTTTTCCCCGAAGCTCTTCGATGAAAGCCTTGATGTCGTATAGCAAGAGAAAATATTCGCCGGATAAATAGCTTTTTCTTTATGTATGTATTACGCGGGGAACGAACATTTGTCACCGTCAATTTTTTGTATTTAGGAAAAAAAAGAAGGAAAAGGATGAGAAATACTTTTATAACAGGAATACGGAGTACAGGGAATACTGAATTAGTTTTTTTTATTACTTTTTTGTGATACTGATCTGGAAAAGTTTGAGAGAGTGAAGAAGGGGCTAAAAGGGAAGAGCGTAAATATGGGTGAACATATTTTTTTTATTGTGTAGGAAAATTATTAAGGATCGATTTTCACGTTTGGGAAATTTCAAGAAGAAAAATGGATGGGGTAATATATTTTTATCAGGGAAATAAAAGGAGGCTAGAATTTTATTTGATTGGTTAGGATCATTTGGTCTTTTGCTCCTTCAATTTAGGAAGAAATATCTCCTTAAAAAAACCAGTGATTTAAGCTAAACCCAGAAGACGTGAACTTTTACCAACTTAAAAACTCAAAGCCGTGTTACTTTTCCTTCTTTTTTTTCATATCTTCTAATACTTTACAGGATACGAATGATTTTAATACTTTTAAAAAAAATCCTCTTCGGCTGACTAAATATAAAAGAGAGAAAATATTTTTCCTCCCCGCAATTTTTTTTTTACTCTCTCCGCGTAAAATTCAATTTTTAAAAATTTATGAGTCTTGGTTAGAAGCTCTGTCAATACTCTTTCCAAACCCTTTCTTCACTTTTGCTACTCGTTCTTTTTCTTTTAGAAAAAAAAACTACGACCGGAATCTTGTAAAAAAAATTACCCCCTCCGACCTTTTTCTTATTCTTCTGTTACTCGAGTTTTTAAGGTTTTTAATAAAAATATCAAGTAACTCAAAGAAAAATCCCTCTTGAGAGGAGGAGGGAAAAATAAAACGGAATCTTCATTCTTTTTATTTATTTTTTTAATTCGATTTTCACTACCTTTTTTTTTATTACTAGCCTAATCCGGCGAAAAACGTTTTCCATTTAAACGGAAAATCACATTAAATCGCATCGTACTAAGTTCTGTGATTAATTAAAAAGTACTTTGGCTAACAAATCCGTGTTGTATTGCTTTTAATAAAAAAAAAACCGAAGGCCTATTTCTGTATTTAAACATTTTTTTTTATTTAAAGCATGAATGTTACAATGCACTTAGTTGCAAATATGAAAGCATGGTTTTGTTTTTTTAAACGGGATAGAGAGCAATAAAAAAATGGGCGGGTGGGATGGGGAAGTATACAGTTTGGATGAGCTGTGAAAATTTTAACACAAAAGAAAATTCATATAATCCTTTCCCGACTATAAATCATCTCTTTATTCTATTAGCCTGACTTGCTTCTTTAAATGTTTTACTGCTTTGCTTTTTAGTCGATAAATCAAAACGCTGTCTCTATGTAACATGCATGAAAACATATCACAAGGAGCTTGTCTGTTTATTCGACTTTCCAAGAGATGTTTACCAGGGTTGTGTACTTCGAACAATTTTTGGACAGGTTTAGTAATTTAAAGGAAGTAGTGATGTCGGACCGAGTTTTAAGTCAAGTAGGAAGCTCAAACTCGGCTGATGGAGGAATCAAATGTTGAAGGCGGCCATGTTTTGCCAAGAAGACTGCCACTGCTATTGGCTCTGAATCGCAACCCTAGCGACACAGGTGTTTAAAAATGAACTATTTTCGGTGGCATGATCAAGGATCAATCTGAGAGCGAAGATTCCGGAGTTGTTTATAAGACTGTGACAAAAACAAAATTGCTGTGTCAGCCGTGATGGTGAACATCACTTTTTATTTAAGACAATTCTAAACACTCTCCTAAGTTCACTTTCGTGTTCGCGTGCGCAACCCTGGTATTTCTCACGTAAATTCACAAATGATGAAAAATGAAAATATAGAATTTATCGCTTATAAGGAAAAGCAACTCAGTGAATTTTTTTCCAATTTAAGTCTTACATATAAAAACCGTACCTTTTTTTTTTTATTGTTTTCCTGTTTTTTTCCCAGAGGCGGTGGAATCGAAGCGTAAAATATAAGTTACATATATGACATCGTTTCTTGTCTTATATTCCAGAAAAAAAAATTCACCATGTTGTTTTTCCTTTTCGATAACAGTCACATCTTGGAAAGCTCGGATCAATGCTAAAAAAAATTTATTAACCCCCGATGAATTTTTTTTTAGAAAAAAAAAAGGAAAATAACGAACTTTCCCTCTTTTTCAGAACATCAATTTTATCATAAATGGGCCCTGCTAACAGACCCGGACGATATTGCCGGAGGTCCGAAAGGTTATTTAAAATGTGATATGAGCGTTATAGGAAAAGGAGATTCCATTAAAATCCCTCCAAAAAGCGAAAAAGATGAGGACGATATAGAAGCGTAAGTGTAAATCGCATTATTAATTTATAGATCGAGGAAAATAAGGTTTATACTGGAATATCCTTGCGCAAGACTATTGGGATCCTCTGAGATTTCACTTTGATTCCCATTTAATGCATTTCGATTAAGAAACGATTAACCTTGTAAACCAGTATCCTTATGCATTATTTATTTTACTTCAGAAACTTGTTACTTCCCGCTGGGGTTCCCGTGGAAAGGCAAAGAGCTAGGTTTATTATTAAGGTGTACAGAGCGGATGGACTGCCCAAAATGAACTCGTCTATTATGGCTAATGTCAAAAAGGCGTTTACGGGTGAAGTCAAGGATTTAGTGGATCCGTATGTTCAAGTTTCCTTCGCAGGCCTTACGGTAAGTTTATTAAAATTTCGGGAGTTTTTCAATCGGGAAGAAATCGTTGCACGTGGAGAGTTTTTAGTCAAAGAAGACAATCGAAAACAGAGACAATCTTCGTCGGCCATTCAGTAAAATGCTGGAAAACTGAAGCGCCATCAAATCGCCCTTAGTACTGGGAAATATTGAACTAAAATTCACGTATTTAAGGGAGACAGTTCTGAGACACAGTTTCGAGACCTGTTTATAAGACAGGCGCGGCACCCATTAAAACACTGACTCCACACCACAGCTTGCAGAAGTTCCGGAAGTGCTCGGAACTGTAACCCTTTCTTGCAATGCTAACGCCATCTAATGGTTATTTTCGAAATCATTGCCTGAAGCTTCTCCCGCAATTTTCAACAATAAATATTTCACCGGATAAATAAAATCATCAATTTCTAAAATATTCTCACTTGTTTTTTTCTTCCCCTAATATTAAATTGCCTGAAGAAAATTTTCAACGATTTGAATTTATTAAAAATATAAAAAAAAAGAAATAAAAATATTTTAATAAAACAGCGAAATGGAGAAACACAGTTGAGACTTTGAGAAGCTAAGAAATAAGATACATCGCCTAAAGGGCAAATCGTAAAAACATACCCTGAAACTGACGGGAAAATTTTAGAAGTAGACATTCAAACCAAAAAGATATCCTTGCTGCATAAATTAATCTGGTCCGAAACGCCGGAAGGCACGTGACCTTTACCAAAGGAATCTCTTATTTCAGAAAATATCATCAACCCTCTTCTCACCATTTTGAACACTACGAAAATCTTTACGTGCAAATTTCTTTCCGATTAAATTTTATTGACAACCTGAAGAATGAATAGCATCATCACAACGACTTCCCTTATTCCTTTTTAGGGTAAAACAAGCGTGAAAAAGCACAACTACGCTCCGGTTTGGAACGAGCAACTCGTATTCACTGAAATGTTTCCACCTTTGTGCCAAAGAATAAAAATCCAGTTACGAGATAACGATCCTGTTAACAATACGGTGATTGGGACCCATTTCATAGATCTTAAGACAATCTCCAACGACGGAGAGAAGGGTGAGCTTCTAAGGTATTCTCTAGGTTTAAAAATTTCCCAGAGCGGACGTTAATTCCGCGATAATTTCAACTCAAAACCCACTATTTGGTTTTTACAGGATTTCTTCCCACATTCGGACCAACGTTTATACATCTTTACGGGTCGACAAGGGATTACAGTTTAATAGACGAACATGCCAATTTAAACGCTGGGTTGGGTGAAGGGGTTTCCTACAGGGCTAGACTATTAATCGCAATTAGAACGGAAATAACGGATAATATTGACTTATTGCCCAATGAAGTTGAAGTTGAGCCCACGTATCCTATTCAGGAAGCGTCTTACGGGAGAAACGAGGAGTTCTTTTTATTTGCATCTATACTCGACGCTTCGATGATTGATAAGAAATTAGGGGATAAGCCCATTTTTTTTGAGATTAGTATAGGGAATGCTGGGAATGCTCTGGATGGGCATAATGAGACGTCGCAGGAGGCTATGGATTCTGACAGCGATGACAATTTGGGTAAGTTTGAAAATTTAACTAAAGTGGTGGACTGATAGTGTGGAAACTGCAAACAACCTAGCCCGTGACATTAGTTGTGAATGACTGTCCTTGTTTACTAACATGGGCCAGTAACCATAAATGATTGGATATAACGGGGCTTTCAAAGTAATAGCCTAACATTTCACGAATATGTATCGGCATTGCGTTCATCTTTTATTGGACACCCAGGAGGTGTGAATGCTGTCCATCATTGGGGTCTTTCACGCCATTTCAGGTATTCTTTAGGAAGGGCAAAAAAAATAACTAAGTTGATAACATCAAGAAAGCAGGGGGAGGAGTCATAGCCTGTTCTATTTATTTTTCGATCATGCTACTAGGTTGTCTTCTATTGGCTTCAAATGAGTTTCGATGAAGCTTCTACAATCTTAGGCAGGTCCGGTTGATGGCTTCCAGTCTTCCACTCTTAGCCAAGCTGATGAAATACAATACATTGTAATCATTCTTCACTATTACAGAGAGTGTGAAGACCACAGAACCTAATTCTTGGCAAAGTACAACAATACCATCAAAACCGATGACCCACGATAAAGTCTACTACTTCCTTCCATTTTGGGACGATAAACCATGCATGCACGTTACTTCAATGTGGCCGGACTATAGAAGAAGAATGTATAATTCCAATATTATATCAAAAATAATCGACAAATTGGTAAGTGAAATAATTTGGGAAAAAAATATACCATGAAGTTTTATGCTACTTTTTAATTGATCATTTTCAGGAGGAAGGTCTTGCTGAAGTTCACACCCTGATGGAAGCAGAGGATCCAAATGCGGAGAAAAAATTACGAACTGTATTGGAAGATTTATCCATGTCTTGCGGACGGTACATTAATATTACTAAAGGTACATCAGCAGGTCCAGGTACCGGTAAGACCAAACTGGATAAAGAAAGGATGAAGCTTTGTCAAAGAGAAATCGTAAGTAGACGAAGAAATAAAGCGTTCGTTTAATCTCAGATTTTTTAATAAAAATATTTTGGCTGCAGGAACATTTGGCAACTACATCAAGGAACTTAAAAGCATTAGTGACAAAAAATACATTCAGGGAAAGATATAGAACTGCCTGCACATATCTTCAGAAGCTAAAATTTTTAGAAGACGATGTAAGTATTAAAATCCATTTAGAAAGTTTAAATTTATAGAGGTTTGAAAATAGTGCCAGATGTTGTCGACCTACAGTATCAGTACGCTGATCGCCTGATCCAGAGGCATTCCAAGCCCTTTTACCACCCGATGCCGAGCTAACTTATTTAGGCGGGTGGAAATTTTTAAGGGAAAGTAAACGAATTAGAAAAATTCGAAATGGCATTTTATTTGCGCTCAACTTCCATTGGACACCCAGGAGGTGTGAACGCTATCCATCATTAGGGTTTTTCGCGCCTGATATTATGGGAACCCTTCCCCCTTCAACGAAATGGTCAATGAAGAGGCATATCCAAACCCAAACCCAAAACCGTTATTTCTTAAGTAGACAAACGTCATACAACAAAAATTTAAATTTGAGAAAACAGAAAAACATTTTACATGAAGTTCTTTCTTTATATCTTTGTTTGAAAGCCACGATACCCCCACGACTAACCCGAAAAATATTATTAACAGTAGCATGAATCCTGAAAGGCCAAAATAACACACAGAGCCAGATCCCCAGCTTTGTTGACGTCATTTCGAGACACGCCTAAGGACGGTCCCCCGGGTTAGGGAGGTGCTCCGGAACTATGCCATTAAGCACCCGTAACGCCCAAATTAGGTTCACTGACTCAAAAAACGTGTATTTCGCTGCAGAATTTCAACTGACAGTTAAAACATTTTTCGAACCTATCTTATTTGATGACTAATGCTTTAAAGTTCGGAATTTCTCCCCACTACCTTACATTTTAAAATCTAAGCTATACAATTAATTATCATTTAAAAAATTATACATCAAAGTTTTAAACGACCTGGAGTCTCCCCAACGGGCTTACTCCCTAACCAAAAGAGTTGTACATCAAAATGTATTTAAAACGACCTGGAGTCTCCCCAACGGGCTTACTCCCTACTCAAAAATTGCACATATTAATAACTTAAACCTTAATAATACACAACTAGTATAACAATAAAAAACACACGTTTATAAATAACTTAAATAATTCACGAATAATCTCGTAGGTTATATGTTAACAATGCAATACTATATTTTATATGGAAAATTAAAAACCGACCTGAAGTTTTCCCAACGGGCTTACTCTTTATCAGAAAAAATGTTTTACTTGAACTAGTTTATTTGTATCATTGTTTCAAAGCCACGATATCCCCACGACTAACCTGAAAAATATTACTAACAGCAGCATGAAACCTGAAAGGCCAAAATAACACACAGAGCCAGATCCCCAGCTTTGTTGACGTCATTTCGAGACACGCCTAAGGACGGTCCCCCGGGTTAGGGAGGTGCTCCGGAACTATGCCATTAAGCACCCGTAACGCCCAAATTAGGTTCACTGACTCAAAAAACGTGTATTTCGCTGCAGAATTCCAACTGACAGTTAAAATATTTTCCGAACCTATCTTATTTGATGACTAATGCTTTAAAGTTCGGAATTTCACCCCACATCCTTACATTTTAAAATCTAAGCTATACAATTAATTATCATTTAAAAAATTATACATCAAAGTTTTAAACGACCTGGAGTCTCCCCAACGGGCTTACTCCCTAACCAAAAGAGTTGTACGTACATCAAAATGTATTTAAAACGACCTGGAGTCTCCCCAACGGGCTTACTCCCTACTCAAAAATTGCACATATTAATAACTTAAACCTTAATAATACACAACTATTATAACAATAAAAAACACACGTTTATAAATAACTTAAATAATTCACGAATAACTTCATAGGTTGTTGACAATTCAATACTACATTTTATATGGAAAATTAAATTTAACTGACCTGTAGTTTTTTCAACAGGCTTACTCTTTATCAGAAAAAATGTTTTACTTGAACTAGTTTATTTGTATCTTTGTTTGAAAGCCACGATATCCCCACGACTAACCAGAAAAATATTATTAACAGTAGCATGAAACCTGAAAGGCCAAAATAACACACAGAGCCAGATCCCCAGCTTTGTTGACGTCATTTCGAGACACGCCTAAGGACGGTCCCCCGGGTTAGGGAGGTGCTCCGGAACTATGCCATTAAGCACCCGTAACGCCCAAATTAGGTTCACTGACTCAAAAACGTGTATTTCGCTGCAGAATTTCAACTGACAGTTAACATATTTTTCAAACCTATCTTATTTGAATGCTTTAAAGTTCGACCCCCACCCCTTGAATTTTAAAATCTGATTTGCGTTTATAGTTTTTCTAAAAATCGTACTATAGTTTTTGAACGAGTTTTAAATTATGGAAATCCTTGAATTTTGAACGTCTTCAATCTTGAAATCTCTTGTCGTATTTAGAGCAATTCAATAGTTTACAATTATGTAGCCAAATGATGATAATGCACTTCACTTCACTTCACTTATGATTCACAATCCACAAAACTTTTTAAATACCGGCACTTACACGTTAAAAATTAATTTTTTTAAGAATACCGTGATGCACTGATACAAAAATTAATCGAACGTTTATGGTTGACCCGGTTTCGGCTTGGTCCCGGCTTACGCGACAAATAATTAAAGAGGATTTAATTTTCTTCAAAATTTAAATCCATTGATTAAATGTAAAATAAAATAGAAGTCATTATGCTTTGATTTGTTGCTTAGTGTTAGTAGTTATGATGATGATGATTGATGAGGATGAGGTTATGATTTTGGTGTTTAGTATTGTTAGTGGATGATGATACTTATTTACTAACCTAACTTAAATTACTATGGCCTGAACTTAATACTAATATGTAAATGAAGGAAAAGTAGGAAAGTGAAAGCCAAGAAGAAGTAAGTAACTTATAATTATGGTCCTAGTTAATGTTAATGAACAAATCTCACCATAATGACTTCATATTATATCTTAGAAAAATTATTTAAAATCCTATTAAGATTTTCATGAAGCAATTTACCGTAATTATATTCCGCACTCAAATGTTAAAACAAAAACTTAAAAATCTTTTAAAATTAAGTAAAATTTTGTTAAACCAACTTTACACGATGTTCACTCTTCGAAAGCCGGAGCTCGACTGAACTAACGGCGCTAGTGTTGCGTAGTTGTTTACAAGATGGCGCTGGTGTAGGGGGGGGGGGGGGGGGTAATGACGTCATCCGCTACTATGACAACAACAGCAAGGGGGAATCTCTTAGGGTGCGGTCCGAAACTCACTGCAAATACTGCTTTTACATGCAGTAACCCAAAACCCCGGTCCGAAATCTACTGGAATGTAAATTGCAATAATCCAGGTAGCCCCAAAACCGGTAGTCCGTATTGCCATTTGCCGTAATGCCGATTTGCCATTGTTTGGCCTTTTTCGACCAAACTTTGGCCGAAAAAGGCCAAAAAAAGAGTAAAATTATAAAGGAATTTTTATTTAAGGGACCAAAGAAAAATAGCTTATTAAGCGGGCGCGTCTTAAGAGGGAAATTTTACATTATGTCCTTATGGAAGTGCAATGGACCGGGCAATTTAAGCGTATTAAGCGGGAAATCGTATTACAAGGGCGCGTCTTATCGAGACTTCACTGTATTAAATTTTTAAAAACAATGTGAGCGCTCCGGAAGTTCGATTTCGACTGAGGGTAGCGGGGAGATGACGTTGCTTTTATAGGGGGCGACTGTGGAGCTACTGGTGGTAGCCGAGGGAACTACGTCAACAAAAAGAAGGGGAAATGATAGTTTAGTGGAAAAATGATATTTGTGAATTGGAATACGTTCCTTTGTGGAACATCTTGCATTTTTTAATGTAAACCGTAAATCTAGTCTGAGATAAATTAGATTTGTTCGTATTTTCGGAACCCCTTTAAGACTGGCACCGGCCTTAGAACTCCACGGGCCTGATCGAACTGGCAAGGCTTTAAACCTGCTCAATCTGACTCGCGCTCTGCATATCCTCCCCAATGAAGATTCCCAATCCACTCAACACCTTTAACCTAATTTATCTAATTCATTTTTCTATTTTCAGCCACAACACTCATTACCAGATGTATTTGTATGGGCAATAAGTGGAGGAAAAAGAATGGCGTATCACAGACTGCCAGCCAGAGACATAGTCTACTCAATCGTAGATGAGGAATGCGGTAGAGAATGCGGTAAAGTGCAGACAATGTTTTTAAAGGTAAGTTTCACCCCTCTCCACATATATATCAAGCGTGATCGCCTCATTTGGCTTTTCTGTATTCCAGCTCCCTGGAAAAAAGAGTATTGGACCAAGCGGTTGGGCTATCCAAGTTAAACTACAAATTTACATGTGGCTAGGAATGTTAAAACACAAGAAGAATTTCGTTAACGGTCTACCAAAAGGCCACGAAGTATCCCATGAGATGAAGAACGCGGACAGGCCAAGAGCATTGCCACCGAGTGTTATTCACTATCTAGATAAACATGTAAGTTTTGCCGAAAATATCTGATTTTTTTTTCTAAATTCAAAGCTACTGGCGTTTTTGCTTTTTAGTCTTTTCAGCTGAGAGCTCATATGTACCAAGCAAGATCATTAATTGGCTCAGACGCATCTGGATTATCCGATCCATTCGCTAGAGTCATCGTCGGTGAATATTGCAAGACAACTCAAGTAATAGACGAGACGTTGAGCCCGACGTGGGACGAACTTCTCGTTTTCGATGAGATTCTTTTATGGGGGACCAAGGAAGAAATTAAAAGCGATCCGCCGACTATAATCATTGAAATATTCGATCAAGATAAAGTTGGGAAATCCGAGTTTATAGGACGCGCAATGGCGAAACCTCACGTAAAACTCGAAGACGAACCATATGCCGAACCCAATTTCCCACCTTCGCTCGAATGGTATGAAATTCAGCGGGGACCAGATCACGCAGGAGAATTATTAGCTTGTTTTGAACTTCTCCAGTTCACACCCAATACGAAAGACTTACCTACGTTGCCTTTACCGAAAGAGACAATCGCTCAGAATGCAACTGTTGTGGATATCGATATAGGCCCGATTTTGCCTGTGCCGAGGGGGATAAGACCGACCCTTGCCAAATACAGGATCGAGGTTTTATTTTGGGGATTACGGGATTTAAAGAGAATACATTTACTTACAGTTGATAAGCCCAGGGTAGACATAGAATGTGCGGGTCATATTCTTTACTCCTCTGTGATACAAAACGCCAAGAAAAATCCTAATTTCTCGACACCTGTTAAGTTTATCGATTTAGAATTGCCGGAGCAGGAGTTGTATCGGCCTCCGCTTACGATAAGAGCTGTCGATTGCAGAAGTTTTGGTCGTTATACGTTAGTTGGAACGCATATGATCAATTCTATTCATAAGTATATGTTTGTACCGATGACGAAGAAGGAAAGAGAAGCGAGGGATCGGCAGAAATCATTACAAGCGTTGCAGGGAATGGAAGGGAATGTAAATATTAACAATTTGGGGGTCAGCAATACGTATCAGTATTTAGATAGAGACACCAAAGAGAATAGTCCGTTATTACCTAGAGAAACAACGATCACACTAGGATATGTAAGTATGACGATAATTTTGCAAGCAACGCACCCAAGGAGAATATCTTGAAACATTTCATGGATGACAGTGCAGCAAGAATGCCAACTGTAGAGACCTGAATAGTGAGAGAAGAGCGACTGACGGCATCAGACATGGAGCCGTTTTGTAGTCTTCGTAACGTATATAGCTTATGTATTACCGCCGCCATTTTGTCGTACGGTCAGCTGCTCTCCTACTCTTGTTGCCTTGCGATGGCCATACTGCCAAAATTTCATGGAATGTTTCTCCAGGATATCCTTGTAATGCTATATGCGACATTTTCCAGTTTCTTAAAATCATATTTTCTGTAGGGAACAACGACAGTACAAAGCAAGAAGGACTTAAAGACTGAATCAAACAAAAAGAAGAAAAGGGAAAGTTTGGATGATTTGGAAGATGATGAAGAAAGCAGAGATTGGTGGACCAAATATTTTGCATCAGTTGAGGCGATGATCGAAGAGAGTAAAGAAGCAAGGAAGGAAACAGCAGCGATGCAAAATCAGCCAAATGGAACTATGCCGATGCATCCAGAGTCAGATTCTTCAGGAATGGCGGATAAGAGAGATATGTCATGGAACGGAAGTGAGAAAAGCGACAAGAAGAGAACGTTAAAGGGTACATCAGCTGCAGCAAAGTTTGTGTCGAAGTTAAGTCCGAAGAGTACAAGAAGAAGAGCAGATTTGAAGACATCTTTAATTAAGGTGAGTACAATCAGTTTTTCACTAGACTAAGGATAGATATCGGTTCTGGAGAGGATTTTATGACCAGCAGATGAGGTGCTTTAAGAGAGTCTCAGAAAAAACAAACTGGCACACAGGTCCCAAGCCCTGCAGAGCTGGATACTAACGTTGTGTTGTCCAGTGGAAGATCTCGCTTTCATAAAGTACCAATGGACATACTTAGGACACGCAGTAGAAATGAATGCACCTGGCATCAATCCTCATGGCCAAATTTCTAACCTTCTCACCCTTGTTTTCAGCTTTATCCTAATGAACTAGAAAGTCAGCCAGAATACAACGGGTTTAAGGAATGGCTACTAACTTTTGACTTATACCGTGGGAAGAAAACAGGAGACGACATTGAAGATGAAAGCCGTGTTGTTGGAACATTCAAAGGAGCAATTAAAGTATACAAGTGGCCTTTGCCGAAGGATGTGGAAGATCACACAGTGATGGGATTCGATCCTCAATACGGATTTTTTCAAGGATTGCCTTCCAACGATCCTATCCATGTACTCGTAAGAGTATACATCGTTAAGGCTAACGATCTTCATCCGATGGATATGAATGGTAAAGCCGATCCGTATGTCGTCCTTCAACTTGGTTCAAAAAGAATAAGCGATAAAGAAAATTACATATCGAAGCAATTAAATCCAGTGTTTGGAAAGTGAGTAGGTTTTCATTCTTATATCTGAAGAGTGAATACATTTCCTAATTGGGATTTTTCTTAGGTGTTTTGAAATCGAAGCGACATTCCCACAAGATTCAATGTTAACAATTCAAATCTTGGATTGGGATTTAGTGGGATCAGATGAGATGATAGGGGAGACTAAAATCGATTTGGAAAATCGATTTTACAGCAGACATAGAGCTACGTGCGGGATTGCGAAAAGATACGAAGAGTAAGTACTCTTATTAGTCATGTTAAGCGCAGGAGGGGTCACCTTTCTAATCATCTCCCCTACCGTGGAAACTCCTGTTGTGCTATTGGTAACGTATACAACAAAAAAATCTAAACTATAATTTTATTTCTCATCCAGTTTTGGCTACAACCAATGGAGAGATCCAATGAAACCAACTCAAGTCCTTGCCAAACTCTGCAAAGATGGAAAAATCGACCAGCCAGTATACTGCAGTGGAAAAGTTAAAATTGGACGTCACACATTCTCCGTTAGGCACGAAGACGTCGACCCTTCTCTTTTTGCTAAAGGTAAAGAAAAATCCCAAACTTATTCCTCTTTTTTTATTAAAATAAATCAAACAAAACCAATTTTAGGGTTGGAAGAACACATGGCGCTAGCTGTGCTTCATCGATGGCACGAATTTCCAAGAATCGGATGTCAGTTAGTACCTGAGCATATCGAAACTCGACCATTATACAATCCTGATAAACCGGGTATTGAACAGGGTAAATTGGAAATGTGGGTTGATATGTTTCCAATGGACATGCCATTGCCAGGTCCACCTCTAGACATATCACCAAGGAAACCTAAGTCATATGAATTGCGGGTTATTATATGGAACACGGATGATGTTATTTTAGAGGATGATGCTTTTTTCACTGGGGAGAAGATGTCAGACATTTACGTGAAGGGGTAAGTTATTTTGTTAAGATTAAAATAATAAAAGTAATTAATTCTTTTCTAATTTTTTTTAGTTGGTTGAAAGGCCCAGAAGATTGTCAATATACGGATATACATTATCGGTCGTTAACTGGAGAAGGAAATTTCAACTGGAGGTTCATTTATCCGTTTGATTATTTATTAGCAGAGGAGAAAATCGTAATATCGAGGAAAGAGTCTTTGTTTTCGTGGGATGAAACCGAATGTAAAATTCCAGCGAGATTGGAACTCCAAGTTTGGGATGCGGATCATTTTTCAGCGGATGACTTTTTAGGTGCAATCACATTAGATCTGAATCGATTCCCACGGGGTGCTAAATCTTCGAAACTGTGCACCTTAGATATGTTGAAAATAGATGGATCAGTACCAATGGTTAATATTTTTAAACAAAAAAGGGTAAAGGGTTGGTGGCCTTTTTATATTAAGAAAGAGAACGAGGAAATGGAATTAACCGTAAGTAATTCCCAAGTGCACCCACAAAATAATATGCATTTTTTTAAAATTTATTTTTTGATTTTAGGGAAAAGTGGAAGCTGAAATTCATTTGCTGACAAAAGAAGAAGCTGAGAGGAATCCAGCTGGCTGCGGAAGAAATGAGCCAGATCCATTAGAAAAACCAAGGTAATGATAAATAGTAGCGAAGGGACTCCTTAAGCCACACTTGCCAAGGATTGCTTTTTAACCACAAAGCCATATTGGCCAAACAACAATTAAAATGGGGCTAACAGGCCTTAATAGTAGCAGTCATAAAGATACCTTGGTCAGATAATAGCAATACTGGGACGGCTGGGGTAGATAGTCCATCAAAACTGTCAATTTTAATTATAAAATCTGTCAACTGTTTTTCTTTTTATTTCAGCCGCCCAGATGCATCATTCATGTGGTTCTTAAACCCACTAAAATCCATGAGATACGTCATATGGCATAACTACAAATGGATCATCCTCAAATTTTGTATAATTTTAGCATTAGCAATAATCTTGCTTGTATTTTTCTATTCTATACCTGGTTACACCGCCAAACGGTTGTTGGGAGCATGAAATTTTATTATCCCATTATTAATTTTAAACTCGCGTAAATAGTTAATCAATGGTTAGTGGGGGATGTAGCTAAAATCCACGAACACCTTTAGCAGTAGTTATACCGATTAGATCTGCTTATGATTGTCTATTAAAAAAAATACTATTTATTTTTTTAAATAACAATTACCAAAAAAAAAAAATATTGTATTTAAAAGAGTCATATTTTGGAGTTATATTTAAATGTAAGAAAAAACAATGCGTGCTTAAAGGATCAAGCAAGAACGTCGAAATTGCCAATTGAATTTAAACATTTCATCAAATCTTAGGACCAATATCAAATAGAATCCATTATAGTTAACAACCTGCTTTTTTTTATAAAATCAAATCGGCCTAGTGTTTTCGTTCTTGTGCATAGTAGGTAAGACTTCGGTGAAAAAATTTTTCTCATTTAAAGGCCGTTACGTTTTTACTTCTTGGTCTTGCCTAACTCTTCAGTTTGATTCGTATTATTCTTTCATTTTCGCAATATGTTGAATTATAAATATGCACATTAAAATATTGTAAAGTATTATTATTGTAAAATAAAAAGTTTAATGATTGCAATTTTTTTATTTTTGTAAAGACAAGATCATCCTATTCTGCCATTTTATAGAAAAAGTTATGAATCTGAATTTTTAAGTAGCCAGGATAACCTAAAAATTATAATTGTAATTAAAACTAAAATAGATTCATGGGAAAAAAGATTTCAAGCATAATTCAAACTCGCCACTCAGTGATATACAGATTGTAGCTCATTTCTTGTGAACCTCAGCCCTCAGCCTCTTGTAAACTTATGAACCTCAGCAAAACAAATTAACGGCAGCAAACGGCATCAAAACTAAAGTTGGCAGCTCTACATTTTTAAAAAATATCAATATTTTGAAAAAGCATTAGATAGTGCCGTATTTTTTCCATTTTAATTTTGTATTAACCTTATTATTGCCATATTTAAACTTGCCGGGGGGATTCAAAGTCTCAGACAAATGTCTCGATTACGAAATTCACTTTTTAACGGGGTAGAGGGACCTCAAGAAAGCTGTTGAAGTTGGACATGTCACTAGAAGACCCCTTCTTTGTGGTTAAAGAGTGAGTATTTTTCAGTTAGGTGACTTAATCCAAACAAGTACTATTAACAAGTGCATTGCTTGCAAAAAAAAAAAAATTAATTTGCTAATTTATGAGTTATCAAAATGATTGATATATTGTCGCAAGCCATAATTCAAAGCGCTTGGTATGTAAATATTAATTATTGATAAAAAAACAGGAATAAATTTTTAATTATCATTATGTTTCATGTCTGCTTTTTTTTTCTTGTAATTTTACATAATTTTTATGATAATGTACCTACATTTAAAATTTGTTATCTCTTTCAGTGAAGTAAGCAAAGCATTAAACAAGACTCGTGGCCTCTATAGAAGGTGGCTGGAATTACAGGATGACAGTGGTCTCAATATTAGCAGAGATGAATTGGAATGGACATCAACAGAGTTGAGAAATGCTTTAAGAAGTATTGAGTGGGATTTAGAAGACTTAGAAGATACTATAAATATCCTTTTATCTTAATTAGATTAAGTATGGTTAAGACATAACTAATTACAATGAGAAAAGGAGGTTTTTAAACTTTTAAGTGAGTGGAATTGATTAAGCATTTAATTTTTTTTGTTTGATTTAAAATAAGATGCTTTAAACAATTGACAAATTAAAAACCGCTCCATTAATCAATGAATTAGTTTCAATTAGTAGTCAGTTATTTGGCAAAATACTGTAGCCAAAAGACAATTGTGAAAAAAAATTTCTAGACTGAAGCTCAAGAGAAAAATAGCTCAGGCTGAAGAAATTTGTTTGGAGTGTGCAAGTGTAAGAAAATTCCTTTAAAAATAGTCTGAGCTAATTTTTTGACTAGTTTTACATCAGGTTATTCATCAGGTCATCAGGTTTCCGAATTCCCAGAAAACACATTGTAGAATTTTTAGATCTTTCTACTCTTTGAATATTTTTGAGAGACTGTAGCACTGTCCATATTTGTATTCAGGAAAGCCTCATTGAGGCTCAGCCTAGGTCTTAAAAACTAGGATCAGACATCATTTTTTGTCATATTAAGCTGCAGTTCAAATTTATCTGTAAATTTTCCTTAATCTCAAAACATCAAAATTAAAAAAAAATCCAAATGTTTTGAAGTAAAAATTTTTATTTTATGATTCCAATTCAACAGGTGAATAAAAGAACAATTTACAAAGGTATTTTGTCATTGAGGTGATTAATTGACGTAGTTTCCTCTTTTTACTTAGCATGCTCAACTGGGTATGATTATTGCGCTAATTAACGATAACGCTAAATATCAATTTGAGTGCACGTTATCTACACTTTACTTTTTAATGCATTATATTCCTTAACAATAACCTACGTATTGTAGAAAAAAATCCTACGAAATTTAAAATCGACAACAAAGAATTATCGAGCAGGAGGAATTTTATTGATGAAACAAGGGAGGAGGTGAAAAAAATGAAAGATAAGATGAATATCAATCGAACTCGTGACAGAGATCGCACGGCGCGACAGCCGTTATTAGACACACATAATTCACCACCGAGAATTCCCACATCCCATGGTACAACAAAATATTCCAAATTAGAAAATGAGCTAGACAGTCCTAACCGACAATTTTTGGATGATACCTTGGCCCAGCAAAGTCGAATGTTTAGGGATCAAGATGAACAATTGGAGATTATTAGTGATTCTGTAGGAACACTTAAAACTGTCTCTAGACAGATAGGGAATGAGTTGGATGAACAAGCTGTTATGCTGGATGATTTCGGCAATGAATTAGAAAATATGGATTCTAAATTGGATTCAACGATGAAAAAAATGGCAAAGGTTTTACGTTTGTCAAATGGTATGTTCTTTTTTGTTCCAATGACTGTTTATTAGGCATAGCAAGGTGAGATTGTAATGCTGAATTTGTATTTTCAGACCGCCGACAGTGGATAGCTATTGGAGTCCTAGCCATGATATTATTTGTCCTAGTTGTTCTGTTTATTGTATTATAATTGTGAAAAAAAGAAGAGATTGCAACTTGCAGATAATTTTAAAGATGTAAAAAATTTGATTTAATAATGAATATTTCCTAATATTTCATATAGGAGTCGCTAAAACATTTTAAAGCAAACATGACATGTGTAAAACAATCAAATAAAGATTCACCTCAGATTAAATATAATGTTTACTTTTCCCGTTTTTGAAATTAAAAGAAAAGGGTTGTCAGATTTGAATGCTTGAAAAATAGGGCATGTTAGCTTAAGGGCAAGTTTTCCAGTGTAAATATTTTCGTAAAACTCATATTGTAAATGGAACGAGGGAATTAGCAAATGAAAAGATTTGGTTATGAGCGAGATTTACACAAGGGTTTAACTTTCTTCAAATTAGTAGCTATTACCATCTATTTAGGCTATCTTGATATTGACATTAGGCTTACCTCTTTTTATTCATTTAACGATTTTTGTATGAAAGATAAATTGTATCCTACTTTCTCTTCCAATTTTTTTCTTGGTGGAAGATTGATAAGGTTTGCCGCCATTTTAGCCCGGCAAACAGCAATGTGGCGAAATATTCATTTGTTAAAATATGATCAGGTACACTTATCTAATCGAAATTTAAATGAATATAAATGGGCTAGAATGTTAAATGAAACCAAACATTCGAAATGACTGCAAAAAAAAATAATGAAAATAATTATTGTTTTGGAATTTTTTTATTTGAAATGTTGGCAGCCATTTTTTCCTTTGTTTTTTTTTTTGCGAAAACTAAGTGCATAGTGCAGCTGCAGCGCAGTGTGCAGAAAATTTTATTATGTGAGGTGTGCGAACATCGAATTTTGAATCGAATAAGCTCTGATCCTTCTTTTTATCGTTACATAGGAAGTTAATCGATAGAGAAACACTTTTAAATCAAAATATTTTCGGGAAAAGCAACACAGCAGCTCCATGAAATTTATCATGGCGGCGAAAAAGGCAAGGTGCCAAAATTGTATTTCGTTTACAAGGTATGTTTTACAAACCCTTCACGCTGAGGTAATCTATATTTGCTTATTTTACGAACCATTTGAAATATGTTTGGTTAAAAAAGAGTTGTACGTTCTGAAAATTTACAGCACTTACGTTTCGTTGACAAGTTTCATGATTAAATACAGTTTGACAATAAATGAGGGATTTCAGTTGAAAATACTTCAATTAAAAAATGTGGATATTTTGATGGTGATAAATAGTGCTGAGAGTGCTAAATTATATGTGCAATCAACGAAGCAGGGTGTAAAATTCAGTTGAAGAACAAGCCAAAATTTTATCATATCATTGAATTATTTTTGATTTGCATCTGCAAAGAGGTATTTAGTTACTTATAAATGATTTCATTTCCTTTGATAGTGTCAAATTTACCTCAAGCAGATAAAACATGGGAAACTAATGTTTGGAAATGCTGCTTTGTGAACTAACTACTTTGTAAGATGTGAAAGCATTTAGTTGAGTTAGCAAAAACATTGAATCGTGTGAATATTTTTTTAAAGGCATGAAACAATCATTAAGTGTTTTGTTATATTTGATGAATTATGATGTCTCGCAGTTTTTTTGCTCTCATAATTAAGATTAAAGGACTAAAGAGCTTGTACAAAACAGGTAAAATTCCTGGAATATTAAACATTTGAATGCTTGTGGCTTTATTAGAATTTAAGAGACTGTTGCAGCATTTAATAATTTGCAGAGCTAAAAATGAAAGAGAAAAGGAATGGCAATAGAAGGCAAGATAGTGGAAACTACCTAACTAATGATAAGGGCCAAAGTTTACTGTGTACGTTAAAGTTTATGGTGTTTGAAGTGAAGCTTTTTTGAAAAAAAATTACTGTGATTGCTGCATTGGCTATTACTTTTCTAGATGAATATCTGATCATTTAGAGGCTTTAAGAAACTGAAATTTTTATTAAGTTTATGAGGCACTGTTAAGTTACACAATCTAAATTAGTAAAGGAACCTTAATTTCCTTATCCACCTACAAGTGGTGTCTTTAAAAAGTCATTTACTGGTAGCTGGTGCTTTCTGCAAAAGTAAAATATAGATGTTTTTAAAGCTTAGTCCTAAATTTGATTGGTTTATGCCTTTTATAAAAATTATCATGCTTATGCTACAAGCTACTTGCTTCTTAACAAAATTTTTTAAAGTTAATTGGTAGTTACGCAAAACAGCAGCATTATATCAAATGTTGTTTCTACATATAAGCCCCTTGTTGCAGCTTCCATAAATTACTGAGGAAATCTTCCTTTTGCTTAGTGATTCAAATTATTGAAATTTTAATCTAGTCATATATTTTAAAAAATTTGTCCAAAAAAAAATAAATCAGCGATAAATTTTTATAATTATTAAAATTTATAAAAAAACTTAATTTAAAATCAAGCAGCATGGAAATTTTCAAAAATTTATTCAGTTTTATTTTATTGGTTGTCAAGTGCCTTATTGACAAAGAAGACCTTGACTTTTAATAAAAAAAATAATTTGAATTAATCGTTTTCGTTAAATAAGTAAAAATTTTATTGCTGCTTGAAAGGAAAAGTTGCTAAAAGCTTTTTATACAACTTGGCAGTTTATTAATTTTGTTAGGAAAGGACACACATCACTAAAATAAAATTCAAATAACAGATTTATATTTTCAAATTAAGCAAAAAATCCTTCTTTTAACTTATTTAGGAATATTTAGTTGTAAAAAAAAAATTATAAATTGTGTAGAGTATGAGGGGATATTTATTGTCAATGTAATACTTGGGATGGTTGAATTTGAATGGAATAAGGTGTCGTGCATGTTTTTGATAAAATCACTTTATTTCCCTTTTATTTTTTTTTATTTTAAAAATGGATTTTATTCATGGTAGTTTCCAAATTATATATTGTTAAGTAGCTGAGTAACTAAATCATTGTTAATTTTAATTTTTTTTCTTTTACATTAAGAAAAATTATTTATTAAAATCATTTCGTAAAGTTCTCAAAAATTCATTTTTTAACACTTTTCCAATTCCGGAACAAGCCCAAGTAAACAATTTCGTAAACAAACCCCAAATAATCCCCATGAAAATATTTTCGGTTTTTAAATGGAAATAAAAAATGTCAAAGGCAAAAAAAATAGCTGTTGGTATTGATTTAGGTACAACGTATTCCTGCGTCGGAGTCTTCCAGCACGGTAAAGTCGAAATAATTGCCAATGATCAAGGGAATCGAACAACCCCGAGCTATGTCGCTTTCACTGATACGGAGAGATTCGTCGGAGACCCGGCTAAAGCTCAAGTAGCAAGCAATCCTACAAACACAGTATACGGTAAATATCCAGTTAGTTAGAGCAAACTTTTGCAAAACTTGAATTGCTTTCTGAGGCGAGCGTATTATTAAAACAGTTTCCGGAAATTCCTAAACCCTTTTTGTTTTCTTAGACGCTAAAAGATTAATCGGACGTCGGTACGATGATAAATCCGTTCAGCAAGACATGAAGTTATGGCCGTTCACCGTTGTTAATGATAATGGAAAGCCTAAAATAGAAGTAATGTATAAAATGGAAAAGAAAACATATGCGCCTGAAGAAATCTCATCAATGGTTCTTGGGAAAATGAAAGAAATAGCAGAGACTTATCTAGGCCAGCCAATAAGGGATGCCGTTATTACTGTTCCTGCTTATTTTAACGATTCTCAGGTAATTTTTTTTCGCCAGGCCCGTTGCCAGAACTAGTAACCGCTTTTTATTTCCTTTAAAAATAATCTCTTGTCTTTTTTTTTTTTCAGAGACAGGCAACCAAAGACGCTGGTACCATTGCAGGCTTGAACGTTTTACGTATCATCAACGAGCCTACAGCGGCTGCTCTCGCTTATGGCCTTGATAAAAAAGACGGGGAACGGAATGTCCTTATTTACGATTTAGGAGGCGGAACTTTTGATGTTTCCGTTTTAACGATCGACAACGGAATATTCGAAGTAAAAGCCACGTCTGGCGATACTCACCTCGGAGGAGAAGATTTTGATGCCAGGCTGGTTGCTTATATGGCTGACGAATTTAAGAGAAAATTCCAGGGGGATTTAACTGAGAATAAGAGAAGTATGAGACGTTTGCAAAACGCTTGTGAACGCGCAAAACGAACTCTTTCATCGACGACACAAGCGAATATTGAAATTGATTCGTTGTTTGAAGGAATTGATTTTTATGCAACGATAAGTCGAGCTAGGTGAGTAGATAATGTAAGCAGATGTAAAATAAAGTTCGTTTTTTAATATTATTGATTTTTTAGGTTTGAAGAATTGAATGCTGATTATTTTAAATCAACTCTTGGCCCGGTTGATAAAGCGTTGGAAGATGCGAAAATACCAAAAGGAAATATACACGAGGTTGTCATGGTTGGAGGATCGACGAGAATTCCGAAAATCCAGAATCTTTTAAAAGATTTTTTTGATGGGAAAGAATTAAATCATTCAATTAATCCGGATGAAGCGGTTGCTTATGGTGAGTAAGAAATGGGGGATGTTTACTTGTTTTTTGTTTTGGGACCGCCAACTGAAACAATCGAAGGAGTCTGTACACAATTTTTTGGAAAAGTTAGGGCCATGAAACTTAGTTGCAGGTGGTTCAAGGTGTTTAATGAAATTCGAGGTGCCTGTATTAGCTGATGGGGGATGTGTTATTATAACAGAATGTCCAAGTTAGGTTTGTTGAGCTTTCGAAAAATATCTGAGCAGAGAATTTTCGGGGTTTGATACTGTGTAAAAATCCTTATAAATTATTTAAGCTCCGTTTGCTAGAGATGAGAACGTTTTATCCTCCAACTTTTTTTTATTGATAATGGACTTGGATTGGGATACACCCTCGGAATTAAAGCTGGAACGCTTAACGCCTAATAAATGGCAACGATTAATTCCATCATGTCTCGCAATTTTTCTTGTGGATGTTCAATATATATATATATGTCTTTTATCGTTGTGAAAGTTTTGCTTTTTCTGCAAAGAAGCAAAGCTGTGGACCGAGTGAAAGTATCGTAAATAATTCTCCTGCAACTTGTGAAGTGCCCCACCATTGCAAATAGTGAGCTGTAGGAATAAAAAGTAGAGCGAGTATTTGGATTGTGTTTTACCTGGAAATTCAGGCCTCAGCCTAGGGACCTGTTTTGTTCAAATAAAAGAAAGATTATCGTAGAATTCGAAATTTGGGATTGGAAATCCTCGAATTGACACTGACTTGGATAGACAGTGATAATTGTGTCCACGGAAATTTCATGTTAAGACATGTCGGGATCGTCCTGTACTGCTGTCTACCTGTTCGCATTGAAAAGCGAACAACGCTATTGGCAGGTTCTTCAATTTGATAATGGCGGCCACCATACTCGAGGTTATGGCAGCTTCCAGATTTCAAAATAACGTACCCCTGCAGACGACTCATCGAAGTGTCCACTTCCCATAAGGCTCCCTAGGTCAAAGTCTCCCAGGTCTTCCAGGTCTTGCAACTTTTGTGTTGTGACTCCGATTTTAAATACGAAAATAGTTTATGGTCCACCACTAGATGGTGCGAATGTCGCAGCGACCAGCCTATCGCGGTAAGAGTTTTAAATTATGTAAGGATATTATTAATGGGTCTCTAGGGCGATCAATTTTATTGGTCGGCCGCTGGTGCACTATTGTAATCTGCATCAACTAAAATCGGATTTAATTTTGAAGTCAGCGTTGCCATGGAGATCAACAAGAGTTTCAAGACCTGGAGGACTGTTAGAGGCCATGGCATAGACCACTAGACTGTTGAAGGCATTTCCTGAACCCGCTGGGCTTGTTAAAGGTCCAAGCTGAGCTTGCAAAGTGTATGACCTGCTAAAGCCCAGACAGCTCCATCTGTCAGAGGCTGAGTTGGTGTTTAAGTCTTTTAAAAAAAACTAACATTTTAGGATGTAAAATAAAATAATGTAAAGTATTCATCCCTAAATATCTGACGTTTTCCCAAAGGAGCCGCTGTTCAAGCAGCCATATTAGTCGGCGACAAATCTAAAGAAGTGAAAGACCTCCTTTTACTAGACGTGACCCCGTTATCCCTGGGAATTGAGACAGCAGGAGAAGTAATGTCGATTTTAATACCAAGAAATACGACCATACCCTGTCAATACACCCAAACCTTCTCAACATACTCAGACAATCAACCGGCAGTGTTAATACAGGTGAGGAAAAGGTAGGACATAATAATTAAGCCCTTCGATACTTTATAAGCTCATTAATAACTTAAAATCCAGGTTTACGAGGGAGAAAGGACAATGACGAAAGACAATCACCTCCTTGGGAATTTTGAATTATCAGGGTTGCCCCCCGCTCCCCGTGGAATACCCAAAATTGATGTCACGTTTGATATCGATGCGAATGGGATTTTAAGCGTAACAGCCGAAGAAAAAGCGACCGGGAAACAAAATCGAATTGTTATTACTAATGATAAAGGGAGGTTAACAAAGGATGAGATCGATAAAATGATTTCTGATGCCGAGAAATTTAAGGAAGAGGATGAGAGGAACAGGTTGGTTGCGGTTATAGTCAAAGATATATTCAGCGCATCATTTATAATAAAATTCCTTTCGATAGGCTAAGAATACAAGCCCGGAACGGTTTGGAATCATATTGCTTGGATCTCCTTAGCAGCGTTAAACATTTATCAGAGAAAGATAAGGAAGTCGTTACGAAAGAAGCCAGTGAAGGGTTAAAGTGGTTGGAGACTAACGGAAATGCAGATAAGGCCCAGATTGATGATAAGAAATCGAACATCGAAAAAATTTGTAGCCCTATAATCGCTGCCTTGTATAATAGGCAGGGCAGTAGTGTCTCGAAAGGGAGCCTTTCCAAAGGGAGCGTGTCGAAAGGGGAGAAAAGGAAAGAACAAAGTGGCCCGACTATTGAAGAAGCGGATTAAGGGGAATATAAGCCTTTGACATTAAAAAGACGAAAGAAAAATTTTCCAGTATCTCGACAAATATAAAAAAAAAAAAGTATTAAAGAAATGTTTTAATTTTTAAAGAGAATAAATGGACCACAGACTAAATATTAAAATTACAACGGGGGAAAAGAAAGATGGGTGAGGATTTTGAGAATACGTCTCGACGATATAATGCAACTATTAGTATTCATGCTGCGTCTTTAAAAGTGCGTAGACTGCACCATTTCTGCTTGTGATGAGTAATTTTTTAAAATACCGCAAAAGTCTCGGATAAAATTCCGACTGCATATTGGGCTTTAATGCTGTAATGGCCTTTTCTTACAGGTTTTAGAAACCCGTTATCGTTTTTTATTCAGTAAAGATGGTTTTAGTAGATTTTCAAATAAGGGGAATAAATTCAGGGGAGAATGTGAGGTTTTTTTTTCTTTTACTGTTTATTGCTTTTTTTTTTGGGATAGTTTGTTTTAATTTGTAAAGTTTAACCGCGTCACTTAGGCTGTATACGAAAGTGTATTCGATTAAGGTCTAGAGCGAGGTTAATTTTAAGCTCGATTTTTACCCGCTATTAGCCAAATCCCAGTCAACATCCCACCAAAATGCAATTAGATACCATTCTCCCATGAAAAAGACATCGGGTCGGATTTAGGAAACAGATGATATAAACGTTTAGGAATTCTATTTTCTTGATCCAAGTCCTTTTAAAGGGTGAGGGTGTTAACTGACCGTTAGCATTTAATGATATCCATAAAATTTTCTATAATGGGAATTTTCCCCTCGTTGAAATGCCCGAGGCTCCAAAAAAATTCACTTTTTTATGTATGAGCGAATCGCAAATGCAATTTCCCTACATTTTTTTGACATGATTCGTTATAAAAATTGAAAGATTCCTCCCGACGTAAACAATATTCTTTATAAAAAAAAAAAATGGGATAAAAAAAATCGGTCGATTAAAAGAAAAAAAAAAAGTTTTTCGAAAGGAAAACCGTTAAAAGAAACCATTTTTAAAAAAGCGAAAGAAAGCTGGCTAAAAGCTAAAAGAATTTTTTATATTCTAATCTTCTAAGTTTTTGACAGGGAAAGTAGATAAAGGGATGATAACTCGATTGTAAGTTGCGGTTTTGTATTTAAATGCCTTTTAAGCGGAAGTCGAATCAAGAAAGCTACCCTCCACCTCCTCTTTATTTTTTTTATCTCTCCTTATTTTTTTTTTTTTTTTTTAAATTGGGTTTTTGGAGAATAAGTTTTTTAAATGATACATATATGAATCGAAGGAGGCCTATTATTTTGAGAAAGTCGGAGATTTTCCAACACGAGAAATGGCACGTTTGTGAGTGATTTGAAGAAAGAGAAAATAAAAATAGAAAGGGAAAAAAAGGGATGAGAGAGAGAGAAAAGTTGTTAAAGTTGGACGTCACTACCGGACAAATCTTCCAGTTTCGTTCTAATAATCAAATTCCTTTTGAAAATTCGTGAAAACTTTTTCGGGAAATAAATAAAATTTGGCTTCGTTTCTTTTCCCAACCAAAAAAAGAAAAAAAAGTGGGGAGGGGAGGAAAATTGTGGTTTCTATTGAAATACGCGGACAAGATCAGATTTTTTTTCCCTTTTCCTTTTTTTTTTACTTAATCCTAATTTTTTTTTCCAAAAGTTTTTCTTTTTCATTGGCAATGTTTAGTGTGTAGGCGAAGTGCAAATTATTTCGGAGGAGAGAAAGTTAAAACCACTAACCAGGTTTTCCAAAAAGGCTAATGGTCATCAACAAAACAAGGAAACCCAAGACTGAATCTAATTAATTGTGTCATCGTGCGGGTTTCTTTGTTATAAACTTTCGTGTATACGTTGAAAAAGATCGAGGCTTTTAAAACTTTCAAGAAAGCGTTTGAGTCATTCATTCTCAAATACAGTGGGGGGGGGGAAATCATCCTAAAAGTAAATGAACTCTTTTTAGTTAGATTTCAAACTCTGCAAGAATTTTATTTTCATAACGAGAAGAAAATTGCAAATGGCTTAAAAATCTATAACTCTCCCTTGAGATTAAAGATGCTGAGCTAAGTTGAAAAACTTGTCTAAAAATTGTCAGTGCAGCACATAAGAAAACTTACCATGTCACTGCAATTTATGTTGTACTTGCTAACTCGAGGAAATACAATATTCATGCCTAATCACTAACCCACAAAGATAACTAGGTATCTTTCTAGCATGGGAGTGGAAAATAATCTAATTTGCGGCAGATGCGAACTTGATTAAGAAACAATTTGACATTCTCTTTGCAAGTGTGACACCCTTGACGAATTACGGCTTGACGTTTCCTATGAACAACTTTTTAGTTTATTGTATGAAAATTGTATAACAAATTATTTACTCTATTTTGTTTTTGTAGGCTGCGAAAATGAAGAGTTGCCCTCAGTTAATATTTAACTTAGAGTAACCGGTGAGGCGTGTTTTGTCTTGCTCAAGGAATGGCGTCCTTGCCCTGTGGTAAGCTCCCTTCTCAGGGTTATGAGTTAGTGGAGGCAGCAGCTTCGCTAATACTGACCTAGGGCTGAAGATGGTAGTAATCGGCAAGGCCTAGGCTTAGATACCGGGAGGCAGAGTTGGATCAATGGTATGGCTCCCGTACTGAGTTGTGAAGATTATGGAAAGTCACCACATTATTTGATATTCCTAGTAAAATCATCAATGGTTGGCCATGATGGTCGCCAATTGCCGACGAGGAGCGGGCATCTAAAGAAGAAGAATACTTAACTCGCGCCTTGCTAGAATTTACATGCGGCCACAAAACAATGAATCTGAGTGTTTATTAGCTCCAAGAAAGGCAGAGCTCAATTAAAAGATTTTTTTTGATGAGGAATATGCTGTCTAAGACCAGATGGCAAAACTTGTGGCTGGTATACTAGTTGGCTAAAAGTTTTTCTTGCAGCCCTCGGCTTCTAAGTCTAGCTCAGTTAGCCCCCTTGCAATTTTTTTGAGCCCTCTCTTAATCCTACAGCCAATTCATAACGCTCCCTGTTTAAATTCAACTCCCGAAAAATCCTCTCCAAATCATTCTTGAATTTATGAATAGAGAGCAAGTCTTACAAAAGCTTAAAGAAAGAATCATCAAAATTATTACCAGGAATGTAACTTTTCCCACCGAAAACGCCGCCGCATTGTAATTAGCATCAAATAATGAACTCATAAGATTAGCATATTTTCTTAACTATTTTCCTCGGCTTGCTCTCTTGAGACATGAGTTATAATTATTTTAGTATCATATTGCGCATCTTTTCTTTTATACTTTTTGATATTTCCGGAAAAGGAAATCTTGAGAGTTCGTTAAAACGGGCTTAGCTGGAATGGGATCGAGGGGAAGGGAGGGAAATTCGAAGAGCTTAGCTAATGCACAGATGTAACTGACTGACATTGATAAAAATTATTTTCAAACTTTTGAAAAGTTGAATTTTTTTTTAAAAGATCATCCTTTAGAACCGGTATCTAGTGATAGAAACGAGGAAAAAATAACTGGCAAGAGTTTAAGGAGCGGAACAGGGAAGAAAATAATTCCTTTTTTTAAAAAATAAAAATTATCTGGCCTATTGGCTAAAAAGGAAAAGAGGAAAAAAGCCCCCGCGGACAAAAAGAAAAAGAATGAAGTCAAAGTTTTCATTACGTCGAAAATATTCACACTTTTTGCTTCGCTTGTAATAAGATTTGGGATCTTCTTTCCATCAGGCTTCTTTTCTTTGAAGTTTCTCCAGCTTTTTTTTAAATAGGTTAGCCATGAGAAAATTTCTTAGAACAACATTTTTTTAAAGCTGGGTTGTTTTGTTTTCATTATTTCCCCCGAAAAAACTTTTCGCGAAATCAAAAATCGGCTTTTTTAGTTAAGAAAATTCTTTTCCCTTTTTCATTTCGTCAAAGTTTCCAATTAAGAAGGTTAATCTTAGTAAGTGCGAGAAAGGTCTTTTCATGATAATAGGCCTTCAGTATTTAAAGCCCGAGGAAAAGCTTCCCGTCGACATATAAAATCGTGTTTATCCAATTCCATGTTATTGCCCTGTTGCTCGGGGATCCTTTTTATCAGTAAAATTCAATTAGGAGTTATAATGAAGCCAGACTCTCATAGGAAAATAAGTCATCCTGGGACCGGGCTCGGCACTCATAAGTTCTTCGAACCGTGTTATTTTGTCTAATTTTAAAGGTCTTAATTTTGTTAAAGGAGGAAGGGGAGAATCGTTCTGAAGACGGTGACAAATCGATATTGGTATGCTATACATAAAACGGGATAATAACTGAATTAATTAATGGAACAAGAGAAAGATATCTAAATTTAAAATCTATTTTTGCTTGCAAATAAATTGTGGAGGTCAGTGCGGAAAGTGTATTTCCACTTGAGGCTAAAATAGGTTGGGAAAGATGTTTTAATCGTGGCGAAAATTTGCAAAGTTGTTTTAAATTAAAATGGAAGTTTATAAAGAGAGATATTGGAGAAGCATTTGTGCTTATGATTTCAATTAAAACATTCACAGCCAGGCTGCCATAGTACCTGCCTAAAATAGCTATTGCCAATTATGTGCTGGCAATCATGAAGTCGTGGGTTCGATTCTCACTCGAGCGTGAGTTAATTTTTCTTTCAATATTTTGTAATTTCTGATTAAATTTTATTTTTCGTTTTCCACAGGTAATGATCGAGGGAAAAATTAAGGGTAGGATCAAGGCTGCACTACAGGCTCTGGAAGCATCTTTGGATTGCTTATTCTGAGCATAATTTTCTAGCAATAGTCTACTTCTCATTCATGCATCACTCTAGATATTTATTAGAAGCCACCAGTTCGACATCGCCGCTAATTGATAATCTGGCATTGATACCCCATCTGCTAAGGATCATGAATTTCGTTTTATGTATGGCTATAATTGTTGCTCATCGCTTGAACTCGATCCAACAGAGATTGCATGACTTCAAAGCCGCTTACAATTAAGGCGCAACATCATCACGTTGCTGGAAAATACAAGGAGAGGTGAGACCCAGACTAGGTCGAAAGAAAACATCTTGGCTCAAGAATTTAAGGAACCGGTACCGTGATTTTCTTCGCGACTGAAACTTATGCATATACCCCGCACCCACAAAACGAATCTCACACTCTTCCGATACCTCCTGTCACCACCAAAAACCACTTTATTTTTTCCTTTTCTCTCTCAAATTTTATTTTCTACTTATTAATTCCCTCATCCGAATTAATAAAATTCTTTCACTTCTTTCTTAGCAACAGATTCTATGTAGCTAAGACTTTGAAATATTAATTTAGTAATGGAATGAACCACTGATGTCCCAAACTCAACTTCAATAATTCTCATTGCTTCTCTTCTCTTACAATTTTTCCCAGCTAAACTAGAATGCATCGCTTCTTCTTAAATTGAAATTTAAAAACCGATTTATTTCTTCTACTAATAACTAAATTGAAAAACTCCCGTCTGAGAGCCATCAACGTTATTGCAAAGTCTAAAAACAGAACACTTGAATCATACTTAAATCGGAAATCTCTTGGAAAAAAAAATAAAACGATCGGCTTTGATATCGAGACCGATTTCCTCGGAACAAATTTTTTAATATAAACGCGAAATTCTATATCACGTCGCAGCGAAATCAGTTTATCCGCCGAATTCATTTAATATTAATTGTAACGATTAACAAAACCCTTCAGAACTTTACTCAAACTTAATATTACACGCATATGTTCGCATAATTTTAATTTACTCCCGGAAAACTCCATTTCAAACTTTGTTTACATGCACTTGACCTTGAATGCACGTCTGGGTAAACCTCCCCCCTCTCTTCCTGTATCAGTGCGTCGAAAATCATTTTAACCAATATAACTTCTACGGTTTAAAGCACAGAGATAACTTATTAATGCGCGCACTTTCTATCGGGGTGAAAGTAAATTTAACCAACAGGAGTCAGTTAAACTTATAATTAAAATTCCAGACAGGACGGATTGATAATATCAAGTCTAGACAAATTCAATAAACCTTTTCAATTATCAAGGATATTTAATCACGGTTTTCCCATATCGGAGCTTTTCGATTTTGTCAATTTCAAATATAATTTTGACGAGACGGTTTTTTTTTTTGTTTTTTTTTAAATGACAGGGGATGCATTCGCTGCTTTTTTTTTCGGAAGTATGTAACTTGGGCAAAGCAAGTATTTTGAGTCTGCGGGATCTATACCGTTGCTATAGCAACGCGGCTGCGAGCCGGGGTCAATGCTCCATTCCAAGGCCACACGCATTTTACTTTCTTCGCTTCCTCTTCCTATGTTTTATTATAGGCTTGTGTGCTTTTCTCTGAATGAAAAATCTCTTCTTTTATCTGCCAATATACTACACACTTTTCTAAGTGTACAGTGTTATTAATCACCTAATTTTCCCCCTTATTTTTTTCTCATCTTAAAACCCGAAAGTCTCTTTTTTTTTATTGATTAATCAGTTTAGAGAAGCTGCGTTTGAAAATTTAAGCTAAGAAACATCACAGCCTTTGGCTGTTGAAAGCCAGTTCGACCTTTATAGACATTTCCTCGATCCTGTCATGCTTGTAATAATCATTATTACCGTTGCATTGGGTGATTGGTTACACAGAAGCCTCCCTGTTCTCAAACGGGCTATAATGATCATCGCGCTCGTATTGCATTGATTAGTATTAGATATCCTCCCGTTTGCTTTTGCATTAATATCCATTCATCGGGGTTGACATTCTTTGAAAGCGAATAAACCATTTTAGTGATAATCAAACTGGGAAAAAGCGGGGAGTTGATTTATTCTTATATCCGCTTTTTTAGCTAATTGTCCATGGAAGTGCCCATTACGTCATTTCCCTCGCTTTATTTTTAATTGTGCGATAAATCATCGATCGACGAGGCTTTGGGAAATTCCGGAAGTGCTGCTGCAAAACGGTTTAATTTCCAATTAGGAGAAGAAGCTAGCGAAATGGAGTTTTCATTCGGGAGGAGAAAGAGGGGGAGGGGGGGAGGCTTAGCAAATGTTGCCCCGGTCCGTTTCACCCACTTAAAAGCGAACATTATGTGTATACGGGACAATTGTTAATTTAATCCGGATGCACTTCAGGAAATTGATAATTCCGATAAAAGAGCAAGGACCGAATTTTTAACGGAGGGGATTAATGTCTAAACGAATGGATGAGTTTAAGCTCGAGTTAAATGTGTTGGTGTGTTACCCTTCTCTTGATGAAGTTTTTTTTTTTTGGAAAATATGGGGAAACGTCGTCGTCGGGAGTTTTTACCCCGAAAACCCAGGGATTTTGAAATTCTAAAAAATTCATATACAAGTCCCAGGTTTTTCCCAGGACGGAAATAAAAGGTGTATTCCAATTCTTTTATGTTTAACGCCGTTAAACGTTTCCGTACTGCTTTTTATTTTTTTTTATTTTTCGGGTGATATTTGAATAGTTTATGAATTTTGTTTAAAAACGTCCTTTGTTGCATAAGAAGTAGGGAAAAGGAGTTTGAAATTTTGCATAAATATGTGAGCCATCCACTTCTTTGAAATGTTTCCATGTTGAAAGGGACTCCGTTGTTTGCTGCCAAGTTCTACCATCGATACGAAAAATGTCATCTAGCCACCTTTTCTTGCTGAGTCTTGTCACGCCTAGTTGTTCTTGGGCGCCAATTGATTATTTTATGGCTCATAAAATCTACTTTTATTTGATTGTCTTTAAGATCAGTCTTGCTTAGGGTTTGGTGACCATGCCCTTGGCGAGCTTTCTGCTCACTGAGTCCTTTTGTAATCCGTCTTCAGAGAGCCTGAAAGAAGGGAGTCGCCAACACAATAAATCGCTTTTTGATTGGCTGTTCAAGTACTGAGCAGCGGAAGACGTCTGACGTCAGCACCTATTTGATTGAAACAAATTTGGTCACAGCCAATCAGAAGCCAGGATTTCAATACAGAGTTGGCGACTCTCCCTTTTCAGGCTCTCTATCTGTCATGGGTGGATGTAGCCGTAAGGCTTCAAGCTCTGTAAGCCCACCGATTGAATGCTTGAGTGCCATTTTTGTTTTAAGAGCTTTAAGCACCCGAAACAAAATTCGCTGAAAAATCGATGACACAAACTCACCCCAACAGGCAAAAAGTCCACTTCGTTTACGATAATTTTTTTTTTGTTTCAGAATGAATCCTTTGCAACAACAATTCTCAGCCGTCATAATAATCATGGATTTAGTTTCGGTTACCATCAAATCCTGTTCAATGGAACTAGTAAGCAGATAACGGCTCCATCTCCACTGCCGACCAGCGCCGCTACAAACTTAAGACAAGACGTTTTCCTGTTGGACCAAAAAATCTGGAAAAAGTCAAATTTTATCACAACACTAAAAATCCACAAAAAGATGTGAAGGTTGGCAAAACAAGGAACTCCCAAATCGTCTTGAAGTTTGGTATTACGACCCTCACGAACAGTTGTTTTAAAAAAAGAAGCTCGATCTGTGCTGCTGAGATTGATTTAAATGCTCTAAAAAGGCAATGGCTGATTGGAAGTGAATCTACATCGTTTTTAATGGAAACATCAAAGCCATCGAAATTAAATCGGGTAAGTGCTTTTTATTCTTATCCTTTGCATGAGGAAAAAAAATATCGTGAGAGATGGTGGAAGTTTCTTTCCCATTACGTTTCAAGCTCGTAAATTCTTGGCTAAGATTTAGATCTGATAAAATCCTTTTCGTGAATTTAGAAACTTCAATTCAAATGAACTGGACAATAGAGGCCAACGAATAGGCTAATAATTTAAAATTTGTCACTTTTTCGATTTATTTTGAAAGAGTGAAGTTGTGATAATGATAATGGATTCGAATTTAGATTTTTTATCGGGAGAATGTTGAATCATGAGTCTTTACGAGTTTAATGTTTGTAGCTGCAGCAGAAGCAAGTAGTCCGACTTGATATCATTATAGTTTTTGCTGTAAGCAAGTATGGAAGTGAGGCTAAAGTAGGTTTGGACAGCAGTCGTACGAGGTTGATTACGATAGTTAGATTGAAATGTGTAAATTGTCATCACCAACTAGCAACTGGTAATAGCGGAGGTAATGAGCATCTTGCTTTGCGAGCACGGGGAAAAGAAAAAGCTTTGCGTTATTTTTTTTTTGAGCCTTTGTAAGTAGAAGCTGCAAAAGCAGCTAATTTAAGAAAAAGATCATATGGGGTTAACTGAAATCGATGATGTTGCGCAACGCCTTGCAACAGGAAAGTGGCAATGAGTGGTCGTGTCGCCAGGTAGGATTCGGATAGGTGAACAGCACGAATAGCAACTTGGAGACCTCAAAAGTCTCTTGCAAGAAGGTGGCGGGACTTAAATGGTTGCAAAGAGCCCAAGACAAGGAAGTTTGGCAAAGGTTGAGGGTGACCTTTGTTCAGGAGTGGACATACATAGATTGAAAGAAGAAGATCAAAGTCTTAGACTTGTAGTTTTAGTTCCTGATGGATCCTGAAGATGGCTTCAGGCCTTAAAAATTATTTGAACAGGAATAAAATTTATCCATTGCATCTTATTATCGTAAACCTCCTTACATCTACACCCCCTATTAAGTTGTATTGTTAAATCTGTCTGTTTTCCATCTCTTTTAGAAAAATTTTTTGGAAAATATGTACAACGATTTATAATTTATCAAGCTAAGCACCATTCTAGGATTATCCTCATTATTCTCCCTAAATATTTTAATCCGATGGAGTGAGTTTAAAACCGATCATTTATAAACCTCAATCAATTTCAAATGCAAGGCTCCTATACTAATCCCCTGAGGTTATTAAATAATATAAAAAAGAATTATATTTACTGTAAAACGGAGAAAAAAATTGCCTCAACCTTTTCAATACAATCTTTTTATATCGAAATACATTATGTCTTTTTAAAATCACTATTTTAATGAGGTCATGACTTTTGTTACGATATCCTTTTTTTACAAGATTTTTCAATAATAATGAGTGCTCTAGCTTTCAATATTCCATTACGATTTACCTCTAAGGGAAGAACTAATGTAGGAATGGCGGGAGAAGAGGAAGGCTGTGGGCAACGGGGCGGTTGACAGTTGACGGAGTAGTTGTTGTTATTCTAGACTTGTTGTTGTTATTTAGACTGTGATAAGATGTACGCTATTGAATATACGATCCCACAAATGGGGGCTCAGCCAAAGCAAAAATAATGTCTAACGACGAACCGAAGACGCTAAAGGACTTCCCCGAGGTGAAAAATAATATTAAGAAGGCCTCAGCAAAAAACATACAAGTATGCCATTTGTTTATGTTTGGGACGGAAGGTGATCGCGGCAATAGGAAAAGAATACGAGACTTTGGTGGATATGAGTATGATGAGGAAAGCGAAGAATATCAAAAACAGGAAAAGTTTATCAAGGAAAAGCTCTCGGAAGCGGATTTAGTGACAATTTGCAACCTTTTTAACTTAAGCTACGTAAATGATAATAACATCAAATTTATCTTTACTAATCTTAGGAAAGGAAAACTGTTAGAAAGCCTCGAAGCGAGCAACGGCGACGACGACGATGACGACGAGAACGACGACGAGTTCGACGATGCTCAGCAGAACGGCGATAATGATAGAATTCCTTCGGAGGATACACCGACCTCATCCTTCGCAATAAGACGAAATAACGAAGTTGCCAGGTTAGGATTAAGACGAAATCAAATCGAGGCAAATGGATCGGCAGATGAAATCGAAAGACGTGAAGAAGAGTTTCAAAGACGTGAAGAAAATTTAAGAAGAATGGAAGAAGAAGTAAGTAGACAGGCCGTGGAAAGACGAGAATTTGAAAGAAGGGAAGGGGAGAGGCGAGATCAGGAAAGACGAGAGCTTGAAAGAAGAGAAGAAGAGAGGCAAAATCATGAAAGGCGAGAACGGGAAAGAAGAGAATTAGAAAGAGAACAAGAACGCACGATAAGTAGATCAGATTCACGAAGCGTAAACAGACAGAATAATTCTAACTTTGCCGACTTAAGACGACGAAGAGAACAAGACGAAGACCGGGGAACGGTCAGACGCAACGTCCATTACGAAAGAAGCGAAGCGGATGATGACGTGCTTTACTCAGAAGAACCGGTAGATTATTACAGACAGCCTAGAAGAAATGCCTCTCAGATCTCTATTGGTTTCAGGGACATCGAAGACGCTATTCCCACATTCAACGGTTCCGGCGATTTCCCAGTAGAAAACTGGATCGAAGAATTCGAGGATCTAGCTGACGTCATGGGCCTCGACCAACTTCAGAAACTAATTTTTGCCAAAAAATCACTTAACGGGCTCGCAAAACTGTTCATTCAAGGAGAAGGCGTAATAAGATCGTGGGATAACCTAAAAGCAACGCTGTTAGACGAGTTCGGAACAAAAATCAATAGCGCAAAAATCCATCAAATGCTAACAGAGAGAAAGAAACGACGGACCGAGAGCGCGCTACAGTATTTTTTCGAAATGAAGAAAATTGCAAAAAGAGGAGGAATCGAAGAAAACGCTCTCATGAAATATGTCATCGATGGTCTCCCGGAAGATAACGCCAAAACAATACTCTACGGCGCCGAATCAGTGAAAAAATTTTGCGAAAGATTGAGCGATTTCGAGACGATTTTAGCGAAAAAAGCTCAAAAAGCGGAAGAAACGAACAAGAGAAAACCACGAGAATCACGGTGGAACGAAAAGAAAGAAACAAAAGCCGAAGATAAAGAGCAACAGCCGCCGATAAGATGCTTTAACTGTGGGGAAATCGGCCACATGTCATCAAATTGCGCCAAAAAATCATCCGGCCCAAAATGCTTTAAATGTAACAATTTTGGTCATTTGGCGAACAGCTGCGGAAACAAAAAAGAAGAACGAAAACCGAAAACTGGTACGAAAATGAACTTTCTAACAAGCCCAGAAACTGTCTGTAAAGCACCAATCATGGAGGTATCGTTGAGAGACAAAGAATTCGCAGCACTGATCGACACAGGGAGCGGGGCAAACGTCATGACAGAAGCGGCACACAAATTAATCGGGGCACCACAACTCGAAGAAACAAGCAAAGTACTCGAAGGATTCGGCAAAACAAAAGTTTACCCCAAAGGAAAGTTTGAAGAATATCTACAAATAGGTAGCGTGAAATTCCTCGCCACAATCTTCGTCGTGGAAGACGGGGTAACAAATCTGCCACTGATAATCGGAGATGAACTCCTAGATGAAGCCGATATTATAATAAGAAGAAACAGAATAGACGTAGTCCCTCTGACAACGGAACAAAAAGACGTGATTAGTATCATGAAGATCCAAGTCGCCACCGAAGAGCTCAAATTCGATCCGTCCGCCAGTAAAGAAAACGTCGATAAAGTGAAAAACATGATTAGTAATTACTCACACGAAGAACAAACAAAAACGACGAACGTCGAAATGAGAATCCTTTTAACCGAGGAAAAACCGATCTATCGCCCGCCACGCAGATTGTCGATAGAAGAAAAAAAAGTCGTCGAAAATCAAATTGACACGTGGATAAAAGAAAAAATCATCGAGCCCTGCTCGTCAGAATATGCAAGCCAAGTGGTTATAGTAAAGAAAAAAGACGGATCCCCGAGGTTATGCGTAGACTACAGAAAACTAAATAAAATAACAGTGAAAGATCGGTTCCCGCTTCCCTTGATTCAAGACCTGCTTGACAAGCTCTCTAATGCCAGGGTCTACAGCACTCTAGATCTTAGAAACGGATTTTTCCACGTCACAGTTGCCGAAAAAAGTCGAAAGTATACAGCGTTTGTTACACACTCCGGGCAATATCAATTTTTAAAGGTTCCTTTCGGGCTATGCAACTCCCCAGCCGTCTTTCAGCGCTTCATAAATACTATTTTCCGACCATTGAACGTCGAGGGCATAGCATTACCGTACATGGATGACGTAATCCTCCCTGCCGTAAACGAAGATAAAGCTGTAGAGAACCTAGAACTAGTCCTGAAAACCTGCAGCGAATACGCGCTAGACGTTAATTGGAAAAAATGTCGATTTTTAATGAGTAAAGTAGAATTTCTAGGACACATCGTCTCAGACGGAAAAATATATCCCTCAGAAGAAAAGTCAGAAGCCGTTAAAAAATTCCCTCAGCCAAAAACAGTTAAGCAACTCCAAAGTTTCCTCGGTTTAACAGGCTACTTTAGAAAATTCATAAAGGACTATGGGTCACGCGCAAAACCGCTGTATGAGCTGACGAAGAAGGACGCAGAGTTCAATTTTGGCCGAGAGCAAAAACATGCATTCGAAGATTTAAAAGCGGCATTAGCATCAAACCCTGTCCTCCAAATCTACAACCCAACTGCCGAAACAGAACTCCACTCCGACGCCAGCATCGACGGCTACGGCGCGGTGTTACTCCAAAAATCAAACGAAGATCAACAACTACACCCTGTATACTATATGAGTAAACAAACATCACCCGAAGAAAGAAGATGGCCCAGTTATGAGCTTGAGGTGCAAGCTGTCGTGCAAGCCCTAAAGAAGTTTCGTGTCTATCTCTTGGGGATAGAATTCATTATCGCAACCGACTGCCAAGCCTTCGCCAGAACGATGGAGAAGAGTGACCTCGTATTACGAATAGCTCGTTGGGCTTTGTTCCTGCAAGACTTCAGATTCACGATAGAGCACCGTCCTAGCACAAAAATGAAGCACGCAGACGCCCTCAGCAGGAACCCGTGCCCCGTAACGGCCATAATCCCAGAAGAGGAAAACTTAGTATTAAAAATAAAAACCTGCCAAGAGAAGGACGAAAGAATTAAACTCATCAAAGTAATCCTCAACGAAGGGAAAAAATATAAAGACTACCTCACCAAGAACGGTATCGTATACAAATTCTTAAATGGTGCCGAAGTCCTAGTCGTCCCAGAAGCAATGCAGAACGAAGTCATCTCCAGTGCCCACGAGAAAGGACATTTCGCGCTCAAGAGAACGAAGGAAGAATTAAAACAGAAATTTTACTTCCCAAAAATGGATGAGAAAATCAAGGAACGAATAGCCAACTGCATCAAGTGCGTTTTAGCAAACAAGAAAGCCGGAAAACAAGAAGGATTCTTACACCCGATCACGAAGGAACCAATTCCCCTTCACTCTTACCACGTGGATCACCTTTCAGGCCTACCAGTAACAGCGAAAAAGTACAGCCATATTTTTCTTGTGATCGACGCCTTCACAAAATTCAAGTGGCTCTATCCTACAAAATCTCTAACAGCAAACGAAGCCCTTGCCAAACTCGAACAACAAAAAAAGAACTTCGGAAACCCAACCCAGATTACCTGCGACAGAGGATCGGCCTTCATATCAGAAGAGTTTAAAAAGTATTGCGAAAATGAAGGAATCAAACTTATTTTAATAACAACCGGTCTGCCACGAGCTAACGGTCAAGCAGAAAACGCGAACAAAGGGATCGTCTCAGTTCTAACCAAGCTAGCAGCGAACGAGCCGGACAAGTGGTATAAATACGTAGACAGGCTCCAGCTCATGCTCAATAGCGCTTTCCACAGAAGCATAAATACATCGCCTTTTCAGCTACTGTTCGGAGTTTCCCCTAAGTGTCAGTTGGACTTGAAGATAATAGAACTACTTCAAGAAGAAGAAATCGAGACCTTCAACCAGGAACGAGATGCTAAAAGAATTCACGCAAGAGAGCAAATTTTGAAAACGCAGGAGGAGAACAAAAGAACTTACAACAAGAAAAGAAAGCCCGCCCAAAAATACAAAAAAGGAGACATAGTGGCAATTAAGAGGACCCAAATGGCCCCAGGCTTGAAAATAAGATCAAAGTTCTTAGGGCCTTACAAGGTGGCGTCATGCTTAGGTAACGACTCATACAGAGTGGAGAAGGTCGGAAACACAGAAGGGACAAAGAAGCTGAACACCTGCGCGGAGTACATGAAAAAATGGCCAGGAGGAAATCGGAACGACTCAGAATCCCAAGACACCGAAGAAGAGGACTCGGAGGCCGAGTCAAACCAGGATGGCCGAGTTGTAGGAATGGCGGGAGAAGAGGAAGGCTGTGGGCAACGGGGCGGTTGACAGTTGACGGAGTAGTTGTTGTTATTCTAGACTTGTTATTGTTATTTAGACTGCGATAAGATGTACGCTATTGAATATACGATCCCACAAATTTGTGGGATCGTATATTCAATAGCGTACATCTTATCGCAGTCTAAATAACAATAACAAGTCTAGAATAACAACAACTACTCCGTCAACTGTCAACCGCCCCGTTGCCCACAGCCTTCCTCTTCTCCCGCCATTCCTACAACTCACTAATAACAATTGCAAAAGAAGTATGCGAATTGTCGTTACTTCAAAATGAAGTAGGAGAAGACTGATTTTTTAGTTTTTATATTTTTTTGGGCCAAAGTCTGCGATGCCTTTAAAATTAAGCTGAGCTCTGATACGCGTAGCGATCTGTAGACTCCTAAAAGATGTCTTGGTCTACAAGACGTCTCCGTAGATGGACATTAGCGACCTTTATACATCTGCTAGAAATCTTGTAGACGATAATTTTACTTGTGCTACCTGGGTTTCTGACCTCAAGCAGCTCTACAGCCCCGATGTTTCTTTTTTTTTTATTTACACAACAAAAGAAAATGATAAATTCGGAAAGAACAATACATTCGATTTAGCTTTTAAAGTTAAAAAGTTAAATTTTTAAATCTTCTTATTTCAACTTGTTTTAACAAGGAATTAAGATAATCGTTTCGGAGAGCTTTAAAAAAAAAAATTCTTTTAAACGTTTGTATTATCTCGGGTCTTCCTTAAACGTATTTAAAACACCCGGGGAAAAAGTAGAGGAGGCGAGAAAGAGGAGATCAAGACTACATGAAATAAGCAGCAGAGAGAAAGAGAGAGGGGGGGTTAGGAAGAGAAAAATGATGAAAATGTAAAAGTTGCGATTTTGTTTTAAAAGTTGAAGAGAGAAAGGAAGAGAGAGAGAGAAAAGAAAAAAATTAAAATTTTCGAATTAGATACGGGTGTAATGAAAATAAATGTTGATAGTGATAACTTAAAACGATGCTCATTTAAAAGCAGATGGGTTTCTTTAAAATCGCTTCCTATCTGAAGAGCCATTTTGCATTGGCCATGGCATCAATGGAAAATCCCGGTTCCCCCAAGGAAAATGAATAAAGAGAATGGGATGTTAATATTGTCCGGTAGGTGAGGGGATCAATCAACCTGATAGGTGATTAGTTTGAGTCGTCGCTTGTAGGGAATGAATATTAATTTCAGGGATGTTTTCTCTCCCTTATTTCTCTCCTCCTTCCAACCTCAGGGTTGACACATGTAGGGATAGAGGAAACAACGTGTCACAAATTTTGAGCAGAATATCTTTTTTCTTTTTTTTTTTTTCGTAAGAAGTATTTATTATCTTGTCAGGCTGTAGGTTTTTTTTTTCCTACCCTTGAGTGAAAAATGTTCACTTAAATAATTTTTCGCTTTCTGCGATATCAATTTGTTATGTAGAATCCAATTGCTTCAACTTATTATGATTTTTCGGTGTTTAAAAAAGGAGAGAAGCGTAAGTTCTTTGTTTTATTTTAATTTTGCAATGGCGGATGGGAAAGAGATTAAAAAAAGTTTATAATAATTTCAAAGCAAACATTTCCTTTTAATTGCTTTAAATTTGCTTTAAACTTTTGTTGGGTTTAATAAAATGAATTGGATAGAATTTCTAATATAATGGATTTAAGTAGGAAGTAGTACGCGGGGATGTGATATTTGTCGTTCAGTTTTTGTATGGAGGGAAATATGATTACATAGAAAGTGGAAAATGTTAATATCGAGTTTTAACGAAGAGAATTAAATTTCAGTGAAAGCAAGTTTTTTGAAAATTCGCGGAGTTGAAGAGGTCTAACGTTTATTGATTATAATGATAGAGGAGGAATCTTTTATGAATTTCAAAGCGATTTTATTAATTTGTTTACGCACAATAATTTGAAGAAGCATAATACTTTGTCTCCATACTCTATTTAAAGATTTTTTTTTGGCTGAAAGATTTTTTGGGCTTATAAACGCATTAATACATTCTAATAATCGTTTCCACCCCTTTTGTGTATTTAAACTACGTCTTACTACCCAACGATAACATAGATTGAGTTATTATAGGGTGTAAGACAAAGGCCCGTCATGTGCAAGAATTCACGTCCTATCCCATCAATTCAATGAAAGGTAAGAAGGGACCCCCTTGAAATTACGGCACCGGGTGCCTATCGCAATCCTTTTCATACATTAAGGGGGAGGCTGCAAATTTCACACTCATATTTCATAGTCCGAGATAAAGGCAAGGGTGCTACTATTTGTCACGACGTTGGCTCATATCTCTCGCAAAAGGGTTTTGCTTTATTCCTTTAGAATTGGCTACTACGCTTCCTTATGGTCATTTTATAAAAAAGAAACTTTCAAATGATTAATTCTTAAAATACGCTTCTTATATTTTCGAAATGGTAAATACGGACCGAGAGAAATAAATCCCGAAATGATGAATGAGGGAGAGGGTCGTGGAAAAAAAAAAAGAGATTTTCGGAGAAAGTGGGAAGATAATCATCACTGCTGGGTAAACTCAAAGTCTGCTTCAATTTTTGTGTGAATATTTGCCCTTTTCAAACAATCACAGTTCTAATCGTTGATTAACTGGGGGTTGGAAACTAGCCCTTGGTCACGTACAACGACATCCGTAATACCGGCGATGACTTTTATCTGATTTTCTACGGAAAGCTTTCACGTTTCCACGTCTTTTTTTTTTCCTCTTTCCTTCTTCGACTTGGGTTTTTTTTTCCCTCGTTGATTTCATACTGAAATCTCTAAATGAAGGAAACCAGAACAAGGCAAGTTGAAAGTTTGAATCATGAGATCAGAGGGAAGTAAAATTAAGGGTTGGAAAGAATCAATGCTCTGATAAGTTTGGTCGTCGAATTAAAGAGTGTTAAATGTGGGGTTCGAACAAAAAGCAATCAAGTGTGGTCAGTATTTACGAATTTCGTTAAGTTAATCGGAATCTGGCAATGACATTACATTGTCATGGTTTTTGTTTCCTAGAGTATGAAGTTGCGCTCTGAGGATCCAAAGTGATAGCCATTGTCTTTTTTCGCTATATTTTCCGTCGTTAAGTTTTATCTAGGCAGGCTAAGCTAAAGTTCCTCATTTATAACGCAGTTCTTTGTTCTTTTACTACTTATGGCTGTAAAACCTGGAATCTGACCGTCCATGCGCATAGAAAGCTGCTGACTTTAAGAATAGGAAGTCCAAAGGCTTATTGACAAATGTCGATCTCTGGAGTGTGATCAAAGCGTTCAGGCGCCGGTGGGCGAGAGGATGAAAGAGGATTGTCTATGTTTTAAATAAACACCAGTTACGCATGTTTAGTTTCATCAGCGCTCGGTCAATTCCAAATCAGAGATGATACCCTTTAGTCCTCAGGTCTCGACATGGCGCTCGTGCGCCGTCGACTCGGTAAATACGTCAAAGCCTGGATAGAAGATCAAAGTGCAAAATGTCAGAGCAGGCCGCGGTTTCGATAGGAAGATAACGTGTCACAGAATGCAGGTCGGCTTAAAGTTCCTGACTGGAGGGAGGGAGTCAATCAATCCAGGAAAGAACAGCTCTGTAAAAACCAGCTATTTAGTTTTGTTTACTAGACAGGTCCAGTGTCGTAGCAATGTTAGGAGAGGCCCCTTCCTGAATTTTTTACAGCTTTTTATCTAAGTGCAAAATTACTTTTCTACAGCAAGAGCAGAGATAACTTTGACCCCAGGTTCCCTGCCACAGTGGGGGCTGCGGAAGTGACTGCAGGCTTGACTGCTGGTCATTATTTTATCCGTATTTTTGTCTTGTAAAAGGTAATGAACACTAAGAATAACTATTTCGACCCAAGTTTTGTTGTAAATAGCTTCAATTTTTATCAACTCTTTCTGGTAAGGGCTAGGTTGTGTTAGGAGACTGTCCTAATCTTCTAAAGTCGCTGTGATGGATCGTACCTTATGCTTTATTATGAATTTTACAATCTAAAATTTACCGGCCAGTCCTTGATTGCTGGTATAATCAAGTCGCATCAGCTTCTGTGGCGGGGCATGTCGCGTGGGGCGCCACCGACGCGGTATATACGATAGGTCCTTGACGGAAGGCCTACAAGCCCCAGGTCTCAAGGCAGACCACGGCTTTGATGGAAGGATAACGTTTCAATGGATAAGGGCCGACTCGGAGTTCCTGATTGGAGAATTTCATGCCAGGACAGGTCCGCCTGGCGAACAATTTCGGATGCGGCAATAGGGCTTCAGGACCTGTAAATCCCATAGTTAGTATAAAATTTTGGAATCGTACAAGTCAGCCAAAAAAACACCTGCCAGGAAAACTTAATAAATATTTAAAATGAAACGAAATCCAACTGAATCGAATTCGAATTAAATTGACTTGCAGGCTCAAAAATCTGAGCATTTCGTTTATTTTTTAAAGAAAAGGCTTAATACTAACAAAATTAATTCAAAATTTCTTTCAAAACACTCAGAGAATATACCCCTCCACATTTTCCCTCCCCTCTCTTTCGGATAGCAAGCTTTTCTTCGTAAACTTCAATCCCATTCTCCCCCCGATATTTATTACTCGGTTTTCTGTTCTCGGGAATGGACCGCCGATAATTTATGAAATCATTTCGCGATCCCGCTGAAATGGGAGCTGTTAAATTTGAAAGCCGAGGATGGGGTCAAAAAAAAAAAAGAGGGAGGATAAGGAAGAAAAGCGACGAAGAAGGGAAAAGGGAATATGAATCGCATAAAAAAAAACTCATGCCAACAACCGTCGATTTCTCTCCAGAAAAAAAATTCTCCACCTAAATTTCGTTATAGTGTTTATCTTGAATATTTGGTCAGCCATATATGGTAATTTGTGAATCATCCTCCCGACGAAAGCATCACCGTCATCCCCTATATATTTCACCAAGCGGAACAAACTTCAAAGAGTTAATCGGTCGGCTATTTTTCATTCTTCAGACAGTTTTACCATCTCTTCCATTCCGAAACCGAATTTTTTTTTTGTATTTTTTTTTTTCCGATTCATTTTTCTCTCCGGAATGAATTTATTCGGGGTCATTCACGAAATGTCAGCACACTGGTTTTATATTAGAGTTATTGAAATAATTTAACCCCGCGCATTTAATTTAATCGGGAGAGTAAAAAAAGAAGAGGGGGCAGTAGGGGGGGGGGAATCAAACGTGGGGAAAGTTTGTTTTTCTGTTTCTTGCTCTCTGTATTTATGAACGCGCGCGATTACAAAAATGTCGCGAAGAGGAGGGGAAGGGGAGGAGTGTGAGGTTCTGTACAGCATTTACGACTTCTTAAATTATATCAGGAAATAATAATCGCGGGGAAAAAGGAAAAAGCTCCCCGAAAAATTTCATAATTAATTCAGAAGTTAAAAACTGAATAAACGAAAACTGTACATAAATATTGAAAAATAAATAATGAAGTTTAAACTCGATTAAAATTATAAAATTATTGTAACGTGAAATTTTTAACGCAAATTGGAAAAAATGTATATTTTATTGGCTAATCTTTTTTTTTAATGAAATCACTTGCGATTTTTTTTTTATTAGAAATGCCTGGGGTGATTTCATTTCTTATTTTTTCTTGATAAAGCGCCAAACTAATCAGACCAACCGAAAGAATTATGTGCAGTAAATATGAAATTAATTTACATTTTTGCAACATTGAAGATGACTAATATTTTAGAGTTGGCCAATTATAAAGGCCCCTCGAGGAAAATCATAGGAGATATTCTTTATTCCGTTTTAATACTGCAATGGTATCTCATACTAGTTTGTATTCTCTTCGAAGGTTTTACAGGAACTGGAATTCTTTGCCGCCATGGCCAAAGTCCTCCAGCGTGCGCGATTCAGGTCCATGATCTTCTAGTTCCAGAACTCTTAGATTCAAGCGCTGTTGACCTGGAGCGCTTAGGCATCATAGATTTCATAAAAGAAATAATTCCAAAACAAATATTTTTGTGTGGGAATGTGGTACTAAGCCACTCGAAGATATAGGCCTCTCCCAGATTTCATACCATTTTCCATACTGTTCGCCTCCGCTCTTCGGAACCAGCTGTTCGTGCTGTTTTAATTGTGCCGTCGAGCTACCCTTTTGATATATACCCATGCTTATTTTTAACCGCAGCCTCCATTGTGTTACTGTTGCCGCTCACCGCTCCTGGTCCTGCCTAACCACATGTCTTATCCAATGTCCTTGTAGCGTCTGCCCACGGATCGTTTCTTTTCTGTTCTGATATTACAAACTGGCTCACAATGCTCCAATAGGCCATGGCCACCAGGCAATGTGTTGCGCAATGAAAAATACCGGCTCCTGCACCTAATCACGGAAGGGGAGATCTAGGGACAGCGCAGACCAGGCAGACAGAAAACCTCGTGGCTCAGGAATTTAAGTGTCTAATATAGACTAGATTCCACGTCCCTGTTTCGGACAGCGGCATCCAAGGTTCGAATAACTGGAAGCCCGAAATGGACTTCTTCATTAAGCGTTGCGCCACAAGGGGCTGGTTGGCGCTCTTGATCGTTATGAACATCGTTTCTAGGCCATAGGTTAGAACTGCTAAGACGAGTCTTAGGAGGCTTACGAGTCTTACGGAAGGTCCTTGATGCTTGAAAGCATCAAGGACCTTCCGTCTTAAGATTCAGGGGTATTTCCAGCCTTCTAATACTTGCGTCAGATTCGCAAAGGTTCCTCAAGCAAGGCGCAACCTTTTGCCACCTGATTTCCTTTGGTCAACTAGATGGTTTGGCCCAAAAAAAGTAAAAACAACCAAATGCGAGGATGCGTTAAAGTTTCGCTCTTTAAAAAGTTGTACTTGTGTCTTTTCAGGTATAAGGCAAAATCTCTTAACTACTTCAAAAATTTTAAGGTCATTTTAGGCATTTTCTAATGTAAGCTCCAAACCAAACATTTTGGAAAGTCTGAAGCAGAAGCTTGATGTAAGGTATTTAGACCAGAGAGACAAATAAGAATATAAGGCATCTATTTTTTTTAAAATCTATATCTTCTTGCAACCCTCTCTTGCCATTCCTTTCTTCAACGAGCTTACATTTAAAAATCCTTACGTTAAATTTCGATCTGGCCAATTTGCCACCTCTCATACCGTACGAAGGGAAAAAACTTATAGTAATCCTTTGAAATACGGCACTTTAGACGCGGAATTTGTCAAATAAGGCCGACGTCATCCGCTAAGTGTTCCAGCAACCATTTCCCTCATTCCCCAGTTTCGACATAAGTTAAGCATGGATAAAAATTTGACTGAAAAGATTCCCGTCGCCAAAGATGTTGTGATTTATTTTACTCGTTAAAAACTTTTTTTTTCTTTTTTTTTTTTTTTTTAAGTTTGTATAAAAAGTGTGCATCATTATTCACCGCGGCGCGGGGCGATAAACTGTGCTAAAGCCTCTCTGCGTGATTTTTCTGAGGGACTTACTTTTTTAGGTATGTCATTCATCAACAGCTTTTGTTTTATCGCTCCCATATTTTCGACATATATCTTTATTTTACCTAATTTCAAATGAATATTTTACTAAGGGATTCGAATTTTTTTTATTCCCTTTTCCTTTCGACTTATATAACCTTTCCTCTGGGAAGATAAATCCGAGATGAGCGTCTTTGATATTTAAGAGGTAAAAAAATGTATTAAAAAGAAGAGAGAGACATTTCCGTGAATCCCCGGTTCAGGAGGAAAAAAAAAAGGACATGAGCTTTGACAGGGAAACAAAAACCCGGTCTTAAAATTTGATTGATCGCAAAGATTAAACAATTCGTATTTTTCCCTCCCCCATTTTCTGATCCGGCAAAAACTAAAAATTTCTTATTTTCATGTTGTTTGTTTGTTTATTTTCTTCCTTGATTCATCCTTTGTTTAATTTTAAGTTAAAAATTATTTTAAGCTCTCCGATCGTTCTCTTCGTGAAAAAATTTTTGAAATGCTTTTCACAAAATCCTTTTTCCTTGTTTTCGAAATGGGAAAACGTGCAGAAATCAAAACAAGTTAATTCCAACTGTTTAAAATCAACTTTTGTGATTATGCAAGAAAGTTTAAACCGAATAGTGAAGAAGTTGGAAGACATTCTGTCAAGTAGATTGCCAGGCTCAACCTCGAACTTTTGTCATGATTAATGGCCGGTCCGGAGTGATTTCAATTATTTAAATTTAACATAGGAAAGCAATACGGATTTATTTCGCAATACAAGAAAGTCCCTTTCTCTTGGTTTTAATCGTTACTCGAGTTGACTCGGGTTTCGTTATCTTTTAAAACAGGTTTCCTAAGAGAGAAGAATATCAGAAAAAGATCCGCCGTGGAAAAAATAAATAAAAATAAACAAACAAAATGGAGGGCTCGAGGAGGCGGAAGGGCAAATAATTCGTGTTTGTCCATCGTTTTCACGGTCTTGGGTTCGAAATCCCTCGGGGGGGTTTCAAGATACTTCTTTACCTCACATGCTTAGATAGGCTAGGAATTTCGATAGTTAAAGGCCAGATCTTTGAGATAGATAACAGTTTTTTTTTGTTTTTGAGTAAGTCGGTTTTGCTTTAAAGGAAAATAAGAATGGAAAAAAGAATTTTGAATTCATCGATGTTTTTTAAGGAAAATAAATGACATTCATATTCCTTTATCGTAAATCAATCATGGCAAAGATCATGGCTATTCCATTTTCTAATCATGCCAATGAGAATGAAAGTCGCCATGATGGCCAATACTTAGCTTCTTTTTTAAATGCCCGCTCCTCGTCGGACATTAGCGATCATCATGGCCAATCATTGATGACTTTACTAGGAATATCAAATAGTGTGGTGACTTTCCATAATCTTCCACATCGCAGTACGCATACCATTGATCCAACTCTGCTTCACGGTATTTGAGCCTAGGCCTTGCCGATTACTACCATCTTCAGCCCTAGGTCAGTATTAGCGAAGCTGCTGCCCTCCACTAACTCATAACCCTGAGAAGGGAGCTCACCACAGGGCAAGGACGCCATTCCTTGAGCAAGATAAAACATGCCTCACTGGTTACCTTATACTTAGCTCACGAAGCATAAATGGTGACCTCTAGTTTGAGAGATGGCAGGTTCCAGAATTGCAAATGGCAAAGCCGAATATTGTAGACGATTTACTGAAGTGTCCTCTTCATATTTATTAGGCTTCCTGGATCCAACAGCGACGGGAAAAACCCAAAACTCTAACTCAACGAATTCTCCTGACATCTGCTCTCTTTTCATTTGTATAATTTTTTTTCAAAACGTTTTTCCCCAAAAAGTTCTGAACCATTTTGAAAACCATTTTTATCCTTTTATACAAAATAATACTCGGCCCCAGCTACTTGTTTTCCTAATGAGCTCCCTTAACGGTCCAAACTGCGAAGCATCAAAGCTATAAAACCTTTAATTTGAAAATTCATGGAAAATTTTAATACACATATTGCATAAACATGAAAAAGAAGGCGAGTTTAAAATATTCCCCGCATTATATTTTTCTTATGCTTCTTTTTTTTTTTACCAAAAGCATAACGCCATATTACCTAAGGGCAATACGCATACATATTTTCTTTGTATTTTTTTCAGGGCCTTTTTTCCCAACATTTTTATCTTGTTCATTATATCGGGTTTTCATGTAGAAAAATCTTTGAAATCTGACAAATTTTTTTCCCCCATAATTAGTCTTCAACGTTATAAAGAAAATATTTAAAATTCTTTTATGTGATCTTTTGGCTTTAGCAATAACGGTTTTTAATTACTTTAGGCGGGAAGGAAAAGAAGAAGAAAAACAAAAAAAAATTCCGGAAAACGGCTGAGGAATGAGTTGTGTCCTATTAAAAAAGTATTTAGTCAAGACTTCAATATCAATATTCCCTTTGAACAGTTTCCTGAAAAATGTAGATCAAAAAAGAAATGAGCTCAACTCATTTAATATGCTAATTTTATACGAAACTTTGAACCTAACCTTTTCACATCATTGTACTCCTTCTTCTTCTTCCTTCTTCGTCTGGAGAACTCTCATCCTCTCGCTTTAATCTCCGTGAAACAAATCATAGTTTTAGTTAAAACAGCATAACAAATTGGTAATCCTAGAAGCGTTAAGGATAATGTTTTCTGTATACGCTAATCCTCTTCATCGCATTAGCGGATTCTAGACGAGATGTGAAGACGACAAAAGGGCTAGAGGGGAGGCGGTGATATTCACGCCTGGGGGGAGGGGAAATGCCAGGGGCAGCCGCAGCGTGGCATACTTCCAGAACCATTTCATGGAATCAAGCCAGAAACTCTTTCCATTACGATCCTACAAACTTAACGACCTTCTTCTTCTTTTTAAAGGTGGAATAGAATCAAGTTATTTTTATTTAATAAATTTCAATTTAGCAAGTATCCGAGCATAAAACTGTGTTACATAAAGCAAAAGTTTCCCTCGGTTTTTTTGTGGGTTTGTTACTCGAGAAAAAAAAGGACGTTTTACTTGTTTCAGAATAATCCGAGTAAGTTATGTTCGTATGAAGGAGGTCAGTGGCACTGTGGGGTCGTATTTTCCCATTTAGATATTTCAGTAATTGGGTCATTTTGTTATTTATCCTTAAATAAGCTTATGTGTGCTTGTATTTTGGATAAGACATTTTTTTTTTAAATGAGAAAGTTTCCACATCCCGATCAAGTGCCTGGTTTTATTAGGGATAGTTAAAGGACCTTGAACTTTTCATCGTAAGAGGGATTAAAGCTATTCTCTTACAACCTTTTAATAGGACTTTTTTCGTAATTAGAGTAAGCTTTCTTTTAAGAGCTTCTCGTTTTGAAGGTTTAAACTTGGGTGTTGACTATTTTTTTTTAAATGAAGACGCATATCAATTAATTTTTTAGGGGGAGCTTTATTTTATAATACAGTCGAACTCGCTTAAAACGAAGTCTCTGTTATAACGACGAAACCGAAATCTTTTGGTTAGCCCGAACAATGCTAAAAATACCCGCTTATAACGATCCCGTTTGAAGAGAAAGCTCGGTTTAAACGAACAAAGTTTTTCCTTTTTGAACCCTTTTAAAACTGGCTTGTTCTTAACACATTTCATCGCCATTTTGCACTGATCAATGTCATTTTTTTATTTTTTTTCTATCTCAAATGGAGGTTTTGCCGACAATTTTTAAAAAATCAAGCAAACTTTACCTTCAATCTTCATTTTTTGGTTTTTTGGCTTTATGTTCTTTGTTTCTGCGCCAATTTTTAACAAGAGTTTTTTAATACTTGATTTTTTCTCAAAATAATTATAACGAATCTCGGTTATAACGAACCGTTTTCCCCGGTCACTTCAAATTCGTTATAAGCGGGTTTGACTGTAAAAACCTAAACCTGTGTTAAAAACCAGTGTTAAAAACCTAAACCCGCCATAATTCTTGAACGCTTGTCTCATGAATCTAAAAATACTTTTCAAGTCCGACCTCCTTTTCTCAAAACCAAAATTCTCCTTCCTTTTTTTTCAGTTGTCAATCCTAAAAACCCACAGCAACAAACTGCCATTCTTCTCTGCCCTACCCTGTATATACTTTACTGAGAGAGAATAAAAAAGAACTCGAAGCGATACGATGGCGTCTTTGGGTAATATTTTAAAATACAAGTGGACGCCGTAACATTTTTTTTACAAAATAATGAAAAAAACGCAGAAAAAAATCAGAAGCCATAAATAAAAATGAAGGGTATGAAACTGCATTTTTTTTCCTTTTTTTTTTTTTTTTTAATACTCCCTTCCCTCGACTATCCCACTTTTTTAACGAGTCTAATGGAAATCTTAAGAATTTTAATGTTGATTCTATGACAATCCACGAACAATGTTTTCCCAGCACTATTGATTTATTATTCTCTGGAACTTGTTTAACGTTTAAAACTCATTAAAAATATGAAGAAAGAAAATTCCGGAGGTTTTGAAACAACTCGGAAAGTCAATTTACAGTTCTTTTTCTCTTATTTTAAATGGCGGTTAACCAACAGGAATCTTTAAGGGGACTCTCGGACCTACTGAAACAATTTCCCCTCAGTCAAAAAGAAGCACTCGGAAATCTTAATCGAATAAGAAAGAGCCATAAATTAAAAAGAAGGAAGGAAAAAAGGCTAGGAATTCTCTTGTTCCAAAACTCATGCACTGAATCTTTCTCTCTCTCTTTTTTCCGACCCCAACATTTCTTCGAAGGTTATCGCGCAACAAACAAACAAACTGACATTGCTTGACATTAATTGATTTATTATAAATCTGTTTCTGCCCTGTTTTGAAAAATAATTTAATGTCCGCAGCCGGTACTTTTTATTTTTTTATTTTGTTTTCCCTCCCTCCCCTCTTTTTTATATCAAGCCTTGTTTTGTCGGGATTATCTCGTTTTTGAAATGACAAAATCAATGTCATTGAAAGTACGATTATTTTGCTTCGGTTCGAGTATCTGACAACAGTGCTAATGATACTTCACAAGGCTTCCTCTTTATACGGCGACAGTTTACTCAGTTTGAGAACTATTGTAAGAGAATTCGGTTAAACCGGAGTGCTGTTTACTCAGATGAAATGCTTGAATTGTCAAATAGCTCGAATACTCTTCATTTGTGGCTTCAACTTCTCTTTCATGTGGTTTAGTATCATTTTTAACAACTAACTCTTATAGTTTCTTCGTTTTGTTTGTTGCCCTTAGGGCTTTTCCTATCGAAAACTTTCCTTTCCTTTTCTCGTTCCTTTGTTTTTCTTTTCTAGTTTCATCCTCCCTCTCCCTTTCTACTTTTTCCCTTGTGGTCTTTCTCGGGAAGAATCATGCGGTTTGTAACAAATGGGAAAGTTAAAACTTAATTGGCGGAGGATTGATAGATTTTTTTTATAAAATTCGGGTCATCATAAAATAAGTGCTTGGTCTGTGTCGCTCTTGTTTTATTTTTAAGATCCATCGGTTTTAGGAAAAAAACCGCTGTTTTCGACAAAAATTTGACTTATTTTTTTTGAATTTGCTGAAGATCTCATTGACGTCGATGTGCAGTGTTAGTTCTGCTTGAAAAAACGGAATAATACATCGAGGTTTTCTCTTGAATCGGCGTTAAAGACTTGAAGGAATGCGACGAAATCGACCGAGGAGTTTGCAAGAAAAAAAATTAAAACTGAAATTCGGATCACTGATCCGGACAAGACCTTGCTACAGCTAAATGGCAGTGAACAAGTCATGCCGCCAGGGAAAATAATTGGGGGACAGCATGGATATTAAGATGGAGACCTTGAGTCGAAAAGGAGCGTCCGTAAGCCACGAAAGACGACAATAAAAAAATGGCGGGGCTTAGGTTGCTGCAAAGAGCCAAAGACAAGGAAGGGTGACAAAGGTTGAGGAAGACCTTTGTTCAGAAATCAACGGATATGGGTTGAAAGAAGATCCGGATGATTTTCAAAATATTTCATGATGATGTCTTCAGGTAAATCAGTCGAACCGCTTATAAGTTGTCAGCCGTGGATTCGCAGCGACATATTGGACTCGTTGCTTAATTTCAGAATTCGAAAATCAACGTTAAAGCGTGTGAAACCATAAAATCAATGATCAGAATTAAGACAAACATTAGAAAAAAAGTCCACCCTAACCTAACTTAACCTTGTTCACTTTTTACCCATATACGCGCAACACTTACTTTAGTAATGACAACCGATAACTTCTGAAGCATAATTTAAGGGCCCGAGCCTGCTAAAAATTTAAGAAGTAACCCAAATTCACCTGAAACTGCTTTCCTCGAGTTCAACGTCACTCTTGACGCTCCTATACCTTTACTACTTCCATCAAACATCTCAATTTTACAATCATAAAATTTCAAATTAATTTCAAAACTTCTTAAATAATTTTAAGATTACCTTGGAAATGACCTAATTTACACCTTCTATATTCTCAAAAGCCAAAACCTATTACTCTCCCAATAAAAATTTAAGACTTTACATCCCCGACGAAGGAAACTTAAGGCCAAAGATTATTTAACCTACTAAACTGCTTCATTAAGCATTCCATCTTACACATTCTTTCACCTTGTCAAATATGCAGGCTTAAATATTAATACTTCATAAAGTGAAATTTATAACGGGAACACTCTACGATTCCCCCCCTTCTTTTCGTATAAGAAGATGAGACACTATTTAAAGGATAGTCGAGTTTGACATGTTAAACCAAACCAGCAAGAAAGTCACTTGATGAGTCTATGTCCTAGGTTGACGTGCTCGGCTTTCGTTATTTTCTTCTCATTTTCTCCTTCGCTCCTGATCATGTCCCTCATCCTAATCAACAACTTGCTAATTTTCTTTCTTTATTACATTACGGCTTTCCTTTCTTTGTTTTCGAGAATTCCGCAATTTCAAAAGTTCCTTCCCCCTTCAAAAAAAAAAAAAATGACCGAAAAGAAATCAAAATTTAAATTGTCAGATGAAATTCTCGCTGACATTGCTTATGGGTTGAATAATGAAGAGAAATGTTATGTGTTACGGATCAGTCAGGGGTTCGAGAGAATATAAGAGGATAGGGGGAGAGCCTCATGATTGATATGATGCCTTGAATTACAAATGTATGTCACGTATAAATCGAAATCCTTCATGTTACGTTTTTGCATGAAAGAGCTCCCTTTTCCTAGAAGTGGGCGCAACTTAATTATTTCGAGTTTTGCCTCTATTTAAATTTCCATTCCCCCCCTTCCCCTTCTTCTCTACAAAAGAAAACCCAGAGTTTTAGTCTCGGGAAAGCAAGAGATCGTGCGTCTTTCCCCTGGAATATTTTCCCATTATGATTGTGGAAGAGCTCAAGACGTATATAATGCGAAACGGGGAAAACCGAGTCTGGTGTTTTTGTTTTCGTCCGCTTAATTCCTCAATGGAGGATTTCAAGTCGTTATTCCATTGAACAGGGATGATTCATCATGTGCACACGTTTCGGAATGCTTTATTTTAAATGAATTTTGAGTTGCTTAAGGGATGATTCAGGAATGATGGATCGATCGGGATGCAATATTGAAAAGTTTGAGGAATTCGTTCTGGGACCTCGGCGGCGTATTTCTTTTCCATAAAATGATTAAATCGAAATAAAGGGAAATGTATAGAGGGTTCTGGTCAAACCGGTTGTGTGGCCACAGCTGATGCAGTGACATTTTCTACCATTTGATGTTGTGGCCACCATTTTTCTTCACTCTTTTATGGGCTTAGCTTAGAATCTACCGGCCTGATAATTCTAAAAAAATTCGGCTGACCGTAGGCTTTGTGTTGAAATCGTTTTCCAGGCTTGGGCCGAATCCAAAATATTTAAAAAGACAGTAAGACCTATTTAAGGGCTTTTTGATGCCAGTTACAGCTCTGGCAGTTAAATAAAATCTGTAATATAAATAATGCCTTGATTTTTTTAAAATCTAAGCTTATCGTACTTACCTGGAAAACAAAATACTTTATGACATTTTTCAAGTAGCATTTAAAAAATAAGCTGATCAAAAACAAAGAACATCCCCCTCTTGAATATGATATTTTACCAGATTTATAAAATCTTATTCCAAGTACAAGTCTACAGGAAGTCCGAACCACCCAATTCGATGTACTACACTAATCCCTTATTATACGAGCAACCGCTGTACAAGAGTTCACCTATGCGAGACACGCTAATCCTTCCTTGTTTCCCCTAACAGGGGTCTCGTCCTCTTTAAACGTTAAATCGGGCATGGATATCTTGAAAAATCCCACACGGCATAAAACCTCGAGAAAATTTCTACAATTTCAAAAATAAATAAATAAATAAAATCAAAAAAAAAAATCTTGGTTTACCGCTCATTAATTCTGGGAAATGTATAAAATCCCGACTTTTATAAAAAATGGATGTCACAATGTGAATATTCAGTATTTAAAATAATGATCTTTGAGATGGCCCAAAGGTGAAACGGTCGAGGGTTGCCCCCTAGGCGACTGGGCAAGGACCGATACTCTCTGACTGTCCGACAGCAAAGGATTGCATCATTTATCATACGCTGTTTAGCTTCCCATGAGTCTCTTTTTCCATCTCTCTCTCCTTTCCCTGCAAATATCTCTCTCCAAAACCATTATGAATTAAAAATGATCCTTTTATTGAGAAAGGCCACCGTTTTATTAATCCTATTCTATTTTCAGATTAACCTAAAGATCGATTACTTCAACTTAAAGTTTTTTTTTTTTTTAAATGGGGGGTTGAAGAAAAATCGTACGATTTATTGTTTGAAACTTCGATTTAACAAATCGAACCCGGTTCTAAGCTCTGAATAAAAAAAATGGCTGAGGATTTTGTTGGGGAATATAAAAATTTTAAGCTCTTACATGCCGAAGAAATCCCTGGTTAAGCTTTTATAGAAGTATTAATGGCTATTCACATTTCAAATGGGGAACTCTATGACCTATAGATCCGCTGAAGTATAAATACCCTTTTTTTTTTATATATTGTAATCCGCGTCTTAGCCGAAGAAAGGTGGAGTGACCCGGGGAATGTAAAAACCATTGTCATTCTATCAACGTCAGTGTCCACTACTGCTAATAACATCATTGTCGTTCCGTTGTAATTCAGTTATCTGTACCGGTTTTGCGTTTCTCGTTTCACGTTTCATATTTCAATACATCGACGAAAATGATCTGCTTTTTTTTTTATTGTTGTTTCATGTGCGTCGCGTATTTTTTTTTTCTTCTGCAATGAGAAATCGATTTTTATTTGATAGGATGTAGCAGGATAAGTTGTGTCGCAATAAGCTTATTGTCGTTCGGAAATTACAAAAAGTGCTTATTGCTTTTTTTTTAAAAAAAATTTGAATGGAGCTAGCAGGGAGAAAAAAAAGCCGAGAAGCTTCTGATGCTGGGTTGCAATTTTTTCTGGTTGATGGAAAGAAAGCATGAAATAATAGATTTCGTGTCGTCTGTGTTCCAATGTTAACTGCTTGGCCAACCACGTACTGTCTCTTCCAGGGAACTCGGGTAAAAATACCAGACTTTTCACTACGAAGTGATTTTAAATTTCTTTGCAGAACTGATTTAAAATGGCGAATTATCACATTTTTACCATAATTTTTTTTCGTGGCTTTTTCTCGTTCATGTATCACGCACTCACTAAATTTCTGTTTCTCAATAACGAAATTGGTAATGCCTTCAACTGTCTTTAATTAGGTATGATTAACTCCTCAGATGTTCAATAGCCTAATTCAAGCAGGGAAAGTATATCTATGACTTATAGTTATTTACATGGCAAGGGTTGAAAGCGAGGTATATCAAATTGAGACGAATTTGATATCGCAAATCGTCGAGATTTGATACTCGCTTTCAACCCTTCTGAGGAGAAGAAATTACAGCTGCTATGATCTGAAAAAAAAGAATTGCGCCTTTAAACTTTTACTGACTGAATATAGAACATTAAAATGGTTATTTAGTTGCGTAAAATCTGACAAGAGAATGGTTCATTTTCTTTTCATTTTTTTTTTTTTTTTTTTTTTTTATAACAAACGCGTCGCTTGAAAAATTTTTCAGAATAGTTTACACTAAGATAACGGTTACAATGTAAACACACACACAAAAAAATGAGAACTTTTTAGACTTCGGGAGTTAGAGAGCAAAGCCAAACTTGAAAAAAAAGTTAAAAACTTTTTATACTTTTTTAGGAGAGGTCTTACGAAAAAAAGGTTTTAAGTCTGAAAATTCGTGACTAAAGAGTTTTCTCTTGAAAATATAATATTTATTATCACAGTCTGCTGGTTACAACCAATTTGGAAAGTGGTGTCGTGATCAGACGCGATAACGCTTCAGTTACTTCTGAAGACGCTTCACCGATCCCGATTTTGTTTGTTAACAAACAACTCCTTGACAATGAAAACGTGGATGAGAAAACATTGCAGAATCTTCATTTATTTATACGCACAACATTACGAATGATTTATAAATAAACCCCATAATGGGAAGGAGGGGGGGATCGTTTTTGAGGGAACCGGGGAGGTTATGGAAAAGCGGAAGTTCCACTAGCGCCATAAACCACAACGACATAAAACAAATCTTGTTATCTGTCAGTTAGAACCGCAATTGATTGCAGGGTCATTGATAAAATCCAACGAACCAATGGCTACTAATAAACTTGTTTTCCCTTATCCAGGGAAAAGACCCTTAAATATACACCCCCCCGCCATAGAATAATGCAATTAGTTTAATTGTCTGCGATTTGCAAAATTTTAATTTTCCCCGTTGGGCGATGCGGGAGTCGCTAGTCAAAAAAGATTTCGGAATCGGCGTCAATTAAAGCCGGGAGCCTAATTAAAAAGCGTTTCGGTGAATATCGCGGAAACCTTTTATGACTGGATATACTGCTTAGGCTATTTGCAAATTTACATCTGTGAAACTGGAAAGTTTATTACGTTTATTTATATTAGTGAAGCTGGATTGATGATGAATTTTTCGTTTTCATGTTTTATTTTTTCATTCGCAGGGAATAATTCGAGAGCGGTGCTGGATTGAAAGCTTCTAGATGGCGTAAGTTAGGAGGCATTAAGCATTGGTCGAATAATTTGACCGGTAGGATTTTTATTCATTTGAAACCGGTTGATACTCCGAAGGGTGGATGTTAACAAAAGTGCTGGAAAAGAGGCTGGCGGCTTTTGAAATGTGGATATATCTCCGCACGAATTCCGTGGACCGCACGAGTAAGCAATGTCGAAGTCTTGAATCGTATGAGCAAGGAGATGGAGGTGCTCTTCGAGATCAAGCGGCGAAAGCTTGAATATTTCGGCCATATTATTCGTAACGGAAAATATCGCCTTCTGCAGCTGGTGATGGAGGGGAAGATTGAAGACCTGGACGGAGGAAAACATCCTGGCTCAAGAATCTAAGAGACTGGTACGGTCAAAATTCAGTATCCCTTTTTCGTTCGGCAGCCTCTAAAGTTAGGATCGCCATGATGATCGCCAATCTCCGACGAGGAGCGAGCATTTAAAGAAGAAGAAGATACTCCGACGTCAGTAGCCAACTTCGATACTGAGCTCGAGCACGCTTATGGATGCTGACCGAATGATACATGGGACTACAGGCCGGTGATTAAATTTGAGAGCAAGTCAGAACAGAGGTAAGTTAGAAATTTAAAATTTGGCTCTTGAAAGAAGTTCACCTTCATAAATTAAAAATCAATTTGGGGAGCAGCTCAAACGAAAAGTTTTACGGCTCATTTCAGCTCAAACCTAGCACAAACGATTGCGATGCTTCTTCTTCTTTCAACCTATGTCAGTCCACTCTTAAACGAAGGTCTCCCTCAGCCCTTGCCACACTTCCTTGTCTTAGGCTCTGTGCAACTGTTTAAGCCCCGCCACCTTCTTGATGCAGTCATGCAATGCTTACTTCCGTCTAATTCTTTTCTAATGGATTTGCCGTGAAGCTAGTGCCGCCATATTGATATTAGCCATAATCTTTTGACCTTTGTAGCACAAACAAGCCCATCTGATCCCTACTCGGCATTCTAATCTGGCAGTTCTACCTTCACGGACGTAATTTAAAATCAATCTTGAAATATTGCTGAGCCACACGGCTGCCGTAGACACTAACGCATGTAGGAATCGGTGCGCCGCAGCCGGCGGCGACTAAGTAATGAAAGTCAAGCCACTGGTGACTGCAAGTCGCGCAGATAAGATGCCGCTATTGAAAAAATTTTTACATTTACTTGATCTGTGCAAATCTGATCAGTGCAATGGTCTAGTAAGGCACTCCTAGTTGGGCCGCTTCTAACGAAACATTATCCTGCCATCGGCAACCTAGAATACCAAGATAACTAACAAGCGAACTGTCCCATGTCCAATTCCGACCGTACGAAAATGTTCGGAGATTAACGGACCACCTTTTAATCACGATCGTGATCAAACCCGATGGACCAATAGATAGAGAAATATTTAGGCACTAAATGTGACGTCATTTAGCGTACCTCTTATCACAATGTTGTTGAGCCAGTTGCCTATTCTAAGCTTACCCACGCAATGAAAAATTCTCATCCATTTTAGACCTCGTTTTTAGAGGTAACTGTTTTTGTATAATAAATTTAATGGTTAGCCTCAGGCCGGAGCAAAAAGCAAATGACGTATTTTGTCAGCTGTTTATGTTGTTCCAAGCGTACCGTGCAACATAAATTAACAACATAGTCTCATAAATAGCAATTAATACCAGGAATAGCGACTTCGCTCTTATTTTTATCATCTTTTGCCACCTTTTAATTGCTCAACTACCAAATAAGGTGTAAAAATGAAACTGGGAAATGACGATGATCTCAATTCGAGATGAAAGACAGCGAAAATTTGTTAATGGTAAAAGAAAATTATTATTTACAACCGAATAACAACGCCCGCTGGGTGTTTTTAATTCGATCAGTGTTTTTCGTTCAAAAGCGGATTTTACCGTCCAAGAAAAAGGGTTTTTCAGGGGGGAAAGTGGGAGGATTATAAACACAAATAAATGCAAGAATTGATTGACTTAATTATAATAAATTTTCCGGATGGGAAATAATAAAACCAACTTTTTTTTTATACTCTCGTTCTATTTGTTTTTTTTTTTAACAAAAACAAGCGGTGTTGAACTGCTGAAAACAGTAATAACTTAACAATAACAACAGTAACAGTTGCCCTGCCGGCATATCATAAATTACTTTGAGCTCCTAATAATTTTGATTCAAGAGGGGCCTATGTCTGTTTTGTCTGCACTTTAACACACGGTATTTGAACTCCACTCATCTCTCTCACAAGAGAGGAAAAAAAACGAGGGAACGGGAACTGGGGGATGAGGATGAGGAATTCAAACGCGATTTAGCCTTCCAGTTTTCCGAGCTTTCGAAAAATAATTCTTCCTTGATTATCTTTATTTTACGACTTATGCGAGTTTTGCGCTTGCACGCTTGTTTGAACTTAAAGCCCAGAACCTTTAGATTAAATTCAAAGGGGTTGAGCTTAATTATTTTCGGTCCTTGAAAATCGTGCTTTTCTGTTTAAGGCTTATTATGTAGTCGAAATCGGTTATTGCGAGTTCGTTTTATGCATTTCGAACCCGATGAAATCTTTTGATTAGTTTTCTTTGATTAAGATACTTGGAGAAAGTTTCAGGAGGCGTGAACCAGGGAGGACCTACTAAGACTTAAAGCCAAATCGAGGGAATAATAAGTGGCTTAATTTTAAGATTAGACAATGAATTCATTTTTACCGAAGACATGGTAAAAAATTCTGGACAATTTCTAAGTCATCTTACTGTAATGATATGGAGAGCCACACACTGTTTCAAGTCACTATACATTGCAATGTCTATGGCTGTGATAAGTGATTCATTCCCTCCGCATTCGGTTTCCGGGAGTCTTAATTCCGCATCCCAAGTATATTACAATACCACAGGCCCGTTAAAATATCGTTTGGTCATTATTTGTCCGAAAGCATTCGAATTCACATTTCAGCTAGTTTTCGGGATTTAATTTCCGAGGTGCATTATCATAAGGATTCATAATCACCCTCGTCGTCCAATTTCCCCAAAACAAAATTTTGCGATATCGAGTAGACGGGCTCACGGTTTTGTGAAATCGTTAAATACGCGTTATTATGTAAAGGACAAGTGCACTCGGGTAATTTATAATATGAATGACGTTAAATGGGCTTTGTAATATATGTAGTATATGTGATTCTTGTTAATTTAAACTGGTAAATGAACCGACTCCCTCGACCGTTTTCATGGATTCCACGGGAACTTGTAAACATTCTATGGAATCGGATTTTGAAAATAATATCCCCTTTTTTTAACAACGGAAAAAAGGGCTCTTTCCCAATTAATATAATTTACGCCTTGAGGAAAAAAGCAGAGTTGAGGATTCACGTGGGAATGGGGGGGAAAAAAATTATCTCGTTGATATCTTGACCGAAAGTTTGCCAATTCATGCGGGGCAGACTGATAAACAACTCACATGTAAATGAATGTACTGATATTTCAGAGCAATCTATGTTTATTCAAAAACACTGTTCATTACAAATTACATAAAACATGTAAAACATGACTATTTGAATTTACTCTTTACCCTCTGACTTTTTTTTAAAAGCAATAATTAATTTTTAGTCGGTTTTAATGGCGTTTTAGGGATGAGTTATTAAAAATCAAAACGGGAAATTTTTTTTTTATAGAGAAAAATAAACTATTTGATATTAATTGAGAGGCTCCCCATATAGGGTTGCGCCGTGATGAGTTTGATGCTGACTGACGATGTTTTTCCCCGTCCCCGCTTCAATTTGACAGTGACATGCAGACTTTTTAATTAATGTTGAAGAGTCGCGACTCAATGCTATTAAAATACGAGAAGTGTGATATACCAAACGGTCAACAAACGCGTGAGCGTTTTTTTTTAGATCTAGGCTCTCTTGCTGTGAAGTTATGCCCATGCAGATGCTAAGCTGAGGTTATGCTGAAATTTCATTAAGTTCGATCAGATGCTGATAGTAAAGTTTTGCCCCATTTCGATTCCAGTGTTGATGACGTGTCATTTTTTAAAAAAATAATACTTGCATTATATTCGTATCATGGATGCTTGACCCAGCGGACCAATTTTGGACCCTCTAGTCCGCTTTTCTACCGGATCTGCATCCGTTGGGATATTCTTCTTTTCGGGGGTAGGCTAAGCCTGTTTTTCCTGAACTGACTTTCCGAGATCAGTCAGGTTCTGTGCGTCTTCATAATTCAGTAGCTGGCGAAACAAACTGAGTAACAAACGCCGTGTATTGTCGAGCAGTTACCCTAGCTAGAGTGAGCCGTACTCGATGCCGCTTAACTTCAATGATCTTCGATCACCTGTGAGTTTAAGCTCGCTAAGGACGTTGTCATTGAGTAATTGCTTTCCAGAATCAACCGCGGTTTTCTTCAGAGTCTGGGGTTTGTTGCCTGGCTTGCCATAACTTTCCTAAGAGTCCGTGTAGGTGGCACATAGTTTAGACAAATTTTTCGACCTTCACAATCTTGTTCCATGTTCAGGAAAAAGCTGGTGCTAATTTCTGCCGCTGCCGATCTTCAGATATCATTGACTTGATTCCAGTTTCGATGCCATTACACTTTCGCTTAGAAAAATATAATTCCGCTTTCCCAGCTTCCCAACGACCTTGCTCAGATAAAATAAAAAAAAATTAATAAAATGTCTTGCTACTCGATCTTGTATTCAGGAGCTATAACAACCCATTCATTACCCTACAAGAATTTAATTTTCGTTTTATCCTTAAACGTTATCAATAATTAAAATAAATAAAACTTTCCGCGTCTATGGAAGGCTCATCCATTATTTATAGCGGTGACTATTTAGTTCCTTCAAGAATGGTATAACGCAGTCTCAAGGCAGATTAACTAGAAGTTTGAGTTGAAAAGTAAGACTAAGTTAAATCGAATACGAGGGAGGTGGGAGGGGTGGGGAGGGGGGGGGGCGTGGAGGAGGATGTATGTAAAGTCTGTACAGAATACATAATAGTGTCATTTTGGTAAATAATGAAGGTCGAATTAACCCGAGCTTTAGGTCTCCTTAATTTAACTATTGGATCCAAGGGACGGAACACGGAATAGTTAATTATCTAGTCTCGAGCTTCATTGATCTGATAGTTGGTTGGAGGTCACAACAAGCCTATATCAAAATAACAACCCCCCCTCCCCCTCTTTTCTACCCCCATTTCGCGTATATTCCGTTTTCTCCTCTTCCGTCTTCTGTATTCCTTTCGTTGAGTGACACCGGAGTTACGCTTCCTCGTAAATACACACCGTTACATATGGAGGCTGTCAAGGTTAAAGCTTTAAAAAAAAACACCCCGATGGTAGTTTTTCGGGATTCGAAAATTCAAAAATTCATGAGGCGGATGTGCCAGACCTTTTTCATAGGTTGAAATTTTAGGAATGATGTGAGATGTTTTTTTTTTCCTTTTAGCGGTCTTGTGTGTAAAAGAGGTAGGATTATTTTGTTTTCTTTTTAAATTTACATTGGCACATCCGAGGAAAAGAGTAGTCTTCTCTTCTTATCGCGAGAAAGAACCTTTTAGCAAGTCCCAGAAAAAAACGAATTGATAAAGTAAAAAAAAAAAAAAAAGAAAGAAAATCAAAGCAGAGATTGGTCCCTGAGTTAAAACAGAATGGTAAATGTTATTTGTAGTTTTTTTTAGCAGCGAGTCGAGACGCAATGCTTCGTTTCCTTCAATGAAAAAAGGAAACGTCGAAGAGTATTTATGGAGTTTCTGCAACTAGCACTGTTTATATTCCTTGATATTTTACGGTCACGTTTTTTCCCTTTTATGTTAAATTTTTAGGCATTGACAGCTGGCATAATTCTTGTAAGGGATTTTTTTTTGTGCGAAGTTTATCTTAGATTTTACAGAGAAAGGGGTTTTTAATTTTTAACTTTGAGAATCAAGGCGGTGATTTATATTTAAGGATTCGTTTGGATTTGTTATTTGAGTTTTTTGCACGGCCTGGAGTGAAAAGGTAAAGGAATTTACGTGCATTATAAAAATAGGAATGCAAGGGAATTTCATAGCCAGTGCCTTGAGTGTGTCGAGTGGCTAGCTTGACAGGTTCTCAGGCTTGACATTGGGTGGTCAGGCTTGACATGCCGCACAACCACTGCACGAACAAGAGCGGGACCTACCATATTGAGACATGAAATTCGAACCGTGTGAGGACTTCCATTTAATATTCACATGATATGTACAGCGGTGAACGGCAGTGGAAAAAATCGGTTAAGGTAACGATGTTGGGTCTAGTTTTTTATATATAAATTATATATAATTTATAGACAATTTATATATAATTTATATATAATTTGTATATAATTTGTATATAATTTATACATAATTTATATATAAATTGTATATAAATTATATAAAAGACGGTTGTATATAATTTATATACAATTTATATATAATTTTTACGTCTTAAAAAATTTTTGGTGCGAGGCAAAATTATATATAATTTATATCATAATTATATACCGGGGCAAGCATATTTATATATAATTTTTAAAATTTTATTTTGCATGAAAAATATGCCCGCGATGGGCGAAATTCGGCCGCCAAGCGGCCCTGCCTGTGTCCCGCATCTTTCCGGCATGCCGCCGACACACTTTTTAAAATTTTCAAAGGGTAACACCCCCCTTCTTATTGTTTTTCGTAAAATCATGAGTCAAACCTTCCCTGCCTATGCCCCATGTGTTAAAGCAAACCGTATTATCTGCAAAATTTTATAATTTAAATTGATACTTTAAGATTCATGTCATCCGTGAATAATTGCTCAGCCGCGGCGCTGCCGTCAATTTTATGTTGGTGCGCCGACGCTGCCGACGAAATTATTCGGAGATAAGTATACTAGATCCGTAAAAGGCCATCGAGCTTAACGTTTCATTACTTTGAATATTTTTTATTAAAAATTGTTTTTGTTGTCTTTTCAGGTAAAGTTATAATGGGGAAATGGGGACTAAAGGTGCGTCCCCGGAACTGCAATGCCACTCTGAGAAATGAATTTCCTAAGAAGGTATTTTTCCGCTTTTGCTTTTCTTCTATAAAAAGCCATTGGAAATTTATTATACACGAAATAAATAAATAAGTAAATAATTATTTTTGTATTTTTTCTTTTCGTAAAATTCCTTTTTCTGCATTTATTATACACTGTGTAGACTAATTTGGACATCGATGAACGCGTGCTTCAATTCAATAACTGAAGAACCGGTGAAATGGTTCAGCAGTTATTCGTTGACATGTTTCTTGAGAGCACTTTTTACTCTAATAGTAACACAAGATCAAAATTGTAAAGGAAAAAAAAACTAACCTAACCCAAATTAGTCTACACAGTGTATAATAAATGCAGAAAAAGGAATTTTACGAAAAGAAAAAATACAAAAATAATTATTTACTTATTTATTTATTTCGTGTATAATAAATTTCCAATGGCTTTTTATAGAAGAAAAGCAAAAGCGGAAAAATACCTTCTTAGGAAATTCATTTCTCAGAGTGGCATTGCAGTTCCGGGGACGCACCTTTAGTCCCCATTTCCCCATTATAACTTTACCTGAAAAGACAACAAAAACAATTTTTAATAAAAAATATTCAAAGTAATGAAACGTTAAGCTCGATGGCCTTTTACGGATCTAGTATACTTATCTCCGAATAATTTCGTCGGCAGCGTCGGCGCACCAACATAAAATTGACGGCAGCGCCGCGGCTGAGCAATTATTCACGGATGACATGAATCTTAAAGTATCAATTTAAATTATAAAATTTTGCAGATAATACGGTTTGCTTTAACACATGGGGCATAGGCAGGGAAGGTTTGACTCATGATTTTACGAAAAACAATAAGAAGGGGGGTGTTACCCTTTGAAAATTTTAAAAAGTGTGTCGGCGGCATGCCGGAAAGATGCGGGACACAGGCAGGGCCGCTTGGCGGCCGAATTTCGCCCATCGCGGGCATATTTTTCATGCAAAATAAAATTTTAAAAATTATATATAAATATGCTTGCCCCGGTATATAATTATGATATAAATTATATATAATTTTGCCTTGCACCAAAAATTTTTTAAGACGTAAAAATTATATATAAATTGTATATAAATTATATACAACCGTCTTTTATATAATTTATATACAATTTATATATAAATTATGTATAAATTATATACAAATTATATACAAATTATATATAAATTATATATAAATTGTCTATAAATTATATATAATTTATATATAAAAAACTAGACCCAACATCGTTACCTTAACCGAAACTTTATCACTGCGCCACAGACGCTGTGACATATTCCCCTGGATTGTAAGGGAACGGGTAATACGGCTTCAAACTGTGTCAGTCGGAGTACTGATCCCAAAAAAGAAGAAGATAAAAACAGGAACTTTGAACTATGAATAGTCCTAAGAAAATATGCGTCCATTTTCTCGCTTGAGTGTCCAGTTTCATTTTTGCGTCTAGCTTGTCGTTTGTCATATGAATCTAAAACTTGTCAACAATCAAGTTCCATTTCAAACCGTATATTTATTGCTTAGCTAATAATCACCTCAAAAATGGGTAAACTGAAAAATCCGTTGCGGATATCAAACCCAATATCCAAAACCGATTATCCGCTTTGCGTGTGCCTATACAACTTTTATGTTAAAATCTTTGCCATAACTCCCTTTCTCTTCTTAATTTTTTTCCCCGAGATAAAAAATTTATTACCACCCATTGTAAAGTTTCCTTAATTAAGTATCCATTAATCCAATCCAGTTAACTCCAAGAAATTTAATTTTGGGCCATTTCAAAACCCGATGTGATATCGGTTCTGGAGTTTCTTAGGAAAGCGTTATCGCTCTGAATACATAAACAGAAATCATTTTCAATTTTACATGAAAACAGTTGGTATTCCCGGTATTCAATAAGTTATTCGATTAAGTTTACGAGGTGCTTACGAAATTAATAATATTCCGATATTGCGAATAAGAAAGTGAGGAAAGTGAAAGGAGGAGAATTAGAATCAATTCATCTCACGTGTTAACACCAAATAAAATAATAAAATAAATTAATTATGCATTCCAAGCGCTTTCGTCTGTCTCCTCTCGCTCGCCTACAATTCTTTGAGTATATTTCAGATTCACAAGGAAACCTTCATGTTATCTACACTGTGATTCAATTAGTCAAAAATTTTCTTCGTTAGTTATATAAAAGAAAATTTTCCCCTTCATTTTGGAAAAAAGAATAAAATAGGAGTTAAGGTACCAACCATTTTGTTTGAATTATAATAATAATAATGATAATTATTTTATCTTCTTTGTATGGTAATCAGGCTCATCACCCGAAGGCGTCAAAAGAGATTAGAATATTATCGCTTAAAATTATTGGAAAATAAATTCAGAGAAAATGGATCCTCTCGCAAAAGTTTAGTTCCCGATCTGCGCCTTCCCCCCTTTCCCCTCCCGCTGAATTCTCTCTCTCTCCTCTTTTCATCCCCCGCACACCTGCCTTATTCATTTGGGTTTCTATTCAAAACTGCCTATAGCATGATCTATATTCTCTCCGTTTTATAAATGAAGAGTATTAGTTAATTCGTAATTAAATCCGAATTTGGTCTAACGTCTCAAACACGCCAGTTTATTAATAGTATAAAGACATGAATTTTGTGGGAACGCGCCCGGATGACAGGCTTAGGAGAAGTTTAGGTACATTGTGCGCGGAAAGGCAGGATATTGGAGGAATCATCAATGGCTAAAAGTTTGATGGGAAGTTATAAAGAGAAGCAAAGCCTGATGCTAAATAAGTTCTGATAACTTTTATCAGGATGCGTGAAAATAGATGCCTGTCGGAGGATTGGGAAATAAAAATCTGTAAAAGTTGTGTGCAGACATGAATAAAGTATGTCGTAGAAACACCATCTGACACAAAAGCCGCCAAGCGAACGGTGAGAACGGTGCATGCAGACGACCGAAAGGCACCATGAATTAAGGCACCAATAGGCTGTGTTGTGCTCCTTCCTCCGACAGGATAGGCAATATCTATTCTGAGCCCCTCACCTGTCCTTAGCTTGAGAGGCGGAGCACGGTTTGGCGACAATAGACGAAGAACCGGTGTGGAAGACATTGTCCGCTGGAAGATGTAGCGGCGAAAGGGCGAAAACAATAAGCTGTGTTGTGCTCCTTCCTCCGACTGGATAGGCAATATCCATTCTGGGTCCTTAGCTTATTCAGAAACGAATGTGATGAGACCTATCCATGCGGTAGACGGCCTTGAATCCACCACGTTTAGTCTGCAGACCTTGAGTTGCCTTCGGTGATAAAGAGGTGTCGAATTTCACATCTCGGCTATCTTCCCTGACACAAAATAGATTGCACAATTTTGCCCGGCCTGGAGAAGTCGTCTCTAAACATTTTGGCCCCTGCTTTTTTGTCAAAAAATCTAATTACTCCCGTTGTGGAAAATTTCTATGATAGAAAGGGTATATAAATCCTCCTACGCTATTTCGAATTTCCCAACCACCCCAAAAAAAATCTGGCTTAATGCCCTAATTTTTTTCTTTCGCCGATTCCACTACCTGATATCCTTATGAGTGAAATATGTTTTTACTGCTCCCTGATAAATAAAGAAAACGGGGAAATGCAATTGACCTACGCGGTAGATTTTTTTTTGTGTTTTCATCTGAAAATTGATAACGACCCCTTAGGCCAGAAAGTCGGCGTCTAGAGGGTCGTAAATCTCAACGATTGCAGGGTGCTGTTCTGTGGAGTGCTTTGAATCACAATTAGTTTCAGTTAATAATCATCGCCATTCATTTTTTCCCTTCTTTATCTCGTTTTTTTTGAGGTGAGCAAGGTGAATGGAAAAAAATGAGGGAAGGGGAGGAGGAATGGGGGGCGAGTGTTTGAAATAAAAAAGTGCGCCCCGAGTTTTTTTTCCAAAAAAAAAAAAATGTGTAAACAGAAGAGAAAATTGTTTTAACGAGAAATCTTTTTTCAAGATTGAAGCTTTGAGAAACCCAGGTGCTCTTCTTCCCTTTCTTTGAATATTCATGAACTCTCTGACAGAAGGGGTACTTACCTATTAAAACATTACGTTAAAAAAATCCTTGATAAAGGGGAGGTCAACATCGATTTTAAGTTTTATTCCCTATACGATCTTTTTTTTTTTTTTTTTTGAAAATCCGTTTCGCATTAATATAACACGAAAAAAGTTAGGGAGAAAAAGGTAAAGCGAATCAAAAATATTTAGAATGATAATATTGATTAGATGTGCCGTTTTGATATGCAGGATTAAATACGATGAGAAATGTAAGAGAAAAAGTTTTTAGATGTAATTCTTAGAAATTAAACGTAAATTTGATGTTTTTGCCAGACTGATTATTTCATTCCATCGGATTCTGTTTTCATTTCGGATTTAACGAGATGAATATGCGTTGTTCTTATCGCTGCCATTAAAGAATTACGTTATCCGGCGAAACGACTAACGATCTTTAATTTTTTTAAGCCTGTTTGGGTCTCAAATTCTCCGCCTGTTATTTTTCTCGTCCCGGTGGATGTATCAAAAAAAAAATATATATTTTTTCTTTTGTTTCAGATTGTTTCGTTTACTTCGATTTGTTTCTGCTTGTAAAATGATTGTCAAAGTCAACGGCTTCACTAGAACGGCGGTTGGAAATATAATCTGGAGTATTGCTCGGAGGAATAGCTGGATATTAGTGGTGAGTAAATATTTATAGGATTTATAATATAAGATAAGGCCAATAGCGCTAAATTAAACAGTGTAAGGATTACCTGAAGTGTAGGGGTGCTCTCCGAAAACAAGAGCCAAAAGCTCCTATATTTATGCCACGTTGTAAAAAACTATAAATTCCGCTTCCTGCAGCTTATAATGCAAGGAAAGATTGAAGGATGATGCATACATAGATCTGGGCTTAGAAAAACACCTTGCTTGAAAAATCTCAGGGGCTGGGCGTTAATTCACAGTCGCTATTTCTTTCGGCAGGCTCGAAAGTCGCTATGATCGCCGAGCTCGAGAACAAAGGAGGCCTCTTTTTCGGTAATAAAAAAAAATTCATTCGCATTCTAAGAAGACAGAGCGCTTATGGACTTTTCAGTAGTTTGCCCGGTCTTCTTCAAATGTGAGCGAATTTTTTTTCTTCGTGTAAATGAAAACCGTAACTAAGGAACATTTGTATCATTGAACAACGACACGAAAAAACTTCTTCCCGTCCTCAGAAACCAAAATTTTTATTCTAATTTTTAAATATCTACCCTTGTTAGTCTTTTTTTCGAGCCTTTCATTCTGGCAGAATCCAGGAATTCTGCAGAAGTTGTCGATCCTCTGCCTCTGCCTCGATGGGCAGTTCTTTGCTCTGCTGTTAAAATCATAAAAATATTCGCGATTTCGACCGATGAAACCGCTGCTCATATTTCCCAAGAACCCATTTTACTTCGTAGGCACGATATTAATCCAATCTTAATAAATATTTATTTCTTTGAGAAAATCTCCGGGCCTGGACCTAAGTCGTAAAGTTAAAATTGCGTCGTTTATATTAAAAATTAAGTTGAAATAGGAAAATTATTTATGATGAAGTTAAACCAATGTATTCAAAGTCACGTTATGTCGTGGGATAGGCAACTGGGGACCGATACACCCTCTTCTATAATGCATGCACCTTCACCGCAGTTACCTACTCGGCTAAAAAGAAACATAAATCTTGCTTTTTTATCATCCACTGTTTTGTACAACACAATAACGCAGATAGCTGTTTAGAAATTGAGTAAATCATTCTCGGGCGCTCTTTTTTTTTCTTCTTCCCTTTTCTCTCTTTACCTCTATTTTTTTCGGATTCGGACTTTAGTGAAAAGGATCGATCTGGAAACAGAGCAAGCCTTCATCTTTTTCCTTTTTTTTTGAAAATGTCAGAGTGAGCGAGAGCAATCAACAATGCGCTTTTTAAAGCTTCTTGAATTCGATGCCTCGTGACCGGAAATCTTAAGTAAATTAGCCTACGGTCAGAACTTTTCCTTCCTAACAAAAAACTAAAAGTGGGATGTGTGGTCTCGCCTACAATCTACCAATATAAACCCATTTTTATCTCGTAGAAGTATCGGACGCTTCTTTTTCCTGAAGTCTAGTTATTCAGCTTGGAAAAATGGTTGACTTATGACAAAATATTTTGTTTCTGTTTCAATTCTTTTCTGCCCCTTGGGTATTTCAATATCGACACTACAAAAATAAACTAGAAACTTTTTTTTTCTCCTTCGCCAAGGTTTTTTTTTTTTTTACACTGACCAGTTTGTTCGTTTTCAAACGTGCCGATTGAATTTTTTGTTTTCCTTTTTTTTTTTTCGCTTTCTAGTCGAGGGAGGAACAATTACAAGCAAATATCGAATATCTCAACGGGTGTTTATTAAAACGTTAATTTGAAATTATAAGAAGACATTTTCCGTTTTTGTTAAGGCAGCGGAGAAGATCCAGCTTTTTAACTTTTGACGTTTTTTGATTTAACCGGATTTTTTTGTGCGGAAGACGAATTTAGTGACGCAAAGAGTTTCCACTTTCAAAAGAAGGAAAAAAAGTGTATACGTGAAATCGCTATCGGTTTAGTCTTTGTAGGACATTTTTTTTTTGAAAAATAAAAAACAGGCTTTGAGTAACGTCAATGAAATTTTCGTTTAAACATAGATGAAAATGGTTTTTACTTTGGAAATCGGATAGGAAGATTTTTCTATGATTCGTTTGTTAATCAATTTTCACGGGACTTCCCTTTTAGAGCGTTATTATAATTTCATTTTGAGGTATAACAATTTCAAAATTATTTAACCAAAAGGCAGATTTAAAAAAACCTATTATTGTTATGGCCTGAAATCCCTAAGGCTATTTTTAGTATGATTTTATGACAAGTAATTAGGGACTAACAATGGCGTTGGTATAATTTTATAGTGAAAGAAATGACCTGTTTTGACCTGTAACGATTCAAAGATTATTAAGAACCGATTTTTGCTAAAAAAACTTTCTTAAACTTTTCACTTGAAAAAGAGTTCTAGAATTTTCCCAGCCAAAATAAATGTTCGAAAAATTCTCTCGTCTTATAAGAATAATTTTTTGTCGTTAAAAACATTTTCTTTAACATGAAATTTATCCTCCAACCTGCAGTAGATGCAATTCTGTACCTTAGAGCTGGAACGTCAAATTTTGATAAGATTAACAGAGATTTAAGATTTTTAAATTCGACGTTCTAGCTCTGGGGTGGAGAATTACTCATATCATAAACGATTTGAAATTAAGTTTGAAAAAATTCCGTTCCGCAAAATTGATGCACTTAACGACAATTCACCATTTCGACGTTTCCCTCGTTCTTCCCGCCGTAAATGCTTCTGCTATTGCTTTTCTATTTTCATTTTTTAATGTATTTTTTTTTTATTTTTGCGTTCTCGATATCTACCTTCTCTCGATCAGTTTTAAAAATTTCATTCAATTTTAATCGGTTTATGCATTATTTTATTGTAATATTTCCAAGTATAAATTTTATTATAGTGGATTTATAATTGCATAACGGGATGGGGAATCAAAAATAGAAACGCGACTCGTAAATCCATTAAATTTTTTCATAAGGAGATTTTTTTTCGAACGGGTAAAAATCACCGTTGTCTCCTATTTTTTTAAAAAAGTAAAAATACGATCATTTTCTGCCAAAAAAAGGTTCACCACAACATGTTACCTTCCGAAGGATATTGAAATTCGAACCTTTAACATTTTATTTTCCTGAATACCGGTATTTTTTTTTCTCTTCTCTTCCCAGCCAAATACCATGAAACGTTACTTTTTTATGGAGTGGATTTCCTATCCTGACAACATAAACTTGTCAGATTTCTCTATCTGTCAAATTTCTCTTCTTTTTACACGTCTCTGTTTTTATTCTATTTTTCTTATACCTTTCTTTCTTAAAAAAATATTATTTACTATTTTCTCCCCCCCTCTTCGCGGTTTTCGTACGAATAAAAACGATGAGCCATTAAAATTTCAAAGGGCACTAAGTACGTTTAAAAGCGGAAAAAAAAGTAGGGAAGATCCGGCGGAAGAAAACGTCCTCGAGTCTATCTCTTCTTCCCTAATAAAAACATTTTTCGAAAACGGTATAAAGAATAGTTTATCTTGTTCTCGACCTCGTTCGTTCCTTTACCCGAACAAGCCCTGCAGAACGAAAGCAGCCATTTGTCATCTGACAAGGACCTACTTATACAAATTCAAATTTATCGCGCTGTCAATTTCCTCTTAATTTATTTTTGAATTTTCCTGATCCGCCATTAAAATGTAAAACTAAGGAAGAAACATTTGCGTAATTCCAATATTTGTCTCTCTGGTCTCATTTTCCGTTTACAAGAAAATTATGACCTGTTTTCATGCGGTATTCGGTTACGCCACTTGTAAAATATAGTATCCGTTTAGCTTAACGGGAACCACGGGAGACTTTATTTTCTCAAGACTTGGATACTTTTTTTGTCTTTGTTTCTTGTTTTTCTGTTAAGTTTTTTTTGTTTCTGGGGTTTAAATGGTGGAATTTTGAATGGGTTTTGCCAGAAACAGGTGATGTTTCTTTTTCTGAATGTGATATGAAGCTTTGGTTGTAAAAGAAAAATGCCCTAATAAACGCAGTAAGCGTGATTTTGAATTAAATTTGATCTACGGAATATCCGACGGTTTTTAAAAATATCCGCTTTTCGTAATATCATAAATAAATCCCCTCTGCATATGGCGAATGCTTCATATTAGTGGGATTAATTTTGTCAAGGTCATGAAAGGCAACAATTTTTTTCGCAGGTTATTTGGATTATTTTATTTTATTTCTTGTAATTGAAGATTTTTTTGTAAATTTTAGAGTATTTCTGCAGTTGTTGCTGATTGTAGTCACCGCCACATTTTGTCGTCGATTCTTAAACGATGCAGCCGTAATCATCTAGTCGCAGACATGCAATATGTTCAAAAAAGCTTGATGTGATTTTTTTTCGAGTTTTTATTTTTCGATAATTACTTTTTTTTACTTTCGAGCAACTAGAGGGACTAGATAGAGAGGGGAGAGCAGTGAAATGAGGGATAGAGAAGGAAGAAGGGATGTGCTGCGCTATATTGCATGCCTGTTTCTTGTTTAGGCTGCGAATTAGAGATCCTGTAATCAGAGGACAGAGAGTCGCCAAATAAATTGGAGCTCTGTTATTGGTTGCAGATCTACTTGTTAAAGTTGTATGTAGCCGACTTTACATTTAACGTAAATGGATTTACATGTCTTGAAATTTCCCCCTATTTATTTACACGATAATGGCGACTTGCAGATCTCCAACCAATCAAAGCGAAGCATTTTCAGAAACAGAGTCGGCCTTAAATAAACCATGAATAACAAGAAACAACATAAAATAATGCAAAATAATCCAGATAATTGACGAAAAAATTATTGGCTTACGTGACCTTGACAAAATTAATCCCACTAATAGGAAGCGCTTGCCATATAGAGAAAGGATTTATCTATGATGTCAAGAAACGTGAAAATCTATAAGAACCGTAGTCGGAAACTTCATAGATAACTAATGAACCATCATGGTTGTAAAGGTCGCGAAACTTGGGTCCAGGAGGGAAACGCGTTGTTGAATTTAAAAAAGTAGTTCACCGATTTTTCCGCTACGAGCGCGAGCGAATAAATAACTGATGGCAACCAATGAGAATCTTCAGCCTTTTTCTTTTGTTGAATTTCAAATTTTCGAGCACATCTAATTGGTCATCCTTTTTCTCTCACGCTCCAAGCGGCAGAAGTTGAACTAAATTTCTGGCTTGAATAAGATATCGCCATTTTCTAGTAGAATCAACCTTTACGACCATGTGAACCATAATTCTCTTACTGTTCATTTCAGAAATTTGTTTCGTTCAAAAAATTTTGTCGCGCGCCTTCATTTTTTTTTAAAATTCAAACCATTTTCAAATAATCCACCGAATTTCGAATTCGAGAAAAATACGAATTCTTTGACCTGATACATTTCACACCTTACAACTGCAATACATCGGTGAAATCAAGACATCAATAGACTCAGGAAGGCGTGATATTAGATTTTTTCTCTTTCTTTCCTCACTCCCGCCTAAACCCCAATAATACATATCGTTTGTCAAAAAATTTACATCACCTTTTTTTTTAGATACGCATTGTATCCGAATTATACATTGTTTAAAATGCATTGAGAAATTCCAATTTCCGCGGAAAAGAGGAAGAGAAATCGGTAAAAACGTGAAATTTTCCCACCTTGAGGGTAAAAAAAAATTTTTAAGCTTTGATTACGATAATAAAAGGGAAAATCGTACTAAAAAGCTTTTGACCTCTAAAGAGTTGCTGGCTCGGGATTCTGTTTTGAAGGGATTACCGGAGGGAACCTAAAGATGTCACTTTATAGCAAATAATACATCAAAGAAGCACTCGAGACATTTTCGTCTCGATAGATTTTAATACTTTGAATTTAATAACATTGGAATTAAGGAAGTCGTACAAAAAAAACTTTCGGAGGGGAAAACAAAAAATCATGGAAATTTATGGAAGTTGAAAAAGTATTTCAATAAAAAAGGGAAGAATCCATGACGCATCTTTAGTACAAATATTTTTTAATAATTGTCAAACTTGCTGATAAAGGCCGAAAAAAGAAGACTAGGATTTTCAATTACTGAAATTCTTAGTTGACAAATCGCGATTCGATATCAAACGGGACCTTGGCAAATGTTCGTTTCTCTCTCTCTCTCTCTCTCTCTTTTTCCCTCCGTCGATATAATATATTTTACAAGTTTGAACCGAGGGCTTTTCCTGTCGTCGGGTGTCAAGCCAGAAAAGAGGGCAGCTTTTTTTATTATTGTTATTAGGATATGTTCGGGGAAGGTTTTTTTTACATTGTCAATAGTCATCGGATTTTGTGGATTGAAAAAAATTAAAAGTAAATGTTTCTTTATTGATAATCGTGAGAAAGTCAATCTCTTATACTTTTGAGTGGACATGTCTTCTTTAAATTTTTTTTTCGACGTAGAGAGCGGTGAAAGTCAGAAAGGGGCCAAACGACTATCTAGGCTTAAGAAGAAAAGCGATACAGATATACATTTTTGACTGAACGGAGGCTGAGTCACTGCCGAACCGTCCTGAGCATGAAAAGGACGTGGGAGCTCGAGCAGAGCTTCCTAAATTTATAATTCTCAAAATTATTTTGTTTTAAATGATAAAAATCTTATGTTTAGCTTATGGGGAGAAAAATCCGATAAAATCTACAAATAGACTTTGAATTACAAAAAATAAAATGGAATAATACAAAATAATCCCGATAATTCGCGAAAAAAATTGTTGACTTTGGTGACCTTGACAAATTTAATCCCACTAATATGAAGCACTTGCAATATATAGAAGGGATTTATTTATGATATCAAGGAAAACTCGAATTTTTTAAAACCGGTTGGACGTTCCATCGATGGCTGATGGGCTCACAGTTTGTCCGAAATTAAAAGCCTCTTAAGAGTCTGTTTTCCTTTGGGCGATCAGAACCTCAATCCTTAAACAAGCAGATTCTTTTTACCCTTCTTTTTTTTAAATTGCTAACAAGCTTAGCAAATGAAGCAAACAAGGTTAATAAGTTGACGAGGATTAAATCAAAAGACGTGGAATCCCATTAATTTTTCTGTTCGATTGATTTAATAACTAATAGAAGATTAGATGAAGAGAGATTTAACGTCATTTCTTCTAATTCCCAAGGAGGAAACAAGATAACGTGACTTACAAAGGAGAGAGGAGGAATCCAGAAACCTGACCTCATGTTATTTACGTTACCAATAAATTAAATAATTCTAAAAGAAAAGTTTTTCTTTTTTAGCTAATTAAAAAAGAAGAGAAAAGCTTTCAAGATACGTCTTGCTTCATTGACTTTCCATTCCTTTTAAGCAAAATTTAATCTAGGTTGGATTTTCAGTTAATTTTTAACATGTTAAGACATTTTGATCAAACACCCTTCGGGGGTTCGTTCCTTCTTTTTTTTTTTAAATTTTTCAGCCAACCTAATTTTTTTTTTTTATGAAAAGTTTTCGGGCAAAAGAGAAGTTTTGCAAGGATATGGGTTTTTCGTGGAAGAAATGAACTTGTCACATCCAAGAGTTTTCAAACTTTACGCTTCGCATGTATGCATATAAGCTTATTGTTGTCTAGATTATACGGAGTGTGTCCACATAAATTTAAGTTTATTTTGTTTCAAAAGATTTTGGTTTTCTTGGTGGTATAAAGTGCTTAGGGAAAATAAATGGGAATTTTTCGGAATCGCGAGATGCTTTTCTTGATCGTTCTCGTAATGGGTAGAGCCCTGCGCAGGTGAAATTTTCGCTCCAGCGGCTAGCAGCTAAGACTTTTAATTCGGCTGCGGCTTTCGGCCCTTTTTTGAACCTTTTCGTTTTTCCGTATTTTTCCGCCAAGAAAAAGGTGGCGGATAATTATTTTTTCGCCAAGAAAAAGGTGGCGGATAATTATTTTTTCGCTAAGAAAAAGGTGGCGGATAATTATTTTTTCGCCAAGAAAAAGGTGGCGGATAATTATTTTTTCGCCAAGAAAAAGGTGGCGGATAATTATTTTTTCGCCAAGAAAAAGGTGGCGGATAATTATTTTTTCGCCAAGAAAAAGGTGGCGGATAATTATTTTTTCGCCAAGAAAAAGGTGGCGGATAATTATTTTTCCGCCAAGAAAAAGGTGGCGGAAAATTAAAATATTTTTTTGCCAAGAAAAAGGTGGCGGAAAATTAAAACATTTTTCCGCCAAGAAAAAGGTGGCGGATAATTATTTTTCTGCCAAGAAAAAGATGGCGGATAATTATTTTTCCGCCAAGAAAAAGGTGGCGGAAAATTGAAATATTTTTCCGCCAAGAAAAAGGTGGCGGAAAATTAAAATATTTTTCTGCCAAGAAAAAGGTGGCGGAAAATGATTTTCCACCAAGAAAAAGGTGGCGGATAATTATTTTTCCGCCAAGAAAAAGGTGGCGGAAAATTAAAATATTTTTCCGCCAAGGAAAAGGTGGCGGATAATTATTTTTCTGCCTAGAAAAAGGTGGCGAATAATTATTTTTCCGCCAAGAAAAAGGTGGCGGAAAATTGAAATATTTTTCCGCCAAGAAAAAGGTGGCGGATAATTATTTTCCCGCCAAGAAAACCGTTTTTTAAATGACTTTTTTGAAAAAAATTTAAAAGGCGGAAAATTAAATATGTAATAATATACAAATATGATAATCATTCTTTGTATAATTTTTAATGTGATAATTCTTTTGTCCCGTCCGGTGTGACTGTTTGTGTTCCTTAGGCCTAAAGAAGTTTCACTTCACTTTTAACCTGAGTCTCCGTAGCGGGACTCACGCATTTTTTTTCGATCCTTTTTTCGACCTTTTTTTCGACTATTAACAATTTTTGATTTTTAATTTTAAATTTGGATTTCTTAAATTTTCATTTTTTGAATTTTCATTTTTTGGAAAATTTTTCGAAAATTATCACATTTTAATAACTTGAAATTTGCTGGCTGTCAGTAAATTTCAATTTTTTTTTAAATTTCCTTAAAATTTTTACAATTTCTAATATTTTTCTGAAATTTTTAAATGTCTACCCCAAAAAAATGTTGTAAGTATGGCTAAAATTGCAGCTCAGAAACCCTACAAATAGGTCCCTAATCTTGAGACCGCGACCTGCTTTTTATCTCTAAAAAAGCCTTGAGTGGTGGCAGCGGTTCAAGACAAAACTACTCTTCTACCAATTTCGTTTTCAAACTGGGAAAAACCTAATCTGCTTAATTGTTATCATTATTTCCCGAAGAAGGAAGAGTGCAGCAAATTAATAAATCAGAATGGCTCTGAGGGTGTTACGTATGTTTGAAAAATATGCGATGCAGTATGATTTAAATAAATATTATTGTTGCGGTGTAATGCCCAGGAGGTTGTAAACAATATAGCTTCTCTGTGTTTGATGAAACTGCAACTCGTTGCAACTCACACTTGTTACAGTTCTCATGCGGGGGAGGTCGGGGGGGGGGGGGGGGGGGGGAGGGCAAATGGGAATTGATGGACATATTTACCACAAAAAAAAAGGAAAATCCCTTTTATTTCCATAACGAGATTAAATATAATAAGTCGATTGTTCGTCTAATGAAAGGGGTTTTTAATATAATTTCCATAATATTGCAATTTCGCGTCGAATCGCAGGTGAAAATCCGAGACAATGAGAAACTTTCAATCCTGGGGAAATTTTTTTTTGAAGGTGAAAGACAACGTTTTGATTAATACCCCAAACTTTTTCTCTTTCTTCCCTTCGTACGTGTGTACGAAAGTAAAAGAAGAGGCGAAAAGAAAGGGGGAAGAAAGATATGATACATATTAAAATTCTCAAATTCATATCACGGGTTGATTTTCAATCTTGTTTTGGACGGAACGAAAGCGCTAGAGTTGACACTTGGTCCCCTTGGACTCCTTCTGGTTTTCCCTCTTTTTTTTCCTCGCTTCTCTTTCTCCTTTTTTTTTACAACCCTCCCGCCCAGTGTTGATACATCTTGAGGAAAAATCATCTGATTTAGTTTAGAAATTCTTGGCATTCTTTCATATTCAAATGAAGTGGATTACAGTATCAGAACGTGCATTTCTTTTGTCGTTTCATTTCTTTCCATTCAAAACTCGTAAGCTTTTTTCCGTTTTTCTTTTTTTTCAAAAAAAAGTTATTTTATTATTTTTTATCATTAAAATTTGTTTATGATGGATTTTGGAAAAGAGGTATTCAAATATAAATTATATTAACTTTTCTTTATAGAAGAAATTATGTAGAAATTTTTGTTTTGGGAATAAAAAGCTCTTTTTAAAGAATTTCGGAGTTTTGTGTTTAGGTCAATAAGAATGAATGAATAAATAAATAAATAAATAAATAAATAAATAAATAAATAATGATGTATTCAGCAAAGTTGTCTTGTTAGCGGTAAAGGTCAGTTTTGGTCAAACTTGGGCCCATTATCAGTATGCAATCTTGGAGACGGGCTAAATTTTATGTTTCAGCCTAATTTTGAGTTGGTATAAGGGAAAGACTCCGGGAAGGGATCTTAGGGGCCCTCGGTATTGTCGATTTTCTGAACATCTAATAAATTTTATTAAAATAGTTGATTCTAAAACACCTAAATTTCCGGTAGGGGTTTTATGATTAGGGACTTTGCTACCGGTCCGCTAAAGTCTATCCCCTTAATCCATCATGTATAAATTAATTCGGTGTTTTTCTTTTCTTTTCAGAAATGAAATCTCCAATCTGGCCAGAGAATAACCACAAAGTATCCCGACATCCACTACGAAACGATTGCATTATAATCAGCGAAGTATAAGTCAAAAAGGACTCAGAAGTGACTTGTGACTACCCTATGACGGATTTCGAAAATACTGCTGTATATTAGCATTGTTTTAATATTTGACTAAAATTATGTAAATACTTTAATTTATTTGTATGTCATTGCCTTTCACTGCATTTCACTGTATATTAGAAATCCGTCGATTTTTCAAAAAACGAACGGATTTTTGAAATACAGCTGCATACTGTGAAGTTTAATTGAACACTATAAAATTGATCAGTATATTCAAACTGTAGTATATCTTTGTATTAAAACATTGTCCCTATATTATTGAATTTAGTCATATACACTGCAATGCAATGAACTAATTTTGCATATTTTAATATTTTAAATTTCCGTACTAGGGTAAAGAAAATTGTATTTCTTTTAAAAAATATACATCTGTAATATACATCAAAACATACACCTATATTTTTTTAATCTCAAACCTACGGAAGCCCTGAAGGGTCACACAGTTTGCCGGTTGTTTACTGCTAGTCGTACAACTGACAGTGTCAGTTGATCAACTGACACTGCTAGTTGATCAACAAGCAGTGTCAGTTCATCAACTGACAATAACATACTTTCAAGTTGCCTGTTGTTCTACTAGCAGTGTCAGTTGATCAACTGGCAGTAAGTGACTGTCAGTTGATCAACTGACATTAAGTGACTGTTAATTTTGAATTGATGAGGAGAGCCTACGACCTCTTTGTATGAATAAATAAATTCCTCCTATAGGCCGTACAATAATCCTATTCTCGCCGTGAGGATCGCTGATCCTTATTTAAATCCTCATTAAAAACCGGGGCAAAACTCATAAAAAGTGAAAAATGAGTTTTTTAAAGCAGTTCCCGCAGGAATTTCGGGACTCTCTCTGTAAGTCTTATCTAATAGAGTTTAAATTTTCCCATCGAATGCTGCAGTCAAAATCCCAAAATTCCTACGGGAAATGAGTTAAAAATGCAATTTAAAAAACTGGGCAAGGTTTGCTCGTAAAATTTTACGGGCAAGGTTTGCTCGTAAAATTTTACGAGCAAACCTTGCCCAGTTTTTTAAATTGCATTTTTAACTCATTTCCCGTGGGAATTCCGGGATGATTTTTGCACCAATCGATAGAGTACGTCGAGATCTCTTATATTCATCCTGGAGAGTGCCGAAATTCCCACGGGAACCTTGTCAAAAACTCATCTTTTACTTCTGTGTGCAAAATTCTCAATGGCCAAAATTCATTTGCCCGTAGCTCCTAAACTTTACGAGCGATTTTCGTAAAAATTTGGGAAAAGCTTCCTCACAAAATTTATTTTCAAATTTTACCGGTTTTGGGGGGGGGTTGTCGAGAATGCTTGTTTCCAAGTCCTCGGACTTAATTCCCTAAAAAAATGGAGATTTTGGTCTCAGATGATAGATCTCGACGTCCTCTATCGATTGGTGCAAAGATCATCCCGGAATTCCCACGGGAAATGCGTTAAAAATGCAGTTTAAAAAACTGGGCAAGGTTTGCTCGTAAAATTTTACGAGCAAACCTTGCCCAGTTTTTTAAACTGCATTTTTAACGCATTTCCCGTGGGAATTCCGGGATGATCTTTGCACCAATCGATAGAGGACGTCGAGATCTCTTAGATTCATCTTGGAGAGTGCCGAAATTCCCACGGGAACCTTGTCAAAAATGCATTTTTTCAATTCGGGCAAGATTCGCTCGTTAAATTTTTAAGAAAAAAAAAGTTTCTAAAGGAGTAAAATATTTTTCAAAGGGTCTTTCTTATCTCTTGTAATATCAAAATCACGACGACGCCCTTAAATAACTTATACATTTAAATAACCAGCTGACTAAAGATAAAGCGCGCGAAAAATTGTCCGCCATTTTAGATCCTAGCGTTATAAACATTTGATTGTGGATCGTGGTTTATAAGGACATTGTACTATGGATCGTTATGGATTATGCATCCTTAAACTTTTTCACGATTATAATGAAGATAAAGAAACATTAACCCTTCCTAATCATAAATAAAATAATTATAATCCTACTTACCGTTCTGTTCACTTATTAAAGAGGAAAATATTTCCCGATTAAATAAATCTATTAATAAGACGTGAGCAGAGATTACGTTTTACTATATTTTACAATGAAAAAGACTAAGAACTCGTTAATAATAATCCGAGAGCTATCTCCTTGACTCTACATTGCAGAATGAAAAAGAATTTCCACAAAAGAATCCTCCCAGTGGAAGATCCTAATCGCCAAAATAAGCGTAAAAGAGAATTTAAATAAAGGGCCAAAACCGTTGGCTACAAAGCTAAACTTCTGGTTTAAATTAAACAATAAAAACACCAAAATTACTGAAATAACTAAACCGATGACTGGTTTAATGTTGGATCAAACTTAGAGAAAATAACCCTTTTCTTATTACGTGTAAAAGCAAATTCGTCTAATTTTCCTTTTGCAGAAACCTGTCTAGTTTAATCCTTAACCTTAATGACCAGGGAAACACAAAACGAGTTCGCCGAAACAAGGAGGAAAGACTTGTATCTCCCCGCGTAATTGTATTACCAATCACATCCGAAGATTCTCTTTCGAATTACTATGCAAGGCAACGCAACCATAATCAGTACCGTATCTCTTCCTCATTTATTTCCGCTTTTTTCCTCCACTTCGAAAAAAAAAAGATCGACCACCGGAAAAAGAAAAAGAAAAAAGTCATTTTTCATTTGCCATCATTGATGGCTTGCTATTAATTTTAGACTTTTGTTCTTATGGATCGGGAGTCAATTCAAAGAGGATTAAAATTGTTGCTCCTTCGGGAAAATAAGAAAGTTTTAAAAAAGTCTTGCTCGTGATTTTTTTTTCTTTTTCTCTTTTTCATTTCCTTATTAATTACTAAAGGTTAGGTTTTTTTTTTGAAAGAATAAAAAAAAGAATTGAAAATTAATAAACCCGTTCGCTTAACCAGGAACGTACGTTTATTTTTTGAACTGATGAGCGAAATTACAAGCTAAAAAACATTTTTTTTTATAAATGGCAGGCGCATCCTAATGTGAAAAAATGAAGATCTCTTGATTGTTTAATGATTTAATAATTCTTTTTTTATAATAACAATTTTTTTCTATACAAGGTTAAAGAAATTCAAATTTTCACAGGGAACGCAAGCCCGAAAATCGATCGTACAAGAGCGTTTTCTTTTCTTTTTTTAAAAAAAACTTTTAAGAAACCGAAAGAAAAATGTATTTCGTTTCTTTCGATCTCTCAAAAAACCGCCAAGTTTGTCATTTATAAATTTTCCTTTTACATAATTTAAATTTATCTAAAAAAATCTACACTGGTCGCGCGCCATTACTTCATTTATTTAAGAAAAAATCAAACAATTAAAAATTAAAAAACACATTTAGAGTTTACAAAGGATTATTAGAAAAAAATTGGGGAGTCTGAAAAAATTAAATGAATGAGTTTTAACTCCAGATTTCTTGTATCAGACCCAGGCTTACTGCCCCTTTCCCCCCCAAGAAAAAAAAAAGAATATTAACCATCGACATCTCATTTAACAAACAACTCGGAGTCGAAATCCAGGTAACAAAGATTCAAATTTAATAACATTTAATAATAAAATTCCCGAGATTTCGAGCTTTTAATATAAACATTAAAATTTATTTTTATAAAAAGAGGACAAGTATACTTTTTTTTAGTTTGAAAATAAACGAATTATATGACCACGACCATAAAAAAGAACGAAAAAAAAAGTAGTGTAGAAAAAACAATGTAAACAAAAATGCACACGCTCAAGTCTTTATTTTTTAATTTTTTTTAAAAAAATTATCGTTTTTTTTGTCATTTTTATTTATTTTTTTTTTACCTTTTCAATAAAACATTTAAAAAGCATTAATGCATAACCTGATTTGAAAAATATAATAATAAACAATTATGGATAAAAGACAAGTTTTTTTTTAAGGTGGGGGAAAGGACAAAAAAAGGGGGAGGAAGGGGGGTCTGCACAAAAGATACAGATTCACAGTAACATACAAGAATGAAAAGAATCGGCTTGCGTCGTTTTTTTTCTGCTAATGAATCGTTATATGCGCATGCTCTGTACAAAATCCTATAAACACTACGTTTCTAAATTTATATTAATTTATTTTTACTTAATTTATTTAATTTCTCTAAACATTTTTCTTTGTTTTAAATTTAAAGTCAAATTATTTTTTTTTTTACTTTTTTTTCTTCTTTATTAAATTTAAAAAGAACCATTCTCACTTTTTTTTCATCAAAAAAAATTGCTCTTTTTTTTTCATTTTTTTAAAAAAATTATTATTCTATTTTTTTGTAAATTTTTTTTTATTTCAATAAAAAAATTTTTTATTTTTCAATTAAATTAGGTAGTAAAACTGAATTCATATTTAACATACTATAACCATATACACTACGTGAAAAAATTTTCCTCCACTTTTTTTAATTTTTCATTTTTTTTAAAAAAAAATCCATTTACACAATTTTTGTAATTTTTTTAAAATTTTTTTCTTTTTTTTTTTCTTTTTAAAGTCAATATTATAATACAAAGAATGATTCCAACGGAATGCGTAGATCAAAGATACAAAAGAAAAAGTATTTTTATTTTCTCTTAGGCCAACAACAGGTGTCCGAATGAAAAACAAAATAAAAAGGGGGAAAAAAAGGAAAATGAGAAAGGGGACCAGACGACATTTTAAGGCAAGAGCTACGATACCAGAATCGAGATGATTTTTGAAAGAAAAAAAAATTAGATCGTTGTTTTTTGATATTTCAAGGTCACTTGAATTTAAATGAGCATGTTCTTATTGTTTCAAAAAAAATAAATGAAAAGGATCGACCTGTTGCCTTATTTTTGAGAAAGAAAACCGCGTAATTAACGGAAATCGTTTTCGAATCGGAGGAAAAAATTACAATAAATATAAAATACTCAGTCGTCATTTTTTTTTTTAATGAAGTCATTAATTAAATTTCATTTAACACGATGATATATCTTTTTTTTTAAACGAACATAATTTCTTTTAATCGTTTACTTCGTACGATTTCCTTAATTACGTTGGAAGGAATTTTTTTTTCAAAAAAAGAAAACGATGAGTCGTAGGAAGAAATAAAAAAAAAGAATGAAAATAAATAGGGCGGCTTTGAAATAATTCGAATTTTTTCTTTGTCGGTTGCAAAATTATGATTTTATAGGTAAATAAGTAATTTGAGGCGATTTCAGCAAAGGTTAAAAAAAATTGGATAAGTTATCCCGCAAGAAATAAGTCTTACATAAAAATATAAGAAAATTGGCAGAATAAATAAACAAACAAATGTTAAATTTTATGGAAAAATATATAAAAGCAGATTAATTTTATATAATTATACTCCACCAATTTAGCAATTTTTTTTTTATAAAAAAACATGGCCGAAATTCTCTGACGGGAGTACAATTTCTTTTAAATACTTTAGCACAGATTTCACTCGACAGTTGTCGAGCAGATAAACGAAGAATCTCGAAAGGGGCCGAAGATTCCCGAACGGATCAGCGACAATTCTCGAAAGGCAACGAAAAGCCCCGAAAACCAACGAAGATTTTAAAAATCGATATTTCTTTAATTCTTTTAAGATTATTTCGAATCGCGTGATTTTAAAAAAAATATTTGTGAGAATAAATTATATAATTAACCACGCGACAGCAAATTATTTCAACTTAGCCGCGTGACTAAAATAAAATCATTTTCAATTGTATAACTGAGAAATGCTCTTTGTCGCATTCACTTTAAATTTCGAAATCGCCTCATTAACATAAAATCCGCACCGACCGAAAAAATCTGAACACATTTTTTACACATCCTAACTTAAAGTAAAAAAATTACAAACTAACGTGACTTAACAAAATCAAAATTAAATTAAAAAGAACAACATGATGACCAGACTATATCAAAAAAACAAAATAAAAATAAATTTATTTCTGTAAACTTAAAATCCGATTTATCTTAACAAAAATTAAAAATCTAACCAGACTTTCTCTGCGTAGTTTCCTTATTTAAAAAAAAAAAAAAAAGATTCGGGTTTGGTTGAATGCAGATGATTGGACAAAATTTTAAAAGAAATAAATTATTAATTAACCTGTTGCGGAATGTTTGTTAATAAATAAATAAAATGTTAAAAAAAGATTCATCTGCAAACAAGGAGAAATTACAATCGTGGACTAGGTTTCCACTCAAGTTATTCGATTTTATTTAAATTATTAAAAAATAAAAATTAAAAACAGAAAAGTCTCATTCATCCTTTTTTTTTTTTATAAATTCATTCAATCACCCATACGTGAAAATTATCTTTTAAAAAAAGTCGACCATGCGTTTTTCTTTTTTTTTTTTACTGGCACGTTTTATGTTTTGTTTTTTAATCTACGCCAATTCCTATTTTTGCTCGATAAAATTTTATATTTTTGGTAAGACATGCCCGAACTCCGTACAATTGCCGTCCAAAAATGGAAGGGGGAAGCGGGAAGATAACGCAAAAGGGTGTTTAAAAAAAAATACGCGCGAAGAAATCGTGAAAAACGCCAAAAAAAAAATTGGTAACATTTATATTTCAAGTCCGTTTGGTTTTAGCACGATTTCTCCAACGCCCCCTTTTTTTTCAAAAAAAATGAGATCACCCTCAATCTCCAGGTTTAATCGAGTATACTTGAGAGTTGTAGATTGAAAATCCCTGACAGAAAATGACCACTTCAAAAAAAAAGTAAACATAGTTAGCTACAAGTTGTTTGTTGAAGATCTCCGTCACTAAAAAAAAAGGGTCTGAAAATTGCGCAGCCATTTTGATGATACTCAATTAAATTATTCTTGACTAGTTGAACCGAGTATCACCAAAACAGCCCAAAAAAAAAATAAAGACGACGTTGGAAAAGTTCGGGGTGGGAGAGAAATAATCACTTTCGAGTCGGTTTCAAAAAAAATTTCAAAAATTCCCGCAAAATTGTTTCTACTGTAAAAACATCTACTTTTTTCTCTTTTTTAAAAATCGTTTTTAATTTCTACAATCTATTACAATCATTCAAAAACGTCTACTCCTGACCTCCCTGTAGTTCCGAAAAATGAATTTTTTAAATTCAAAAAAGGGGAATTAATCTTATTTATTACTTTTTTTTTTCCTAAAAAAACATTTATTGAAAAAATATGCTATTTTTTTTAAGTTTTTAAAATTTTTTTTATGCGTTTGCACTGTCGAGTAGTTTTGTGAGTCGGGCACCAAAGATCATTATCGGAAGCTAAAAGAAACATCACAGATCTGGCCCCAAATGTCGTAAACGGAGTTTTTTTTTTTTTTTTAATAATCTTATTTTTTATTCGTGATGCATGAAATCATTGGCAGTGATCATTTCGATTTTGGCTTTTTTTTTTTAAATTTAAAAAAACTATTTTTTGAAGACCGATTCGTAAAGAAAACTATTTTTTCTTAATAAAAATTTAAACAATCACTAAATTTCTTGTTATAAATGAAAAAAAAAAAAAATTCAGTCCCAAAATCTCAATGTCTAGGTTTTTTTTGCTTAAAGGATTACAACAGAGGCAGATTAGTGTCAGCTCTGTCGCGGAATAACAATTAAGTTTTGAAGAAACAACGAAACCAACACAACACTGCACCGAATCCACTAAAAAAATGCTATGGCGTGAAAATCACAAGAAACCGAAGGCGCTGCCTTCAACATATACAAAAAAAACGCCGCACCATTTTTATTTCTATAATAAAAAATTTTTTATTTTTTTTTTAAATTTTAATATTTTTAAAGAAATACTGAATTTATTTTTAATTTTCTTCTTAGACCTTAATTTTTTGTGTTCCATAATTTTTTCTCTCTTTTCTTTAATTTTACAAATAAGCGCAAGTTTTTTTTTATTATTTATTTTGTGTAAACTTAAAAAAAAGATTTTTAATAAAAAAAAAATTTAAATGACTTATGTGCGGCGTCTATCTGTCTACAATGGATGACGCTTCATATGTAAAGCCAAATGATCTGAACGTGAAAAACAACGTTCGCAGTGACGACATTTGAAGGGTTTAGCTCCTGTGTGCTTCCTATAATGACGTGTGAGCTCGTCGGACCTAGCGAACCTCCACTCGCAGCCTTCCCATGAGCATTTGTATGGCTTCTCACCTGGAAAGAAAAAGAAATAAAAGAAATTAATTTGGTTTCTTGGTACTGTACGAATTTTTTTTAAATTTTTTGATCTGCTGCAGATCAAACCACCTATTTGCGACACTGAAAAGGACCGACGGGAAACGGGTCGAAAATGGCCGAAATTGAAAAAAGGACCGAAATTGAAAAAAAGGGCCGAGATTGAAAAAAAGGGCCGAAATTGAAAAAAAGGGTCGAAATTGAAAAAAAGGGCCGAAATTGAAAAAAAGGGCCAAAATTGAAAAAGGGTCGAAATTGGAAAAAAAACCGAAATTGAAAAGGGTCGAAAATTCCTTTTGGCCCTTTTCATATGACCCGAAAATTCGATCACTCCAGTGATCCGAAATTGGCCAGTGAGCATTCCAATTTTCTACTTAGATCGCATTCGCAGATTCCACGACAGTTTTTTTTCTCTTGAAAAACAGGGTATAATTAATTTCATGCTACTCAAAATCCTTTCCACTATATCTTTTCAATTTGAACTTATCAACCCTTTTCCCCCCTAAATATCAAACCTCCTCATCTTTCATATTAATAATTGTTTTACACGAACCGGAAATACCTGCTCATTTTTTAAAAAAATAAAACGAAACGCGAATTTGTCAACGTTGAGATATTGTTTGTTTTCACGTTATAACGACTCCGATATTGTACGATCTCCACTTCAAACTAATGGGGGGAAAAAAGAAAAGGGGGTCGGGGGGAATACGGTTCCTCTCGAATATGCTAATGCAGTAGGATTGCGTCGGGAGACGATGCCGGTAGTGGCAGCAGTAGCGCCAAACCGAACGTACAAAAAAAAACTTGGAGAAAAGAAATGAAGTACAACTAAAGTAAATCGATCATTCTTGAGACATGTACCATATGTGAACTTACTTAATTTCTTTTACGTTTTTTTTTTTTTCTTTTTAACGCCTCTCCATGTTATTTTACATGTGTTTCAGTAACTTTTCCCTTCATTTTTTCCCTTTATGATTTATGTGAAAATTTTATTTTTTTTATAGCAAGCCCCTTCTGATTTCCTTTTTATGAACGGCTATTGTCTTACAATTTTAAAGCCGCCTTCGAATATCCGTAACAACGCGCAGGAAAGGCGAAATCTTTTGATCCCCCTGTTGTACGGTACTGTAAATATCATTTATTATCATTATTATTGCTATTATATATATTTTTTTAAAAATTCTCATTTATCATGTTACTTTACTGACTAAATAAAAAAAATGATATTTCTTTTGAAAATAAAATAACAGTCACATGAAGCATCTTGTTCTCCAGCCTTTTTTTTTTTCGTTCGGGCTTTTTTCCCTCCCCCCACTCCCTTCGGCCATCCTCCTTGATGGATGACTTCGGATTATTTATATGTATATATACGATTTTTTTTTTTTTCATTCTTTCGGTATAAACGGGGAGGGGAAAATAAGGTAACCACGAAAATAGTTTTCATTGGAAGGGAACAAATATGCTGAAAGGGAAGGTGGGAGGGAAATAATTTCTCAGCTTCGCTAAATGAGCGATAGGAGTTTGAAGATAATTTAAGATCGGTTTCGCGGTCAAATCAAATTTCAAGTTTAATTGCAGCTGTTAAGACTCGGATTCAACCCCTTTTCGTGGAAAACTTCTCTTTCCTCCTCCTTTTAAGACGCGAGCGAGCGTCTTTCCGGAAAAAAGGGTTTTTTTGATTTACTGCGATGAATTGATGGGGGATGAAGTTTGAAAGTTCGGAGAAAAATTTAAAGTCGTTTTTTGAGGATACAGTTTCCTTTAAACATGATTCGCGGGCTGAGATTACCTTAGATTTATTTAAAATCTTGCAAAACGTTAAATCGAAGTCAGATTTCAAAATAATAACGAGAAAATCTAAGATTCTAATGACAACAGGTTATGGGCCCAGGTTTTAGTTTTAGGGAAGATGGTTTTGGGGGATGGCGTGTTAGGTGGCACATCAAATAAAGGGTTTGTAAGCCCCGGAAGCGTGATGAAAACCCTAACCTAACCTTGAAGAATCAAAAAGTTAAGCAGCTTCACCCACAATTTTTGAATTGCTAAAATAATTTACCGAATTTTCGTTTGTCTATAAATCGATAGCGAATTTTCAGCCAACTATGGCTGAACTGACCTTTCACATTGTCTAAACCGTTTGAAAAATGTTACCCCCAATTTCACTCCTTATTACCGTCCGATTTTGCATTAGTTATCTCGTTGAATAAAGCTGAATCAGAAGGTTATGAAACAGTCTCTGGGATTGTTTTGCATTATTCATGACGGCCTGATCTTGAGACGAATAAATATCCCTCTTGTTACAAAAGTTTTTTACAGAGGACGGGCCGGCGGCGGTGGCTTTCGGACATTATGGTAGCCGGCGAATTTTAACATGGTTCCGCAATAAATAAATAAAAAAAAAAAGAGGAAAAAAACCTCGGGGTCCGAAAAACCAATTGTCTGCGATGAATTATGACAAGTTAAGAACCTTCCTCTCGTTGATAAATTTTTTTTTCCGAGGCGCTATTTTTTTTCCTTCTTGTAAATGAAATTTTCCCAGGATAGGGGTGGCGGTTTTTCGGGGGAGGGGATGCAGAAATCGCGACTCTAGTCGTTAGTCTCCTGCCAACCCGTCCCCGAAGGCTTCTATAAAGAGAACATTCAAAATAGAAGTTTCACGTGGAAAGAGATTGACAAGACAAACGGTCTTCGGAAACCGAAATAAAAGAAAAGGGGGAACTGGAAGAAGTAAAAAAAAAAAAAAAAAGTGAAGGAAGAGAAGAAAGAGGATTTAGGGGGCCTAGTCTGACATGAGACGAATCCTGGCAATTTAGTTCAGCTCGTGCAAAAACTTGACAAACACTCTCATACTGTATTTGATCTAATTTATTATAGCTTGCATACCAGGGAAAGTTTTAGACGTGTTACGTATAAATCGTAGTCCCTTGTTAAAAGAGTAGGTGGGCGTGAGGGGTGGATTATTTTTTCAAAAGAGGTGACAAAACAAATTTGTCCTCTTTATGCTAAAAAAAATTCCCGATGAGTCCCCGGGTTTTTTTTTTCCTTCCTCCCTTGGGAAAAAAGAGATTAAAATATCGTCAAAATAATACTTTTTACGAAAAAAGTATTTGTTTTTAATTTCCTTTCCCCCCACTCCCCATCATTCGATACGGACCCTTGAAAAAATAATTAATTTTACCTAAACAATTAAAAAGGAAATAATAAATCTTGTACGAAATAAAAGATTTTTTTTTCAAAAAAAAACGGGGGAGTCGACGGCTAATCTTAAAAATGTAATCTCATAAAGCTTTGAATATGAACTAGATTTAATGGCAGGAATGTAATTATTGTTTAGATGGGCGCTTTAGCCGCAGGTTTTTCTTCACGGCCCAGTTTTCCAGTCTCTATATTTTATTCTGTTGCTATCTTGTAAGTTTAGGCGATTTCCTCGCGATCAATGCCGCCATTAGTAATTTCTGTAACGATTTTTTGGCCATAATTTTCCTCTCTTTGCCGTTACTTCAATTGTCCTATCGGGGGCAGGCTAAGCCTGTCTTTTCTTGAACTTCAGAGATGACATAGGTTCTGAGCTCTTTGTGATTCAGCTGCCGGCGAGTCTAACTGAATAACAAACGCCGCCGTGTATTGTCAAGTGGTCACCCTAACTAGAAATGCCGCTTAACTTCGAAGTGTTCAAGCACGCTACGCATGTTGCCGCCACAAATTTTTCATAACACTTTTCTGTCGTTCATGTTTTTGCCACAGGTTGCCTTTTTTTTTTTAAATTAAAAATTTTTTATTTTAAAAAATTTGAAAAATTTTTCATTTTAAAAAATTTAAAAAATTTTTCATTTTAAAAAATTTAAAAAATTTTTCATTTTAAAAAATTTAAAAAATTTTTTATTTTAAAAAATTTAAAAAATTTAAAAAATTTAAAACATTTAAAAAATTTAAAAAATTTAAAAAATTTTTCATTTTAAAAAATTTGAAAAATTTTTTATTTTAAAAAATTTGAAAAATTTTTCATTTTAAAAAAATTGAAAAACTTTTCATTTGAAAAAATTTGAAAAATTTTTCATTTTAAAGAATTTTAAAAAATTTTTCAAGCGCGCATGTTTTATCATAATAATAATAATCCCCGTCCGCAAGCAAATTTACGGAAGTTTGCTGCAAATTTGAGGTAAGTAAGCTAGTTGACGCGCAAACTTGCAGCAAACTGTTGTTGCGGTCTGGGATACGTCTTGATGTTTCATGGTCACTTGAAAATAATGGCAATCTTTGTGATTGATTGAACTGACACACTTGCTTCAAGGGCTGTATCCTTCAAGCGCCATTTTGAAATTTAACTGCACTAATCACCTTTTCAGGAAAAAACTAGACATTTAAAAAAAAAACAACTGAAGAAAGCCGCATGCATCTCAGTTGAAAACGAACCCCCCTCTGATCCTCTTTTGCCTCTCTCTCGATCAAGAAAAAAAGAAATTTCTTTGCTCATTTTTCCTCCACTTCTCTCTCAAGCTCATTCAAGAACCTTTTTTTTTTCTATCGCAACGGGGTTTTGTTTTCTTTTCCCAGCCGTTCTATAATTACCAAGTCAAAGACACCGGAAGTTCGGGAAAAAGAAAGAAAAGGAGGGAAAAAAAGCGGAGAAAGCTAAAAACTCGTTCCAACTGGCAATCATTAACAAAATGAAAATCGCATTAATCATCAGGAAAAGTTAGATTATAAGCTCTCCCTCCCCCCCCCCTCTTTACGCGCCTGTTCCGCCACCTCCCTCCCCACGACAAAGAGAATAACAAAGTTTTTCCTGGAGTTCGAAAAATGATTAGATCAAACGGAGAGAGAAAACGAGTGTACATGTACATCCGCCATTTTACAAAAGCTCAAAAAAGGAAAAGCAGGATAAAATTAATAATAGTAACAGAAAGTTAAGCAGGTGAATGTAAAAGGATGTAAACAGTAGAGAAATAACAGAGAAAGGAAGGGGAAAAAAATCGTACAACTGCCCCGGAGGTCTACAGATGAAAAGCGCATAACCTTTTTATCCTTTTCCTAAATTGGGTAAGAGAGAACTTCCAGCAGTTTTGGTCGCAAAGTCGCAAGGGAGCTAAGTCAATTTCAAAGAGTGAGCTCCGAAATAAGTTCGGTCGTTGTAATTTACCGACCACTTTTTTTTTCCAAACGTCATAATTCCGCAGATAATCTTTAAGAGGGGAGGCAAAGAAAACGAGGGGAGGGAGGGAGGGTAAGAGGCCCGCGGCCGGCCTTCCTTCTCTTTTTATCCCTCGAAAATCGATGGGCTGAAAAGAAGTAGAATTAACTGACAAGGGAGAAGAGGGGGAGGACGAAAAGAGGAGGGAGGGAGGAGAAGAGGGTATAAATTGTGAAATTTGAAATGCAAGGCGCGTTGCACCGCGGGACTCTGACGTCAGGAGGATTTTCTTTATTTTTCAAAGACATATATCTTTTTCCCTTTGCCTCCTTTCTCTTTTCTTTTTTTTTTCTTCGAGACTAGATTTTATTTTATTTCTCTCATCATTTTTCTTTTTTCGGAAAAATTCTTACTTTTGTTTTCTCTTGTTCTTTTTTTTCCCCTTCTGCTTTCTTCTCTTTTTTTTTTTTTTTTAATATGAGTAACATTTTCAACTGATCTAAAAAGATAGCTTTAATAATTGGATGTGTCGTGACAATTCTTTTTTTTTCCTCTAACACACTGATCATGAATGTCAATCCTGGTAATCAAATTTTAATTGGTACGAGGAAAAAAAACAAACCGGAAACGAAAACAAAAATTCGTATAGTCACAAAAAAAGTTTCGCTCGAATCTCATCCATTCTTCTGCATAGGAGACTCAGGTGAACCCAGTTGATGTTTTCTTTATATCTATAAACGCTTTAAGGCATTTTTTATTTCAAAAAAACTGAATCAAATCTGAAACTTTTTTCCCCCCCTCTTCGAGCCTTTATTTTCTTCTTCGTAAGTTTTTTTTCTTCTTTCCTCCTTCCAACGAATTTTGATCGTTTAATCATTTACTTGAAACTGCAGTGGGACCGGAAAGTTTTCCCATTTTAAAATCCTTCCTCGTCTCTCTTCTCCTCCTCCTCCTCAAAAAAACTTTTTTCTTGAGTAACCCAATTCTGTTCGGTCATCAGTCAACCGGACAATGTATTTTCTTTTTATTTTTGTCCCCCCCTCTTTTTTCGAAACTGTCCCATTGAAGGAATTCTGCGTGACGATACGTGACGTCATCCCCTCCTCGTTTAATTTTTCAAGTGTTTCCTTAATTCAACCATTACAAATATTTAGAACCTTCCTTTTTATCTCTCCCTTTTCTTTTATTCTTATTGGATGGACACTTCGGTTGAATGGCTCTTTTCGGCTGCTTTATTTTTGTTTCCTACGATTTTTAGTTCTCTTCTGCTTTCTTGCAGTGTTCTCCCCGAATTGAATTTTGAAAATTTGAGATAGCATCAGGATTTTTGAGTCTTGAGTAAAATTGCAGTGAAAATGGAAGCATAAGCAGGAAAGTGGAAGCTAAAGCAGAAAAATTGAAGCTTAAGTAAGAAAATGGAAGCTTAAGCAGGAAAATAACTAAAATTGAAAACGAAGGCTTAAGTTAGAAAATGGAAGCTTAAGCAGCAAATGGAAGTTTAAGCAGGAAAATAGAAGCTAAAGCAGAAAAATTGAAGCTTAAGCAGAAAAATTGAAGCTTAAGTAAGAAAATGGAAGCTTAAGCAACAATGGAAGCTTAAGCAGGAAAATAACTAAAATTGAAAACAAAGGCTTAAATAGGAAAATGGAAGCTTAAGCAGCAAATGGAAGTTTAAGCACGAAAATGGAAGCTTAAGCAGAAAAATTGAAGCTTAAGTAAGAAAATGGAAGCTTAAGCACCAAATGGAAGTTCAAAGCAGGAAAATGGAAGCTAAAGCAGAAAAATTGAAGCTTAAGCAGAAAAATTGAAGCTTAACTAAGAAAATGGAAGCTTAAGCAACAATGGAAGCTTAAGCAGGAAAATAACTAAAATTGAAAACAAAGGCTTAAGTTAGAAAATGGAAGCTTAAGTAGCAAATGGAAGTTTAAGCAGAAAAATTGAAGCTTAAGCAGAAAAATTGAAGCTTAAGTAAGAAAATGGAAGCTTAAGCAACAATGGAAGCTTAAGCAAGAAAATAGAAACTAAAATCGAAAACAAAGGTTTAAGTAGGAAAATGCAAGTTTAAGCAGGAAAACAGAAACTGCAGTCGGAAAATGGAAGCTAAAGCAGCCAGATGGAAGCTTGAGCAGGAAATGGGCCATATATCGGTGAAAAATTATTGAGATATTTGGATCAAAATTCTATTTTCAAACTGATTGGATATCGTTTTCTGAAAACATTATTTCTTGCATTGACATTAAGATATTTTTTGAGGAAATATTCTTCGTCTTTATAAGATTGCACTAGCTGCCGACATAGTTAACTGCGTATCTTAATAAAAATTTACGTCCAAGTTTTCTCTTTTTCCCGGCATAATCTTAATTTCTTTACAACTTTCAATTTTTTTACTGCTCTTCCAAACCGGACAAAACCCTCGAAACAAGGTTAGCTAATAATTAACAATGTTTGTCGGATAAAAAAGGAAGGAAGTAATCATTAACGGCTGTATTTAATATGTCATCAATTGCTAAAGTTTTTGTTCTCCCGCACAGTGACCTGCCTTTTCGATGTCATGGCGTCTTGTGAAAAAGAGAGGAGAGGAAAAAAAAACCCGCAATCGAAGTAAAAACTTACTTCCATCCATCTTCTCTCCGCTCATCCCTTATTTCTTCTAAACCGTTTTCTAAAAAGTTCATTTGGGAATTGTAAAAACATCCGAAAAAAGAGTATATATATAAAAAAAGAGGTCAAAGAATCAATGCATTCCGACCGTATATTTTATTATGATTATTTTCTTTCCTTCTCTCTCTCTTTTTCAAATGAACAAAGCGTCATCTTTATTAAATCAAAGCATGTGGGCCATTTGTCCCGATTAAAACCACTTGACCTATTATGACTTTTAAGAATCATGATAGCTCCCTATATTTTAGAGATTGCCCTTTTTTGATTAGGTCACTCCCTCTTTTCGAAGAAAAGAATTTTTAGGATGTTGTTCAAAGTCGATTCCCATCGTTTGTTATTGGCCTGAGAAAAAAGAATCGAGAAGAGGAAGTATTCACCGTTCAATTAGCACCCGAGTTGGAGGTGTTTTTTTTTCTTTTCTCTCTCACTCCTTCCGCTTTTTCTTTATTTTTTTATTACCCGTTTGTTAAAAACAGAAGTTTTTTTTGACAAGATTTCAACAATGAACTATTTGTATCTAGTTTAGGATCTTTTAAGAAAAATAGAATGGGAAATATTTTCGCAGCACAATTGAAAAATAAAAAAAAAAAGTAGAGAGATGGAAGGAAGAATTTTTAACGAATAAAAAAAACGTTTTCTTATTGAGGTCATAAGAAAAACCTTTTATCTACCTTTTAAATTCTCTCCCGTTTTTTCTTTCTCATATCTTCCCCATCGTCTCCCCTTGATCTCTGTTCGATCCTTTTGCTGACATGTTAGCTATTGAAAGCCCCAGAGAAAGTGTATTGGATGTCTATTAAAATTTGTAAATTTTTCAGGCCATCGGTTAAAAAGGATGTTTTTTTAAAATCACTTTAGTATTTTTTATTTTAAGGCTATAAAGGTGATGGCAGTTCATAAAAGGCGAAAAGAGATGAAAGTCAATGCACACGAGCCCGTGGCCAATACTGAAATGATGGCTTTGGGATCAGGGCCGGCATGAGTCCGAAGGTTTTGCTTCAGGAAAATTTTTGCTAAAATTGGTAAAATTTTTGCTGCATAAAACTATTCTTAGACTGTTCTCGACAAAAGGAACATCAACATTTAGTTAATCAGCAGAATGGCATATTATAATTGTAACAGACATTTTTCATTTATCAATAATTTTTAAAAAACTTGCAACTAATTTGGCCGCCTGAAGCGATCGCCACTTAGATTCTGCCTCACGCCGGCCCTGCTTCGGATGTCGGGTCTAACCTAGCTAGCTATTGTAGAGTCCTGCATCGGGTCGGGTTCGGGTTTTTAATCGGGTTCGGGTCAGGTTCGGGCTCAGACTTTTCGGGTTCGTGTCGGGTTCGGGCCTGAAATCCTAAAAGTTTCCCTCTTCCTTTATTAAACCTTTCTTGTGATGCTACTTAAGTTCACCGATCTTTCTATCATGATAGTTTGATAATGAAACTTTTGAACTTCAAACTTTTATAACACACTTTCGATATTGCACAAAATTAATGAGTAAATTTTTGACCCCCAAATTTTGGGTTTTTTGAATCGGGTTTGAACCCGAACTTCGGCCCGATCCGTCGGGTTCGAGCCTACAGGTTTCGGGTTCGGGCCGGGATTTCGTCACTGGTTTCGGGTTCGGGTCAGAAATCTGAAATCGGGTCGGGTTCGGGTTGTGATTTTCGACCCGATGCAGGACTCTAAGCTATTGCCATCTTCATCCTTACGCCAACACTTATAAGGCAATTTTTAAGCCATAGGCCAGGCTTAAAATCCGAATCGTGATTCTAATATGAGATAGGGCATCCAAACTCTCTGCTTTAGAAGGTGGGAGAGCTTCGGGCCAAATAGAGCCGATGAATTAAATGAAATTGAAATTTTTTCTTCGAAAAATAAAAAAAAGCTTCCGTAAAAAAAGACATCCGACATGACCGAGTGAACTTTTCTCAGAGACACGAAGATAAAAAAAAAAAAAGGACGCGAGAAAAAAATGACAGAACAATGAAACAATTGAATTTACCCTGGAGAATGTTGATATTATCTTCCATTTAACCCCCAAGACCCTTTCCCTTTTGCAAAATTAGATTTATACCGTCAGAATTCACCTGTATATTAAACTGGCGGCTAAATGAATTGGATGGTGTAAAGGAGGAATCATTATCCGACCGGAAATTAAGGCTTTTTCAAAGTGCAAATTATCAACCCTGTCAACATTCCTCCCTTTCCATATTTTCCGTCCTCCGGGGCGAAGAATATAAAATGAGGAAAAGAGGGGGGTTGAAAGGTATGAAAGATCGGTCGGCACGAGAAGATAACGAAAAGGATAAAAAAAAAATGCGTTAAGTCTATGCACACAACCGGAGAAGTTACATTTAAAGAAGATGGAGGGGGAGTTTGCAAAAAAAAATCGGGGGGGAGAAGATGAAAGGAGAGAAAGTCAAGGATGAAAACTACTCGAGTCTCAGATTAAAGATCCGAGTGAAAGAAAAGAACAGGAAATTGCTTTCAAATGATGAGAAAGATAGTAGAAAGTTTCCTCAGCGGGAGACCAAGTCTCGAGTCCTCGACAATTTTACTGAAGATGGCTATTCTTATCCGTTTTCGGGGGGGCCCTTTCCCCCCTGACCTTTCTTATTTTTTTTAAAAAAAAAGAACTTTGACGGCAGTAAATAAATCGATTCCCGGGGTTGAAAAATGATCTCGAAAACTAAGGAAATCTGTAATTACAGTCATTTTCACAAAGCTAATATTGAAAATAAAAGGAAAAATAAGCTTTTCTCTTTGAAGTTTAATGTAATCATGAAAAGTTTAAAGTTCCAGAAAACCGAAAATTTTCGAAAGAGAGAGAAAAAGGGAGGATCAAGAAACAAGCTTTGAAATTAAAACACAAAATAAGTTTCGTAAGGGATGAGAGAGAGAGAGAGAGAGTTTTGAATCAGTCCCTGAGTCAGTGCTAAGCTTATAACACAGGGATCCAGTGTCCTCAAACTCCCCCCCTCCTCTCGATTTGATGATATCACAGGAAAACGACGACATAATTACCATCGCATTTTCGAGATTATGTTTTTCTAGTTATGTTTACTTGCAATAGGAAAATCATGTTCACCTGATGCCTTCTTCTTTATATGAGGGAGGGAGGGGTTAAAAATTTAACACTAGCGCAAAACTACTATTATTAATATTTTCTAGGGATGTACTAAAATTTTTCATATAGTTAATGGGAGTTTAATGGGTTTATCATGGGCTGTAAAGCGGAACGTTAAAAATTTAAAAGTATGGAAAGACATTCTGGAAAGTATGACAATCAGGACTCCTTTTTTTTATGAACTCTTACACTTTTTTATTTGTTCTCAAGTATATAAAAATTTAATAAAGAGATGAATATTAGTTTCTAGTTCGATTTTATTATAAGATGAGATGTAAGGAGTGTAATGAAAGTGTGATAAAAAATATTTTAGTTGGTCCGTAATTTTTTTAAAAAATGTCGGCTTCTGCTATTGGTAAGGTGACCATATTTTGAAAATCGAAAAGCAGGACATCCTGATTTAATCAACCGAGAAACTACCCCCCCTCCCCCTACTTATTTTGTCCTAACTAACAAAACTAATTAGGGGATTTTTTAAAATTTTTATTCAACAAAATAATGTTTAAGAGCCGATTTTATTAATTTTTACAATTCTGAAGAAAAATTTAGCCCCTGACTAAAAGTTGGGGCGATTTTGACCCCAGAAAACCAAAATTGAAGAATTGTGGAGCCTGGAAAAAATGCTGTAAAATCAGATTTACTTCAAAAGGGTTGATTCCGAGGGGTGGCTCACTCGATAAAAAAATGTACACCGAAATACAAATACACAGAAATACACAGAAATACAAGTAATACAAGTAATACAAGAGAAATACAAGTAATACAAAAGAAATACAATAAATACACGAGAAATACATGAAATACAAGGAATACAGGAAGAAATACACGAAATTTAAAGTAATACAAGAAATACAAACGAAATTCACGAAATTTAAAATTTAATTTTTTTAATCTAAATCAACTTTTAAAGCAATAATCTCGGTTGATTTAGACAATTTATGAATGACTCTTTTTTTTGGATGCAGATTTTCAGTTGTAAAGTCCAAAATAATGCATTTTAAAGTCAAAATATTCTTTTTTAGCTCTACACCATTTTTAAGTCTGGAGTTATGTTACAAAACACATCTACCATAACTCTATTACTGATTAAATATTTAAAACTATTGACAACATTTTTTTACCAGTGGTCTTTAACCCCTTACATCCCACAATTCTTTGCAAAATCCCAAATTATTTTATTTCATTGTCTGAAGTTACTCACTTTACTTAAATAAACTTATGAATTGAATAAATAAATTCCTCCTTTAGGCCGTACAATAATATTGTACGGCCTAAAGGAGGAATTTATTTATTCATTCTTAAATAAACTTCATAAGTGAACCGAGCCGTTTGCTCCATAAAAAAGAAAAATCAGGAGGACACATTTATACAGTAGCAAGACCGATTTTAGCCAAAATTTCGTTTCAATTAACCTAATTTCAATTTAAGAATGAACATTACACAACCTAAAAAATGAGCAATGCAGACAAGTGCCTTCCTTAAAATATTTTTATTTTGTTATACCGCCGATGTGTAGCTTATAAGAGTCACAACCATTACACCCTGATAAAATATAAAAACCGTTCTATTGTTCCTTCACCCTTATACCTGCATCACATTTAAGACCGAGCCGTTAGACTATTAATGCAATGAATAGATACTACCATAAGTTTAACATTTGCAAAATACAAATTTTTAGAAGAGGGTATAGTTTTTGGTTTCCATAAGTAAGGAAAGCCAATCATCCTATTATCACAGGGATGTTTCTACTATTTGGCCTCGTACCAAGGCTGGAAAAATTTTTGGCGTAAACGCAGAGACACGTGTCCTCTACTTTTATCAATACCACCACTTTAAGCCAAAATCCACTCTGCAGCTGCCATATTATTAGCCCTTTGGCAGCCATCTCATATTTTTCGATATTTGGCCTCTTGTGAAGGCCAGAAAATTTTTTTGGCGTAAACACAGAAACATGTGTCGCCTACTTTCATGAGAACTATCACCTAAAGCCATAATTTACTCTTCAGATGCCATATTTTTAGCCCTTTAACAGATATCTCACATTTTTCAATATTTGGCCTCTTGTGAAGGCCGGAAAATATTTTCGGCGTAAACACCGAAACACATGTCACTACTTTCATCAGAACTATCACCTAAAGCCATAATCCATTCTGCAGATGCCATATTTTTAGCCCTTTAGCAGCCATCTCATATTTTCCAATATTTCGCTTCATATGAAGGCTGCAAAATTTTTTTGGCTTAAACGACGAAACATGTGTCGCCTACTATCATCAAAATTATCACCTAAAACCATAATCCACTCTGCAGCTGCCTTATTTTTAGCCCTACGGCTGAAAATATCGCGAAATTTAGTTGTAATTTAAGTAAATACAAAAGTAATACAAGCGTAATACAAGCGAAATACATGGAATTCAAAAGTAATACACGTAATACAAACGTAATACATGTAATACAACTGTAATACAAGAAATACAAATGAAATACATGAAATACAACGTAATACAAGTAATACAAAAAGAATACAGAAGCCGATGTACACCGAAATACAGGAGTGAGCCACCCCTCGGTTGATTCACACAAAAAAATAATATTTTAATTGCATTTTTCCTGCCCAAGTTTTAAAAAAAAGATCATTTTTAAAAAGCAGGAAATTGAGTGGCAAAAGCAGGACACAGGACAAGAACCTAAAAAGCAGGACTGTCCTGCACAAAGCAGTGCATATTGTCACCTTAGCTAATGGGGAGTGAACAGTTGGCCAAGTCCGAGTCTCGACCCAGACAGACTTCAACTAGAATTTTTAAATAAATGGAGTCAGAGAAATCTGTGAGAACTTTTCACAGGACTTTCTGGGGATTATGAAAAAGGTCGAAAAGTATTTTCAACCGTTTGTTCGTTGACCCTTTTTCAAAAATTCTGATTAAGGTGTCCAATTTTGGCAAAAGTTCTTACGATATTGTTGCTCACCCGAAAAATATCTTTTTTTTTTTTAAATGTACAAAACATACTGTAGTTCTGATGAAGAAAAATTTTAGTTAAGTCGACAACCACGACAACAGAGAGCGATGCAAAGTTGAGGAAATGGGGCGATACTGGTTGGACTTTATCCTTTTTAAATGTATAAAAAAAAATCCCTTTTAACCGACCGAAATCACTCATACGAAAACCGCGGGAAATTAAGATATCCGCCAAATTACCATTTATCGGAAAACCCATGGACAGACCTCAAGTCATTTATCTACCTTGAAAACTGTAATTAAGTAAAAGTTAGACAGTTCCGAAAAGGTCACACCTAAAATGATTCATTTCATGTTAATCCCCGTAAGAAAATCCAATCCGTTTGATTACTTCATCTCCTCGGCTAAATCTCAACTTTTAACTTCGATTTTTTTTTCTCGCGAACGTCTCGAAAAATTCCCCCGAAGAAGAAGAACAAAAAAAAAAAAGAGAGAAGGAAACGTGCGGAGAAATATAAGTACGCCCGTTATTTTCGAAACCCGCCGTGTAAATCATCGTATCAGAATTTTCTTCTTACCCTTCTAAAAAAAAAAAAATCCAACAAAATCCCCGCCGTCATTGTACTTCTGCATTTTCCAACCGTTCTAATCTCGTTTAACCGAAATCTCATTATACTTAAACGATTATGCTAAATGATAAAAGAAATAAAAGTAATTCCAAGTAAAAAAAAAAAAAAAAAGGAGGAGGGAAGAGAAAAAATTCCGCCATTAAAAAAAAAAAAAAAACGCCAAATGAAAATTCGCAATAAGTTTTACGTCGAGTAAATCAAATTAAGGAATGAACATGGGATACGAAGAGGTTTGAACAACATCGCGTCACACAAAAGAAGACTGTAGATTTCCTTAATCGAATTTTAACGAGTTGTCGAGAATGTCTGCGTAGGAGAGAGAGGGTAAAGGAGTAAAGACGAAGAGGGGGAGGGGGGGGGGGGTCGAAAATGTCTAAAGAAGGAGAGAAAGGGGGAGGTAAAATAGGGACTGTCCAGGACGAAAGAGGGAAGAGATGGGCGAGCAATCTCAATGTCTATATCAGGACATTAACTTGAAGCTAACTGCTCTTTGGATTTTTCATTAGTAAATTAGGGGGAAGTTAATTGAATTTTTGAGATTTTTTATTTAGGGTAGAATTTGAAATTAGATAGTTGTAATTCGAGGAGAGAGCTGTCTTGTTTAATGTTCTTATGAAAACGAAGCGTATGCCAGATCACCAGCACCTGCGCGCTTTTCCTATCAAAGAATCGCAATTAGTTTTTTCCCCGTTTTTTTTTCTTTTTCGCTCTGAAAGTATGACATCAATTTGGTAAGCGCCGCGCTTTCGCCAGACACATCTGTTAGCGATTTCATTAAATTTCAAACCACGTTCGAAAGCTCGCTACACTATTTCACTCTTATATCTACTTCTACTTAAGCTTTCCACTATTTCAAAAAATGCTTTTCATATTTGTTTAAGGTTTATAAGGTTATAAGGATTTCCTTTTTTCCTTGTTTCTTTGCTTTTTTCTTAAGTTTAGCGGTTTGGGTGTGAAGTTATGATTCAACTAAACAAGAGGAAATGTTCAGAGATGTTGGAAATATTTTCTGAGTAAGAGATTGTTGAAGAAATTGATATGGGCTTTAGTCTGCAGTAAGATTTTTTCACGAAAATTTGGTTTATTTTTTTGAGCCCTGAAATTTTTTTGATGAGAAACTGATTGAGACGCAGCCTACAAATTTTCTTAGTTTGTGTTTACAAGAAATTTTTCTGAGCTCGAACGTGTCATTGAAATTTTTTTCACCTGATCTCACCGAGAAATTTTTGTGAACTTGAGTCGTTTAAAATCGCCGCTATCACAAATGGAGTTTATGATGCGGCGACGGGGCTTCGACTGTCGAAAAGCTTGACAAGGCAAATGCCAAAAATGTTTTGAGCTGGAAAATATTCAAGTCTAACATTTTCTTTCTGGCAACCACTGCTTACAGAATTTTGTTTCTGAAATACTCTTATTAGTAGATCCAATAGAGAATAAATTTTCAAATTTTTCAAACAAGTACTTTCTCAGATCAGACATTCATCCCTTAAACTTTTAAGTCCATCCCGACAAAAAATAAATTTCCTTCAAGTTATATTTGCAAACGAGAAGTTTTATCTTCATTATTAGCAACATATTCCCAGACCTCACACTAAACAAGCAACCATTCTGCCCTCTACTATTAAACTTCTGAACTTGCATAGCCATTCAAATAAGTAAAGCCTACCTCAGGTCAAATATATTTTTAGCTAAACCCTTTCCTTATTTACTTTTTTTAAAAAAAAAAAAAAAATGAGCGGGACAAGGGGAAGCAAAAGTAAAAAAAAAAATGTCCAAAGATACGAATGTTTTTTCTGTCTGCTTCCTTTTGAAAAAAAATAACTATAATTTAATTAAAATTTTACTGTGAAAACACGGGAGAAACAAAAAAAAATTTAATAAAGGTCTTACATTAAAATGAAAAGGTTGAATTAATAAGAAGTGGAGGCTTTGAAGAAGGGACTAAGGGACGGGAGGAGTTAGGCGGATCAAGGAGGGGCTCAAACACCACTTTCAACTCGCGAAACAATTCATTGTTCATTATAAACAAATTAACTCCCAAACCCGGTTTTCGGTTTCGCACTCGAGCGTCCCATATTACTTTTCTCGAAAAATTTTTATACCCCGAGGCGAGAAAAACGTGACAAAATTCTCGTAAATGACTTTAATTCGAGGCAATTAACACATTAACCGACATTTAAAAAAAAAAAAATAGGAATTCGGAGAATGTCTTTCCTATTGCGACACGTGTCTTCGGGATTAAAAATGCATCGCACGACTTTCTTTTTTTTTTTTCGGAGAGCGATTCGTATCGAGAGTCTAAACTAGCAAAGTTGAAGGAGAAGAAGAAAAAAAAAATTTTATACTCGGGACCATAAAAGCCTCCCGGATGAGTGCACATGGTAATCTTCAAAAACCTCCCCCCCTTCTCCTTTTTGTACGCTGCAGCAAAAGTTAACGTTAAAGGCACATGTTATTACCGTAACGATTTCCCTGGAAGTTTGCCGTCGTCGTGCGATAATGACGGTATTCGAGTCTTAAAGGGTCGATCACGTTCTCAACCGCCGCGATTTTAACGTTTCTCCGGTCCCTTTTCCTTAGATTTGCGGATTCGGACCCTCCGGGGGGAACGTAAGGAAAAAAAATGACAAAAAAAAGTAATGGCTGAAAAAAAAAAAGAGAATGCTTTAATAAAGATAATCTTGGTAGGAAATGATGCATTTTTTTCTCCCCTCCCCCCCCTCTCCCTCCCCGAGCCTTCCCCGCCTTTCCCATTCCGGACGAAAATAAAGTAAGAGAAAGTGGGAGCTTCGCATTCCGCAACCGCTATAACCGTTTGTTCTCCCAGCAATTAAAGCTAGAGGATATTGTTATAAGAGGGCCTTCGTCCCTTTTTTTTCTCTTCTTATTCTCCTTCCTTCTCCTTTCGCTAGGATAAATTATTAGAGAGTTAAGTAAAAGTCTATCCAAAGGGGACTTACCCAAAATTAAAATGAATTTTCGGGCCGCGCGCTCCGGTCTTCGCAAACGTTTCAATTTGAGGAGAGAGATTTTCGTTGTGTATAAAATGATGAATTGCTACTCGATAACGCCCTCTCCTATTTTCCCCCCCGTAGGATGAAATATTATAGGCTATATTCGGGCTTGTTAATCGTCCATTCATTTTAAAGTTAAACATTAATGCGGTTATTAATGCGCCCACAGGTATTTCAGAGGATGTAGGAACGATGAAGGAGTCAAAACCCAAGAAGCGGTTAACCGAGGGTTCTCTTCTGGCGTTTAAAAGTGCACGTAATTGTGAAAGATCGGAATTTGCAAAACCATTCTGATGTATGGAAATATTTTATACGGGCTAAACGATTAACGTCAACTCGATTTCCTCTGTTAGCGTTGAAGCGATTTTCAAAGCCGACTTAACATTCTTTGGAAAGAGAATTTAAGAAACGAAAGATTTTGAGACTGGGATTTGATCCGGAATTGCTGGATCAGCTAACAGGCCCTTGTGATCAAAAATCTGGCAGCCATAGTTCATGCCTAATGCGCCAGATTGGACCTGATTGGAGAAAAAACCGGACCTGGGCCCATGACCTGTCGTCAACAGGTTATGGGCCCGAATCCAGTTTTTTAATCTGTTGACGACATGTTATGGGCCCAGATCTAGTTTTTTTAACCTGTTGATGACAGGTTATGGGCCCAGATTTAGTTTTTACTTTCGAGCGACTAGTGAGAAAGTATTGTGATGGCTTTTTTAGGAATCTAAGTTTATAGCTGGATAATTCGCATTTATGAAGGAGGAGAGGAGAATTGAAAAAATGATACGGTTTGACAGGGCTTTAATTCCTCTTTCGAATGATACCAATCAACCCAATGGAAATGTTGCGTGGCATTTTAGAGAAGTTAAAAAGAAGGTAATTTTTCGGCACTCGAATGGTGTTAGTGAACAAATGACGTCACTCGATATGACGTAGACCATAATGAGAAGTTATAATTTTAGTGACGTCATGGTGAAGAATGTTTAAAATCATGTCATTTGGACAACTGATCGACGGGAAAGACGCTAAATATCGTAAAAGGAAGGGCAAACCGTTCAAAGCTAAAGAATATGTTAGGATATTGTTCGAGAGGGTTTTTGAAGGTTAAGGAGTCAAAATTTCGAAAAACGAAGATCATACTGCCAAAGCTTAGAGTCTCAATTTGAGTTGATTTTTTAAGGGGAAAAAGTACAAATTTATAACGGAAAAATGAAGAGCAAGAAAGTTTATGACGGATCACATTATTTCCCTCTTGTTTTAACCTGTTGATGACAGGTTATGGGCCCAGGTCCAGTTTTTTGGATTGGTCTAAGTTCAGCTTCAGCTAATTTTCCTTGTCAGTCTACGGGTTCCGAAGTCACTTGACCTCTCTGCCAAATTTCTACATTGGACTCGATCCGCTGCTTTCCCCTCTCTCACAGTCATCTTCGCATCCTCGGCCTCCTGTGTAAAAAGACCTGACTCAACCAGCTTAATCTCACCCGTCTGCGTACCATTCTGCCCACTGTAATCGCTTAGATCAATAATACCCCAACAAAATTTGAATCTCACTAACTACCTCTCGAATAAAATTTCCGCATAAAACCCAAGACTCATCACTAATCGAATATAAAATCAAAAACAATATTTAAACTCTGCAGACAAACACATTTAAAGAAACCTTGCTAATACCGTCAAAATTTAAATTCCCGCATCTATTTAAATTCAATATGCATGCTTCATAAGGCACCGCTTTAGATTATTCAAATAAAACGATAAGGGAGCATAAGTGCAATAAGCTTCTATTGAGATTTCATTCCGCGATAAGAATATCATTTCTTCGACACTAACTCAAAAATCAATACGAGTAATACACTCCCCAATATCCTATTCAACCATTATTTCTCCCCCACGCAAAAAAAAAAAAATTGCAAATAAAAAAAAGAAACTTTTTCGCAACAAACTCATTCTCGTTGTATTCCCATTGCTTTTACGATGTTCACCTGACTTGATTCCCTTAACATTGCACGGTTATGCAATTTTTAAAAACCGGCGTAGGACTTTTCTTACAGCTCCCAGCGAGCGCCCAAACGATTTTTTAGAAAGAAAAAAAAATATACAGTATTTTCGACGAAATTCTCCCATTAGAACGACAATTGATTCTACGACGAACAAACATCTCGGGGAAATTGTTTTGTTTGCTTTATTTTTTGTTTATTCACAGGAAAATCATTTTTCTTTCGTTTCATCCGCGAAAGAAAAATGGGATTCGACAGTGGCGTGCGGAAAAGAGAAGGAATAAAAAAAATTGGGAGTAAAAAGAAATGACTGGGAAAGGTAAAGGCTTTTACCCATTCAACTCTAAAGGAACGCACTTATACTTCCTTTGTTTATTTTTTATTTTGCTCCCTTATCATTTATGTATTATTATGACGACTTAAAGAACTACTTTCCCTGAATATATGGCACAAATGTCAGTCGCGGATTAAAGAAAAGTTCTAGCAAGCTCAGGGGATAAAGTTGAAGTGTACGCCTCAGCCACCTTTTCTCTTCCTTCCTTTTTCCCTCCCTTAGGTGAAGAATAACTTGGGTTCGGGATTTTGTTTCTTATATTAAATTAAAACCCTTGACTTCATAATTATAAATTAAAAAGTTTGGTTTTTATGGGCAGGCTAGAGAATAAATGGGGGGAGCCCTTTTTTTTTTTTTTAAAGCATAATATAAAAACGGGGGCTCGGGAAGGAAGTTCATATTCGTATTTTATTACTAGGCACGCGTCACTTGATGGACTAGCCGTCGCCTAGCCTCGTAAAGGTCAGGAACTCAATTCAAAAAGGAAGCTTTATGTACTCCTGAAAGATATTTTTATGGGCTCGCCTTTTTATAATAAGTCAAATGAAGTAAAGTTATTTTGGGAATCCGTGAAAGATGTTCCTTTTTTTTCGCCCGGCGGAAACGTTTCGCTTCTACGTAAATAAATGATGAATTTAAGGGAGTTTTATACTACCCTAACAACTTGCACATCTCATTTTAAATTTTTACTGTTTATCCTCTTGGTAATTTCATCCTTGTCCTGTCTTGCTCGGGGAGTGATGGACAAGGAGAAAAATGACTCGTGGGTTTTGCTTTTTTTTTCCGGTTGTTTTTTTTTTAAAAACGTGTTTGCATGTGACGAACCGGAAGCTTTTTCGGGTTCGATTTTTAAATGAAACCGATTTCTTGAGATGAAACAAAGGGAGACAGCTCGTGCAAACCGTTACGGATCATAAACTTCCCTTACGGGGAGTCAGTCGGAAAATGCTTTCAGTTTTGAAGCTGACTTATGGTGTTTTGCCATGTTTCGATCCTGTACTTCAGCTGAAAAGTTTCTGGATCAGGTAATAGAAAAGAAAAGGGAGGTGCTTCTGGTTCGAACTGATTTACAACCGATTGATCATGCAACGGCGAGGTTTTTTTTTTCCCGAGCTCTCTACCCGCCTCTCTTTTCTCTACTTAAAATCTTCTCACATAACTCATCCATTCTCTTCTTCATCAGTTAATTCTCGATTTTCATTGTTTGCTGACTCGAGGCAATTATTCTTCCCGTGCTCGTGAAAAAAAAAAAAACGGTTCTCCGAGTGGGGTAAATTTTCTTTTTTTTTTCGCATTTAATACCCTTTTCACACTGAAACATCTCCGCGAAATCATTTCATATTCTGATTTCCTGTGCGAGTTTTCATAGAAATTCTCGCTCTTTATTCTCCCATAACTCAGTCAAGATTTCTTACGTCTAAAAGTTTTGTTAAAGAGTTAGACAAAACTTTCCTCCCTTTCCGCCGACGATTCCCTCCCCTTTCCCTCCTTTCGAGCTTGTCAGATTGACGAGTTTGGGTAGGATTTTTCGGTCTCGATTTCGTAAATATGCCTCATATCCGTTTTCAATTTTAAATAAATTGACAACGGATACCGTTGAGAGTGAGATGTGTTACATACCCCTGCTGTGCGTAGAGAAAAGCTTGCAATACTTTTTCTCTTTTTGCTAACCGGAAGCGCTTTTATATTCTAAATGATATCGAAAATTGGAAAATTGGAAATGGTGCAAAGAGCGTCAAATCGTGACTGTTATTTCCGTTATATTTTTTTTTATTCGAAATAATTTTCTCTACCGCCTTTTCTTAAAAGGTATATAAATACATTTGGGTATACGTATAGACGACTTGTAAAAGATTTTATCGAGTTTTAAAGTTTGTAAAAAAAAAGGGTCGTGATTTATTTTTTTTGAAAGGGTTATATTGGGGTGAAAACTACCAAAGCTTGCGGTTGTTTTCCACAATTTTAAATGTAGAACACCGTGGTATTTGCAGTATATACTATTAAAAAGCTACTGCATTGCTTGTATACTTTTTATCTTTCTTTTTTTTGGAGAAAAAATTAAGGAAGTGTCGTTAGTGGTAACGGTTGAAGTTTTAAGGTTGAGTTTCTGGTAATGGTGGAAAACAGACGGTTTATTGTCAGTGCGCAGTCAAATCTAGCTCGCAATTTAGCTGCTTACAGAAAGTGTAAAGTCAGTCAAGTAGTCAGAAAGTAAGACAGTTAGAAAGTATCAGTCAGCCAATATTTATAGAGCTTGATTCATTCAGAGCTATCTATGCAGAAGGGTCGCCAGTCGGAAATTCCCAACAGATCTGATTTTCTTAGAGGTTTTAGAGAGGGCGTCCGTCGAGAAGTTAACTAATTATGCCACTTTTATTGAAGCCGGCGTGTCATGATTACACTGGTGATCAAAAACTGCCTACACTCAGAAAAATAATACAGTAAAATTTACGATAATATGGTGAACTATACCTATAATTCAGTTAAAAAATGAGCGTCCGTAAGGTATTGGAAAGCTTACCATATATTATTGTTACTCACAACCGTAATTATAGTTAAGTTTACCGTAATACGGTTATTGTTACTTTTTTATACGGTCGCTCATTTGTTTTTTCTCAGTGCATGCAACCACAAGATTGCTGAATATCGACTCTAGTGGTATACTTTCGCATCTGCCTTCCCTTGTCGTTAATTGAGTGTAAATCATAAGGAACACTTACCTGGAAAGAAAAAAAATCAAAATTAGAAACAAATAATTTTCGGACGATACATCTAATTAAAATATTTAAAGGTAGCTAGATTATTTTCATTGTCAGCAGTCGATAAACCTCATTTGAGGTTCGGAAGGCTAGCTAAAAAGCTCAGGAAGCTCTGCTTTTCAATTGCAGCAAAACCCTTGATACTTTTTCAGACTATACATAATTACATCTGCTTTAGTGAGCATAGAAGCTTACTTCCCCTGATGATATTCACCATCCTGGCGTTAAAAATCCTGCAAAAAATTACGATTTTTCTAACTTCTACTTACAAAGTCGATTTACCAACATTAAGAGTCGACAAAAACCATAAGAAAAAAAAAGAACAAAAAAACTTCTTAATAATTTTTGTAATGACAAAAAGCATGGCTAAGACACGATTTCTCTTTGGTTTCTAAGTTTGAAACTTAAATACGAAGGCCTCGGGCTAGCCACGAACAAGTCCTCTCTTCCGAGTCCCTAACTCCGACAGGGGCAACTTTCCTCGGGCCGTACAAAGCCTTCCTTATTAGTAGCATCACAATTTCCCTTGTACACTTTAAAGATCTTTACTTAGCTGTTGAATTAAATTATCGATTCCCATAGTCCTGATCTTCCTAATTCACCTTTCCCTTCCTTTTCCCTTTGACGCAGAAACATAACAGAGAGCTAAAAAAAAAAATCTTTCAGAGGAAAACAAGACCCTTGAAACAAAAGATGTTGTTTTTTTCCTTCCCGAAAAGCTTTAAAATGAGCTTTAGAAGACTTAAATGTGTTATCCTGTCTCATACGGTGACAGAACAATAGTTTAATCAGAAAAAAAAGAGAAAAAGGATAACGGCACGTCCGTTTTTTTTCTTCCTTTCCCTGAAATCCAGTCGGAGTAAAAAGAAATGAAGAAACTTTAACGTAAAAACGGTTATCAAACCTATCATGTCGCATTATCCGTATCTACTTGACATACCTAATGCGACAATGTTATATTTGTCGTGATATCTGAAAATGTTTTGATTTCTACAGGAAAATCCCCTTGTCGTAATCAGAAGAGCCGATTATTTGGTTTCCGAAAACTTTCGGGTAGCAAACTTGTCTCCGGCACGTGCAAGATGCATAGTCGAAAACTTCGCCAGACGCTTTTAATAAAACCCATCTTAAAATCTTAGATGATATCGGTGAAAACCTGTCTCCTTTCTCCTTTCCCGTTCTGCTTTTTCTCTCTCTCTCTCTTCATCTCGTTCCCTCTTCGTCTTTCTCCCTTTCTCATCGAATTACCAATATTTGTAGTCTGATGTCTGTTATTGATTTCACTTGATGTGAGCTACTTTAAACTTCCGATTCTATCGAAATTCAATATTGAGCTGAGTTATACAATGAATTAATTTTCTTTCTTCCATCCATTTGGGTGGCGCGACCGCTTTCTTTCTCTCTTTGTCATATTATCTCCCATATAAAACATTCTCATAAATTTTGCGCATGCTTTCGAAATTCCCGTTCCCCCCCCTTTGGGGAGGTTTCCGTCCGTTTAATCGATTCCCAACCCGAAAATTACACAAAACCGATCCTGTTTACGCTTTCTCACACGATCTGCATTCAATTTTTCGTCGGGATACGCATGTAAGAGAAACGGAAGAAAAGCAGAACTGGAATTTCGGGGAGTAAAGGGACGGATAACCATGTTTACTAACCGTGTTGTTGAATTAAGATTTAATATGAGTAATACTGGAGAGGAAGGGTGACGGAGCTCTGGGGAATCAACAACAAAGCTCTTTTTGCCGGGACGACGACGGGTTTTTTTCCTTTTCTCTCGTCTCTAAATTTGGTTTATATTAGTATAGCGTTGACTTCTAAGGTTTTTATACGGAGTCTCCCCTATTTTCTTTCCCTCGCTCGTTTCTTATTTGTGGCGAGATTGCTATCTCTAGAAGGTGTATGGTGATTTTAAATTTTTGAATCAAAGGAGGGGGGAAGTTGTAATAATATGAGATGTTTCTATTTTGGGTAGAAATTTGAAAAGGGTTGGGGCACGAAATAAGAGAAAAAATTTGAATTTGGCCTAAAAAAAAAAGCTAAGAAGAAACGAGAGTAATTTTTGTGAAGTTTTTAAGAGAAGAAACAGGACTTAGGTTCTAAAGCGTGAAGTGAAAAAGATACATTGGAACCACAAACTGCAAAAAGCTGAAAGGCTCTTTAATTGAGCCATTCTGTTGGATTCTTTAGCAACAGACAAACCCAATCATGGTCAGAATCGAAAATCCCAAGCAGGAAGTTCTCTTCCCCTTGCTCTCTTCTCTTATCCGGCGTTACAACGCTTGAAGCCTGACTGCCGCATCACAGAGTTTTCTATCCTGGGCCGCCGCCCTCCACACGACCTGCATCTCGTGCGATTGTATCCTCCCAACTCGACCTAGGGTTGTAAGACGACCATCCAGCACCTTCCTGATAATCCTCGTCGGCGGCGCGGGTGCTGCATGTCCCACTCACCGAAGCCCTCGTGATTTTATCACGCTTGTAATAAAAGGCTGGTTGGTGATCCACCGGATCTCCTCATTTGTCTTAACACTCATGGGTCTTGCACAGCAAACCTTTAGCATGACGGCTATACAAGGAAAAACTAATACGGTGGCTTTCCAACACCTTTCGCATCGCAGTAGGATCCACACCGTTGTTACAACTCTGCTTTCTGCTATCTGGTCTTAAGCCTAACCGACAGTATTGTTTTTAGCCTTAAGCCAGTACTGGTAAGGCTGCTGCCCCCTACCAGGAATATTTAACGACCTTCAGGTCTTGGCTGCTTGCGGTGGGGTCACCACTTCCCTACGCCTCACGATTTATTAATAATTAGGTTTCATTACTGGGAATAATTTTTAATATTTCATATTCCACATTTTTCACAAATGAAATCCAAAAGTGTTCCATGCGAATCAATTCAAAAATTTCCCAAAAGCCACAGATTTGCATCCCTTTTAACATTAAAATCATCCCCAGTATTAGATAAAATTAACCTCTTCTTATTATGTTTCAGCCTTATTAGTAAAATGATTTTTCATTTACCTCAAGGTCGCACACGCACGCTGCTTCGTCTCTGTCTTCTCACACGTGTAAGGCTTGTTCCTTTAGGGTTAACGCTCTTTTTTTCAACAAAAAAAAATCCAGTAAAATTTTTCATCATTTTTCAAAAATGCTTCCGCCCAACCGAGTTTGCATCAACTATTTTAAATAAACAATCCTTCATTGTTGATTTGAATAATTATTCTAAAATTATTCCGTTTGCGCATCACTTAACTCAAATGTTTTCAAATTTTCCAGTAGCCATCATAGATTCCCTTGCCTATTGTGTAAAATTTTAACGAACAAATGAATAATACATTCATAACACCGAAAAAAAAACTTAAAACCCTTAAAACCCCCCGTGTTACATTTACAACATACGGTTTAACTTTTGACTTAAAGCGGTTTCATTCCAAGATGTTCCTAAGGTGAAGATATAAATATTTTTACGAATGAATGAAATTCCAAGAAAACGGTTGCTGTGCTTAATCCGTTAAATCTTCTCACCGATTAACTTTATTTACCCTAAAAGCACAAACATTTTTTTTTTTTTTGAATATTAAAGATCGCAAGGTAAATAAATTTTCCTGTTTGAAAGTTAAAATTGTTTTACACGAAGGTGGATACCTTACACATTTTAGCAGGAACACTTCTTGGTTTTCTTGTGGTGTCTCCCGCACAGAGAATTGGAATAATTAGTGGACCTTCCATCCGTCTTCCATGGCCCTCCAAGGTCCTCGATAATCTTCTGACGATCTTCCACGATCCTTAATGGATCTTTTATAGTCCTCGATGGTCCTGAATGGCTTTCAGCTGCTTCTAGACCATGGAGGATCATAGAAGGTGTCAATGCCTGAAGCCTCCGTTAAATGGCAGTGAGCAGGACTTGCTGCCCGAGTAAATGTAGGAAGCAGACATAGGGGGCAGCTCGGCGAAGAAGGGTAGATCCCAGAAGCGTTGGCACGCCGACACTAAAAGAATCCCGATGGCCTAATCCAGATGGATGCAGAAAAAAAATTGTGGCAAGGGAAGAATTGGAGGCTGAGCACGGATTCCTCCATGGCGGTTGCCAATGCAATATCACTGTCAAATTCTCCCAATAAGCGAAAAAGCAGAGTGGCCGAAACATTTTTTATGGGTCTCCTATTCTCTCTCACATCGAAACTGAAACGAAACTCGAGCTTTAAAAGAAAACTAATTTCTTTTTTTTAAAAAATAAATCTACTTCTCCACGCTGTCCGATCGGATCTATTCTCGATAGTTGAAACCTGAGCGCAAACCACCTACATTCTTTTAACTGTCGCATTTCCCGCTATCAGGATTAAAGTATTAGCCGTTCTTACGAAACCGACATTCGTCGATTTTTACATTTAAACCTATGACAGTTGAAAAGTATTAGGAAATGCCATAGACTCGTTCTTTTTTCTGAATGAAGTTTTTTTTTTCCTTCCATTCATCCCTTCCCCTCTCACTGTCTCTCCTCTTCGCTTCCCATATTTTTTTTTCTTCTTTTTACACTTTGGGAGATTCGATGAAGGGGTGCTGAAAATGGGAAAAATTCCAGAGCTTGGCAAGTCGGGAATTCCTTTGCTGAACTGGAATCGACGATGCGTGAAATTTAAATTATAGTCTACATTTACTGAGCATTCCTTCGTGCAACTAGAGAGACGCGGGGCCTCGTTTCCGGAAGCTAAGTAAACGGTTAATGGCGAGATTAAAAAGATGGCCCGTCATTACACATGGCGGTAATTTGTCTTGGAATCTTGGTATCCTTGCTACAAGGGAGGAAAAGGAAAATAGGACTTGATGGGCTCACGCTTCCTCACCCAAAACAGTTAAAAACACGACATCATAAATTAATATCCTTTAAAGGGGAAAAGAGCGAGAAGAAAGGAAAAAAAGAAAAGAAAACGTGCAACCAGAAAGGGTCGCAGGGAATTAAGGAATCGTCCTTTAACTTTTTGGTTGAAAAGACGAACGACGGTAATCATTCCTGCAACTTCAGCAATTTCCTCTTTTCTGAAAGCTTGTAATTTTCAAAGTCCGCGGGAAATAATAGCCAGTTTTGGTCTCCTCTAAATTGAATCAATCTTTCCGCTACCTTGTAATTATAATAAAAGAGGGGAAGAGATTTTTAAAGAGAGAAAAGAAACATTAGAAATGCAAATCTCACCTCTTCCTTTTACAACTTCCTTGGGATGAAAAAAAAAAGCGGCTCGCTTAACCCAGGTCAGAAAAATGTACCGTTATCGGCCTCTCGAGTCTTGTCAAACTATTTGCAGGGTATTTCGAAGGATTTACGTGCCGAATTTTTTTTTTTTTTTTAAATTATCGATCAATTAATCAAGTTGAAAGTCTATTTTAGAAACTGAACAATTTTTTTTAAACTCCCCCTCGGTATTGAAAATGAACGAAGCCATTAATATTTTACTCTCGAGTAATATTTTAATGTCGTGTAGCACTCACGGTGAGAGTAGCTTTACTGGCACCTTGTTAAATCGTTTTCCGATAAGTTCCATGGTCAACGAGTCCTGCCTTGGATTTAAAATTTTTTTTCTGTCGAGAAAGAGGTAGCGGAGTCGAAGGGGGAGGAATGGAGGGGGGAAATTAAAAACTCTCACCGTCCTGTTGAGGTTTTCCTCTATGTTCCTCTCCTCTTCCTCGACCTGACGATAAATGAAACGAACAAGCTTTTTTTTTTATTTCATCATGGCGAACGATATTTTTTCGCACGAATTTTTCGAACAAAAAAGAGCGGGCGGGGAAGAGGATCGATAGCCGGAATAATGAAACCAAATAAACGGCTGGAAAATGAAAATGTGTAGCGGCTCGAAAAAAAATGAGGAAACAGCTGACGGACATCACATGTTTCAAACATACCCCTGAATGAGACAATGCAATGTAGAAAAAAATGCGTTTGCTCGCCGCTGTTTAGAATCGAGTTAGTAAAATGGAGAACTATAGGGGAATTTTTAATGGAGCTGGGAAAAAATGAGACTTTCGGTTAACGCCAGAAGCACGAAAGTTGCCTTGATAGGAGCAGCAGAAATGTCTCTGACCTTACTCGCTCAGCAAACCTACTTTGGCTTTTCTTTAAAGTGCCGTATTCATATCGGAGATTAACGATCTCTGCAAAATGTTCCTATTGATTTTCCTATCCCATCGATTAATGTATTTTTCCAAAAAAATCTCCCGCATTCGATATCATCTTCCATGTGCACCCACTTTTGTTTTCTCAGCATTTATTAAAATATCATTTCGAAAGCCTCTAAGAAAAAGATGAAGAAGAAGGGGGGAAAAAAATTGAAGATACACAAAAAGTATGAATCCATAGCGAACACTAGCCGTTAAAAAAATGTATAGAGAGATTTGGAACACTCGGCCTATTCCCACGAGTCTTTCTCTATAGAGATATTTCCGTTTCCCACTACTCCGAAATGTCTCTGCTGTTTTTATTGTCTTACATTTGTTTTAAGAATTGAACATTGTCAATATCGGTTTCGGTTTAAGAAAAAAAGACCCTTCACCTTCCGGAAAAGGGGAAAACCCAAAAAGGGGACGGATTTTAAAGTTTTCTCCCTTCCACCTTCCTCTCTCTCTCTCTCTGACCATCACGTCAAAACGATTTAAAATTTACGGCCAATTTCCGATTGGATCTTATGTGTATCGATAATCAAGGTAATGAAAGGTTCCAGTTGATTTACAGACCCTAACGATTTGGGTAATGATAGCTTTAATACTTAAGGAAAATCTTTCGAGACAAAAAATAAAAGGATAAGGGGATGGTTCGGGAGGGGGAAAAGGGGTCTTATTCCGGAAAATTACGGTCATGGCAAAAACATGTAATGAGACTTTACTTGCTTCGGTTATGCTTTTTAACTTTTTCGTTCTAAAATTCTATTCAGAATTAATAAACTTTTAGAAGAAGGGGGGGACGGAGAAAAATTCCGTTCTTGCTTTTTTAATATGCATTAAAAAATTCATGCAGCGCCGGATATGATTCGGAGCGAATTTTATTGGGTTCCGCATCTTAAACTCGGTAGAGAAAAACTTTTTTGCGTGTGTTATTGATTAAGGTTTCTCCTCCAGTTTTCTTCGCACTCTAGGATTATTATTTACTAGGAATCGTTATGGTTATTGTTGTATATTTCTAAATCCTTTTGCAAAAAAAAAAAGAGAGAGAAGAAAAAGACAAAAGGGGATATGAAGGAGCCCCACGGAATAAAGAGAAAGACTACTGCGGATAAAAGTGATTCTTCTTCGATATCTCCCCACTTTTTTTTCTGAGAGATATGAGAAGAACGTGACACATGGCGTGAATTAAATTCTTAGGTGAAAAATACGTGTTCCGTTGAAATTGATTTCTCGGTTCAGACTTATCAGATCTAGGTTACCCGCTCTTTTCCCTTTACTTTATCGCGTATCAAAGGGAGGAAAAAAATTCGGATTTTTTTTTTAAAGGGAAAGGAATAAGTGAGAGGATGAATTGATCCAGGCATTATATGGACATCGCATTTTTGGGCAAAGGTTATTTAGACAGTTTCACACTATCGCAGCGAGAGTGAAAACAAACTTTACAGAATAGGCGACTTGCATTTTATCAAAAAAATGAATTTCAGGAAACGAAAAATTTGCTTTGGAATTTAAATTCTAGAACCGTCAAAAACAAACCATAATTTTATGACGTCACAACTGACTTTTGTGGGTTTGATCCTTAGTGTTCTTGGTAGAATTTTTGCGCCAAAAGAATTAGCCAATGAAATAAAAGAATTCAACTCAGTTATAATGTTCAACAAAACTTTTAAAACTCCAAGAGGATTTTTAGGGAACTACTAATGAGTAGTTCCTCTATAAAATTCGTCAAGTTTTTAAAGTTTGGTCACCCGAAAATTCACTTATTGTTGCTTTGTACTTTATGTAACAGATTGTGAATCAATATAAGGAATTATCTATAAAAAAAAAAAAAAAAAAACTCAGTTATGACGTTGTTAGCCCAAACATGACGCATGGTTATTTTTGGCGAGCTTTCTAGAATTTGAATTTCAAATTTATTTATTTATTTATTTACTTCTGTCTGACTTGAGATACCCCTTGAGGTTTACAAAAGCGCACAAAATGGTACAAAATATACAAAAAAGAATAACATTAAGATAAAATAAAAATAAAGATAATGACGAAAAAATCCTAAAAATTGAATTTTTATTTCTGCAAAAACATTTTTTGGTTTTGCGTTCCTGAACCCTGCGATCCTTGTTAATGGATAATTGAAAATCCCTCCTTATTAATGTTGTGATCATAAGGAGGGATTTTCAATTATTATCCATTTTTTGGTCAATTTTTTCTGCTAAGCCTTAGTTAAAAGTTTCGGGATTTATTCATAACGTTTTTAAAGTTCATTCGCGCCACATTTCTTATAAGAATCTTCGGCTATCCAGCCCCTTCTGTTTTAAGCCCGTTAAGACTAAAAACGGCATACCGGGTCTCACCGGAGCCAAAAAATACTTGGGGACGAAAGCTTCAGCCGGTATTAACAAAAGCTAACATCCAATCGGAATATGAAACCTTCAAGCTGGCTAGAAATTTATGAGCTTTAAGATTCGCACCCCAAATATTGATCGCATTGCATCGTAAAATTTAAAAAACATCCCTTTTAAGAAACCATTTATTAAATTGCGTAAAGCGGGAAAAAAAAACAATAAAAGAGAAATGTTTCCCAAACGCTGCATCAATTGCATAATATGCGGTTTATCCGGACTCAAAAGTTGTAAATAACCAACAAAAAAATACATAAAACGGAAAAATTGCTGGCAGGGACAATTACTACATCGATTCTGACCTCATATGCCAACTCAGCCACCATTGTGTAATAATTACTGCACATCATAAAATTTTATATACCCGTTCCACCCTCTCATTACATTTTCATTTAATAAATTTGTTTTTTTTTATTTTATTATTTTTATTTTCACTCCGATTGTAAAAGAAGTTAATAAAAAAAAAACTCCGCCGAGGGTAAAAACGAAAGAAGGAAGGTAACGGAAAAAAGGGGAAATGGGAGCCAGGAAATGCGGCGGATACGGCCATTTCAAGAGTCCAAGAGTTACTTTCCCCAAGTAACAGACCGTAAGAAAACAGTTAACCCCGGTTAACAGGAAAAGAGAAAACCTTTCAATGTAAAAAAATGGTTTCTTCTGACGTCCAAGAAAACAAGGAAAGCATCCACTCAAACAATTCTTTCTTCTACGTGTGAATATCCAGTCACGTTTCCAAGGATTTTAAAAGCTGAATTTTGGAAATCTTTCTTCTTCTTTTCCTCTTTTTTTTTTTCTTTTCCCAAAGTTTTTCGATTCTGTTCCGTGCGTGATAGGCCACCGTTAGGAAGATCCGCAGGGAACTTAGAAATCAAAGTATGGCAATGGGCGGGGAGGTTTCGCCCCTGCGGGTTAGTCCCTGACAAAATCCGGGCGGTAAAAAACCTGCAACATTTCCCCCTTCGAAACGATGAGGAAATAGTTAAAGGAGAGAAATTATAGGACGAACAAATAAAGTAGTTGAGCGATGGAAATGTGAAACTTCTTCGGGGGGAGTTAAAAAAAAAAAAGTTAAGAGAAAGTTGTTTGGAAGTTCTTATATTTTTATTGTAGAGTAAACAATTAATTAGATAAAGTAATTGTTGTGTCAACAATTTTAGCTGGGAGAATTTGCTAGTATAGTATAACATGACGATATCTTTTGTCAAACAGTGTCTTTTCCCTAAGTTTGAGCTCTTACTTAAAGAGCACAAGAAGAGGAAAAAAAAATGAGCGGTAAAACTTACGGAACAACGCTTGCTTTTCCTTTTCCGTTTTCCACCCTCCCAAACCCCCTAGGGCTAGCAAAAGGAAGACTAAACAAGGAAGTGAGTCAATAACAGGAATCATTTCTACTCCACCGAAGTCCGTAAATAAAATTAGTTTCCTTCTTGGTATCGATTTATCTAAGGTTTGCACACATACACATACACGCGCAACAATGAGCCTAGTAAGCCCCACCGATACAAAAGGTTAAAAAGGAGAAAGGCAATCCGAATATATAAAAAAAAAGGGTTCGATGCTATACCCATCTACAAGGGATGGTATATCGCCTGGCCATTCTCCAAACCCCATGCCTCAATTTTCCTTTCCTAAAAATAACGTGTTCGCCTTATTTTCCTTCCTCTCTCTTTCTCCTTTTTCTATATATAATTTTTTCTCCTGTTAAGGATACAAAATGAGAAAGAATTGAGTCAAAAGTTTCCTGGACAAACTCCAGAATACTTTTCGTACCGCCATCTTGGCTGCGATACTCTTTGCCCATCGGACGCTTCCAGTTCTGGGGCGATGTTAATCCATTTTCACTCATTTCGGAGAAAATTTATGATGGTCAAAAAAGGAGAATCCTTTTTCTGTTTGAGGTTTAAAGTGAAAGTGGGAAGGAAATACAGAAATAAAATTAAAGGACAAACGAATTCTTGGCTGCCTTCGGACAATACAGTGAGTAAAGTAGATGCCTAACTTTATCAATAGTATCGCTGGTAACATTTTGTTGCAGAATCCGATTCGTTCTTCTTTGGGTGCTATACTCGTTGCACATAGCTGGTTCGTGTATTTCGAGTTGACACAGCTATATAAGACCTACAGTTTAATGCCGGCTCCAAACGGCTAAATAGAGAGACTGTTCTAAGCAAGTTACCACCTGCTGGTTTGCCATTGCCTTGCAAAGGGGGTGAGACCGAGTGACAACACATATTAATCGCTTTTTCGGAATCCCCAAATCCTCGAATCATGTTCACATGACGCAGATGACATTGGTCAGAGATGAAATATGGTCGGAAAAAATCCGAACCGTAGAGTGGAATCGAACCCATAAACTCCCGAGTGTGAGTTGGGTACGCTATCCACTGAGCCACGAGGCTGGCCGATCCTTTAAAATGCCACCGATGGCCGGTAGGCCAAATCTTCTCTCTGCAAAATTTGCTTCAGCTTTCCGCTTTCTCTCAAGGTTCTGATAGTCCACAATCTTATTTTCGTTTTCTATAATATTACTTTAGTTCAAATGTACGGGTTATTAGCCCACAGCACCTTAGTCCAGTAGAGGGGCTGCCGCCTGTTGCTCTGGACCACAGGATTTTTCCTTCGAGGCTTACTCCTGCAGCCTTTAGAGATCCCTCTCTTCCAACAAGGCAGTGAGTCATAGTGCCACGGCCTGTTTCCGACTTTCGGTAGGTCCATGGCTATGGCTATCCTCATCGGTCCGAGGTAACTACTGATGCAGCTGCTGCTTTACATCCGGACTTTCGACTTTCCAGTCTAGATCCGCCGAGTTTTGTCAAAAACAGGGTTACCTGGATGAGGTTCTTCTTCGCTCAGTGATCTTGGTGAGGAAGGGAGGCTCCTCCACTAACCTATTAGCATACTCTTCGCATCACCCTACCCTGGGAGTAAGTGAAGACCAGTGCCCAGTCGACCCGAGACAAAGGTGCTACCTCTCCTACAACCCTTAATCCCCTTTTTCCGCCCAACATTCAAAAACCCTGCCTAAAACACCTTATCTCTGGCCCTAAGACAAAATCAAGGGTTACAACGTAATTAAGAAAACGGAAGTGGAAGAGAATGAGAGAGAAAATGTCCCTGAGATTTACCAAAATCACTTCCTCGTTTTTGTTTTTACCATCATGGGTTTTTGACTCTTTTGATAAACGTCTCCCCGAGGTTCTCCGTCTCTCTCTACTGTTCTAAAAGGTACTTTAATTATGAAAACTAATTAATATGAAAATCCGTGATGGACTCCCTACCACTTTCTCTTTATTCAACTAATTCTTTGACACTCTAAAGGTTCCCAATCTTTTTATATACATTAAAAAAAATCATAAAAAAAAAACTTTTTGACGTGTAACCCGGGTTATGAATCAGCGTTAGAAAAAAAAACTCATGGTTTTCAGGTATGGTTGCTTTTGACGTTTTACCCTTTTTTTAAAATAACTTTTTTGTAAAGAAAATAAATAAGAAAAAATTTGATGTATATCCGAAAGAAAAACCATTAGATAATATTTTCCGGTCACTTTACATTGTTTCACGCTTAAGTTACACTGGATTGTTGAAAAGGTGTGTGTTTCAACCTGTTGTAATCCTCTTATAAAAGTAATGGCTCCCCTCCCCTCTTCGCTTTCTCTTTTAGCTCTCTTCTAAAAATATCCGAGCTTTTAATATTTTCAAACTCGGAAAAAAAAGAAAACGCTCGCGCAGCTTGGCGCTTCTATGGAAAAAGGTGTAGAAAGTTTTGCGTTCCTCCTGACCGGCTAGTGACGTAAGGGATGAATTATCTTTTCACCCTCGGGGATTAGCTTATTGACTGTTGGTCATCTAACGTTAATTACTCTAATATTTTACGGCATAGCCAACCCTTTTTGTTTCTTGTTTATCGTTCCTTGTATTAACGAAAACAATCCGATAATCTATATATATCATCGCTTCTTTGGGTCCTTCCCCCTCTCTTCCCTCTGGGTTTTATCATTTTTAAGGCGAATATTTTAACGGGGATAGGGAAATTTTGTATTAAGGATATAAAAGCGCTTCCATATTTGCTTCATAAGCTAAGTTTTAGCCATCATTGCCACTTCCGTTTTGAGATCATGGCAGATCCACAGATCGAGAATAAAACAGCTTCCAGGATTGCAAATGGCGATTCCGTATGTAGCAGGCGACTTATTGAAGTATCAACTTCCTATCAGGCTTCCTAGCCTGGTCTGGTCCTTAGTTCTGGCAGTTCTTCTTGTATCAACCAACAGGTCTCTAGTTGCAGAAGATAGCCAGTAAGAATAAGTTATTGTCATGTAATTCTTCGGCCACATCTTCAATGTCACTCATTAGCTTGTAGATTCTTTTTCTGTCATTTGTGAACAGGCGTGCAACACGAGTCCTTAGTTCTTCAGTTTGGCCTGTAGATGATTTTTCAATCAGAGCCAGAGCAGAGAAAATCTGTGTGCTCTATAGAAAAAAAAATTTCCAAGCGTTGGGCTTTGAGGGGAAAGCCGAGGTAGTTGCTGCACCTTTTTTTTCTTTCATATTTGTCGCTCTGTCTTCTGCTCAAGAGTAACAAAAAAATTTCCAGTCTTTGTTTTTGAAAAACCTCCGTCCATTAAAAAAGACAATAATTATTTCAGCATATCAAATCATATAATATAAAACCCGAAACTGTTAAAAACTTCCCTTATATCAACCAACAGGAAACTATAGAGAAACTCCTTTTTGAATAACAAAAACTTTCCTTCCACGCATTTTACATTTGATTGTCTGCTGTCGACAAAAAGTCCTAAAAAAATTTCCACAAAGCAAAAAAAAAAAAACTTCACTTTCACATTTAACCTGATCCGACGAATCTTGGACGCATTACAAAAAACTAAACGAATAACATTCCTTCGAAAAAAATTGTTTTTCCCCTGGAAAATCCCGAAAAAAAAAGAAAACTCTTTTAGGTACTAGGAAGGGAAAATAACACGAGCCAAAAATCAAATCACGGGGAAAAAAATGAAATCTCCAAAGGGATGTCAAAAACCCTCCACACCGGAAAAAGAAGACGAGGAAGAAGAGTAACGGAGACAGAAAGCGAAAACCGGTAGGGGAGGAGGATGGAGGGTAAAAGGAGGAGGACGAGAGGGGTGGCGGACGACGAAGAGAGTTGAAAACTCTGGTTTAATTTTGAAATGGTCATCGGGTCAGTCGAGGGGAGTTTCGTCATAATTACTTCGGTAGTAAATTGAGAGTAATGACATCCCGGCCAGGCTTTTCACTTGCAAAAAACCAAACCCGAAATCCATTTCAAACTTTTTATGCTTTTTTTTTATCTTTTAGTTTTTTTTCCTACAAAAAAGATATTTTTAATTTTTTTTTGAACATTTATTCAAATGGGGAATGTATACATGAGTATTAATCTTGTTTTGATTTCCGTCTCTTCACACACATTTTATTTATATGTGATTTTCTACAATTTTAAACAGTTCTTGAGTTTTTTAGTCAAACCCTAGCTTGGATTTTACGGGTGTAATTGATTCTAGGACTGGATTTTTTAAAACCAGTAAAGCCACATCTCAAATGCCGCCAACTTCCCCTCTACTGCCTTGGTCAATGTCCACCCCTTAAGTCCATAAAAAGAACGGCGAAGCCTAATGCCGCAGCACAAACACTGCACCAACCCGCATCCATCGACACAATATCCTCCCAAAGAAGCCGCGGTCTTCCAAGAGATCTAGGGCTAATTGGGCTTCCATCCAGAACCTGCCGAATCCTTCGTGTCGGGGGTGCTCGCGTTACATGCTTCGCCCACTGAAGTCTACGATCCTTGATCACGTTAGTAATCATCAGCTGCTCAGTGAGCCTTCGTATCTCCTCATTAAAGAGCATTCTTAACTCTTTGGCCTTAGAATCCTGCGCGAAGCCTTATTTTCAAAGACTAACAACCTCTTCTGTGTACGGATGGTCAGATTCCAAGTTTCACAGCCATAAGTGACCTTTGGGCGAATGATTGCATTATATGCGATGAGTTTGGCTCGCCTAGATAAGACTCGACTACGGAGAATATGGCCTAAAGCATAAAGACACCTGTCTCCAATATTTATTTATTAAAGAGAAAAAAAATAGCCGAAGCTAGTGAAAATATAAAAGAATTTTTTACAAATAAAATGTTTCCTCATCTTTGCAGGCCCCCTTAATTTTTAAACAATGTTCGTATTCAAGTTTTCGGCAAGTGTTCTGCAACCAAAGTTGGCTCCCCATCAATTATAAATCAGGTATGATCAAACTTAATACCTTTTATATTTTCCTACATACGTAAGGTCTAAGAAGTACAAATTTGATCAAAATTCCCTGCAATTTTTTTTATTAACTGTCAAACAAAAAAACCATTTTAATCATAAACTATATTGAAACGCACCTAAATCGGAAGATCGTTTGTTGTCACGGTGCCTTCATTAGCGGAACATGGGTACGCATCGCGGTTAGTGTTACGTGGTTTTCGTCAGTTACGATTTCGACCACAGGAAATTCTCTCTTTCTCTTTAATCCCCATATCACCTCCCTCCCATCCCGGGAAAAGGGATAAAACTCATGATCATATTTACAAGGATAACTCGTTTCGTAAACTTAAGAAGGATCCTTACTTAAATTATTTCCTCGTTACCTTATCAAGAGCACTCAGGTGAAAAGTACCCGAAGAGAATAGGAGAAAAAAAAACTTTCACAAGAGAAATGTTTCGTTAAATTAAAATTTCGAACCTCTGCTAACAGGATTTTTGAAATGAAATCGAGTTTCCTTTCGATCCAAGAAAAAGGAAAAGATCGACTTATATGTATCAACTCCCAAGGACAACCGGGGGTAATTTAATTCTGTTTCCTGTCCTGCTAAACTTTCCTCTCGCTCTTTTTTTTTCCTATTCTTTCGTCAGGATTTCCTTCCAAAAACGTAATTTCAGTTCTTACCTGAAAATAAATATAAAAAAAACAAAATTAATTATTTTGATCTAAAAAAAAAAATTTCGATTAATTAATTTTTTGCCTCGCGTTTTATTAATTCAAAAAATGATTTACAACTTGTTAAGCCGCTTGGAAACTCTTCAAAAATTATTTCAGCTTAATTTAAGCAGGTATTGTACTTGTAAATTAATCGTGACTTGCCCCTTTCCTCCCCTGAACTTGGTGGAGATCGATGACGGCGGTCTTAAAATAGACAAGGGATAAATGGAAAGTGAAATATGTAAATCGTCTTCATGGATATTCATTAAAACGACAAGACAATCAACATCTGCGACAGATCCCCTCCACAACAGTACGTATACACTCCGTTCCCGTTCACAAACGAGGAAAATGGGCCCTTTACGCTAACAACCGTTTCCCAACTGATCATAGTAAACGGGATTATGGTTAAAAACATCACGTTCAAAATAATTAACACTCGAAGACTGTTCGTAAATTCGATAAAAAAAAATACAAGGGTTAGGGCAATTTTTTTTAAAAATAAAAAATTATTCATCGTCCTCCCCCTCCGAAATAAACAAATTACGAATAACTGGAAATTAGCCTTGATCTCATTTTCTGAATAAAGTGAAAACAGCCGTAAGCTAAAACCGTAGGGAGAGCTTTTTGTTTGTCGACTCGAATAAGGGAAGATAGGATTTTAAATTAAGATGGTGATTACATGGAGATGGATGGTGAATTTGAATATATCTGTTGACATGGTCACTGGTGGTAGATTACTGATTTGCATTTACCAGGATCCTCCAATTTTACGGTGTAGAAAAATTATTTTTATTCAGCCCAAATTAAGTTTCACAAAGGGGTTTTTATTAACCGCTCGGAGGTGGCTTTAATAATAATAAAAATAAAAGCAAGAAAAAGGAATGCAATAAAAATTAAGATCCTACGATTTTTTTTTTTTTGAAAAAAAAAGATGCTATAGTTCCCTTGCGACTTGTAAATTCGTTATTGCATGCTTATGTAAAAACGTAATTATAGTATTTAAAGAACATTTGTCTAAGAACATCTGTGGAAGGCCGTGAAGAGGGGCATTGCCTTGATTAAGATGATATTTTTAATGGTAGAAGACGGGGGAAAATGGTTAATTGTTTGGAAGGAGTGGATCGCTTATTGTTGTTTTAAAATGCTAATGACATTGCAATACAATGAAGGAAGGATTGGAGGAGCCCTCATATTAAACGAAAGATAAAGCAGGTAAATATAGATGAGAATCAGAGTTGCGGTATCGGTGTATTATCAACCTGTTGAATGAAGTTGCTAAAAAACAATTAAGTTTTTCAAAAAATCAATATTTGGTCACGATTTTTTACCGGAAATTGGTCTAAGGATTCTTCAGGCAGTCTTGTCAGTCGTTTAAAATCACCCGAATTCAGTTTTTAGTGCTTTAAAGTTCAACTGTTTGGTCAGAGCGGTATTAATGACACGACTAGTCACACTGGTTTTTTCAAAATGAAGAATTCTCAAAGCAAATTCCAAAATCCCAATTAAATAATCAAAAGAAAAATTCCCCCAATCAACAAAACTAAAACCAATCTATTTCCTACTGCAAAATCCTTACTCCATTCTTCCCCGAAACCCCTAAACTCTAATTCTACGCTTCTCATATCCGACTAACACAAGCAAGCCAGCTTTACCAATTTATAACAAAAGGTCACGTCACTTCCGGACGATGGTTAGTACTAAAGCGATCATGAGGTTTCCTAAACAAGCTTGTCCCTGTTAAGAGGATTTAATCGCTCGATATGCTAGCATAGCATTCCAATTTGATTGATTTTAAGCAGACAAATTCGAAATTTCCTCTTTCACACGCTTTTCACGACCCGGCTTTCGATATTTCCTCCCGAAAAATACCAACAAAAAAAACTCATCCCACCCGCGTTTTTTTTCCTTTTCTCATTCGAGGAAAACTAGATCGAGCAAAAAATAATAATAATAAAACTATAAAGAAATATTAAGAAGTTCGAAATATTTTCTGAAAGGCAAAGAGAAAAAAAAAGGAAGGGGAAGTTAGAGAAAATATTCCAAACGCGTCGACCGCACCACAGGAATTATCGAAGGCGATTAAGAATAACATTCTTTTAAACAAAAACTTCAATATTAAACGTAAATCCTCTACCTGTAAAAATTTATTATTAGAAAATTTGAAACCGATAAAGTTAACATTTATGTATAGCCGTATTTCTTTTACTTTTTTTTTATTCTTACTCCTCAGATACTGAGAAACTTTTAGAAGTTGCTGAAGTATCGAGATAATACCAAGAGTTCAAAAGAATCGGCTACGGAAATTGCTTATCAACTTTTTTTTCGCTGTTGCTGTTGTTAATGCATTTGCATTTATAAACTCCACCCCCCCCCCCCCCACAGACTCCCCCTCCCCTTTTACTCCATTCTCATCTCTCTCTCTCGAATCGTTATTATTTTGCTTTTTATCGTTAAACCTTCCAATATCGAAGATGAAAAAGTTTTATTATTATATTTTTTTTGCTTCTTCGATAAATGGCGCGGAAGCCAGCCCGCAAAATGAGTCGATGCCGTTTTAATAATTTTACGAGCCAAGGAAAAGAGAGGGGGTACAAGGGACATAAATTAACGTCAAAGCCAATGACTTGTAATATTGAACTTGAGGAAATTGTACCGCAGGTGTCTTTCGCACAAGTTTTAAAGTAGGCGACTCTCTCATTTCATAGTTTGCACATCCATTACAACAGCCAAAGTGACGTATGTCCGCACCGCCATTACATTTTTTCCCCCCCAAGGTGGAGGCAACGAAATCGGAGGGTGAGATTTTAAAATAATCTCCCCGTGACTGACAATAGACGTTTAATGTTTAACGCATAGAAGAATAAACTAGGAAATGCGAAACGTAATCCGTAATAGGATCAAAAACGTTTAAAACGGTTTTCAAACCCTTTTCGTTTGTATAATAAACCCCCCCACATCCCCCCCTTCCCCTCTTAAAACCGGGATTTCCTTTTTGCAATGGATATGAGAACTTAATTTTTTCTTTACAAGGCGGGAAATCACCTGGGAACGAAAACGCGCGGAAAGGATCAGATCCTGAAAATCATCGTGTTAAGTAAAGGGACATGATAGATGTTGAGAGAAATTCCGGAGCTGAATGCTTAGAATCCTCCTTTTCAACCTCCTCCTCCTTCCACTTACTCAGATTCTGATTCCAATTAGACGTGATTCAAGGATTCGCGGCTTAACCCGTTTTTGAATTTGTTCTATAAGTGGGAAAAGTGAGATGCTCAAGTGTTAAAACTCTTTTAATCAGTGGTTCGGTTAATGAAGCCCCGGATATTTGATTTAGCGAAAGGAATAGGGCGATTTGCCCAATGGTTGAAACTTTTTGCGGGGAAAAAAAGCGTTTTTGAAAATAATAAAAAAAAAAAAAGATATTTGGCCGGTTAAAAGGGGGAAAAAAATAAAAAAGAGAGAGACCACATGTGAACGCGAAACCGAATTAAAAGTTTATTATTGATTCTTTCTCTCTTTTATCGAAATCTATTCTAATTAAGAGTTTCGAGCGGGGAGAAAAAAGACAAAGGATTCCTTGTTAGCGATTGTCTCTAAATTTTATCATTCATTTTAATCCTTCTTTTTTTTTTAATAAGACAAAAACTTCCTTCCGTTAAATTATAATTGCCTAATTTTTATTTATATGATTAAGAGTACTATCTCATTAAAAAAATTGAACGAGGTTTGCTGAACACACCACATTAAAAGTTTTTTCACAGTTAATTATTCTGAATTTTTTTTCAATAATTTCGCAGGAATTTTAAAGAAAGAGCCGAACATTCAAAATTTTTTCATTCGGATAAGTTAAAAGTCATCAAATGTAAACTAGCTCTTGGTGAGTGTGTGCGTGGACTTGTGTGCAAGTTTGAACATGTTCGAGACAAGTTCGCAGCATGTTCTCGGCTGTCTGAAAATATTTTCTGCAATGGTCAGAAAGTGTTAAGATGTACTAAACATCTTCTGCACGACTTAAACTCAGCCACAACAGTACCCTGAATTATTTACAAAGACTATGGCTTCTTCTTTACGTGCCGTCTCCGTGAAGGAGATTGGCGGACCATTTGAACCAGGTCTGCGCTGTCCCTTTATCTTTTCTTCTAAGATTATATGCAGGAGCCGGTATTTTCATAGACTAGGACTATTTTTTTCCAGCCCTTATTGCTGAACATAGGCCTCCCTCAAGATATGCCACCGTTCTCGTTCCTCAGGTGTTTTCATCCAGTGTAAGCCCGCCGTTTTCTTTAGGTCGTCGTACTATTGGCTTATCGGTCTCCCTCTACTTCGCTGCTCATGGCCTCCAAACCAAGATTTTCATATTCCACCTTCCATCTTTCGTTCTAGCTACGTGACCCGCGTAATCCCACTTCAGTTTCGCCGCTCGATCAATGACGTCAGCGACCTTTGTCGTTCTTCGGATCTCTTCGTTTCTTACTCGGTCTCTATTCCTAACATTGATTTTTCCATCGCTCTTTGTGTCACCTGAAGCTTTGTTCCAATTTGTTTGGTGAAGGTCCAAGACTAGGACTAAAGAATAATTCCAAAAATGCCAAAATCTTCGTGATATTGCACCCTGAGTCAATTTAAACACAAATTATTTAAAAAGAAAGTTTTCCACAAACATTCTCCCTAAATTTCCACAAAACGTTTGTGTCCTTCCCCCGAACACCTCAGAAAAGAAGAATCGTCTCCTCAAAAACTCCTAATAAAAATTCCGATATGTAAAAATGTAATTAAGTTCCACAAGAAGTAATTAAAAAGTCAAATCATCGTTTATTGCAAGCAATTTTCTTTTTACCCCGAAAAGCCGATATTTGCGTTTGTGTAACTTCTCTCCGTGCTCTCCCCTTTTCTCGCTCTCCCCCTTTTTTTTTTACCATATAAAAAAAAAGTACTGTTGAGTCGTATCTTCTAGTTTAACTCGAATAGAATTTCCTGCGAGACTAAAGTGGAGCGGTTGACGTTGACCAGGCTTTATGAGCATCCTGTCACAAAATCACTATCAATCTAATTTAGTTGGAATTGGATGAAAATTTCCCGGGCATTTCCATATATTTTATCTGTAGGGTAATGCGATTTCCTCGCGGAAATGCTTATTTTCCGAATTATTAAAAAATGATGTAGGCATTGGCTCTTTTTCACCCCCCAGGCGAAAATCGTATGCAGAGAGGGGTTTTTTTTTGTGTGTGCGTGCGTAAAGCCCGAGGAAGTTTCCCAGCGTAATATTTTCGTTGTTCCTTTTATCAGCGGGGACGAATTGAAAAATTGAGATTTGTGCCTTAACGTGGGAATTTTATGTATAGTTAAAAAGGGGTTTCCGATTTTTTAGCACCGTGAAAATGTAAACGATGACGTAATAATTTCGTGTTTGCTTTTTGTTAAATATTCATAAAAATGAATGAAAGAATGAAGCTTAGTTTTCAAATTTAAATTGTGAATTATATAGTTGTAAAGCTTAGTTAAATATTTGATGGCTTAAAAATGATTGAAGTAAAATTTTAAGGCGGTGTTTTAAAAGCGGGAATAAGGAGATGTAGATTTTTGTCTGTAGTAATGTTTTGGGCCTTCAGATTTGCGCGGGCTTGAGAATCAAGTCTGCGAAATTTTTCAGGGTTGGGTTAGGTTAGGTTAGGTTGAGCTGGGCTGATTAGGGCTGAGTTAGGCTCAGTTCGAAATTATGAATGTAGGAGAACAAAAGAAAGCAGCCAAAGATTGTGTCAAGTAAAGGAATAATTTGAAAGTCGAATTTTGGGAAGAGCAAAGCTAGTAATTTGAGGGGTTTAGCCTTATAACGCCGCGCTGGCAACTGCGTGGTGGCGAGTCGCGGTCCCACAGCCTTCGTTCCTGTTCCAGGCTTGCCTGTGGTCGCCCTTCGAAGCCCTTAGGGAGATCAATTCTCAATGTCCTTCGGAGGTACTGATGGCACCGCTCCTTACCATCAGCTCCTAACCCTGAGTAGGGGGCTCGCCCAGGCAGGGCCGCTACCTTCCTGATGGGACTCAAAGAGTACCATGACTACCTACCTGCCTAGCTGAAATGGGATTACGCGGGACACGTGGCAAGGAGGAATGATGGCAGGTGGAACAGGAAAATCCTGCAGTGGAGGCCATGGGCTGGGCAGAGAAGTAGAGGGAGACCAATAACCCGCTGGTGTGATGACTTAAAGAGAACAGCGGGTTTGCACTGGGTGAGGACAGCGGAGGACCGAGACAGATGCCTGCCTTGAGGGAGGCCTATGTTCAGAATTGGACGCATTAAGGGCTGGAAAAAAAAAGCTAGTAACAAACACAATTTGGCTGCATCCTAGAAATTGAAAACTCGACTTCAATGAGAATTGTAGGAAGGGCAAGTTAATAGGTCTTTGAATATGATAATCAGTGCCAACCCCAAATAATTATTCTACCTAACGAGATAAAAAAGAACCTGATGGATTGAATGCTCATCTCACTAGTAAATTTAATTACACCCAAAAGTAATAAATCTGAGATCCCACGCTTAATAAATCCTGATTAAGTCTCATTTCCGTGGCTATAACTTAACGCATATACCTTTCCCAAAACGAAAAAAAAAAAGAAATTACTGATAAATGCCAGTTTTCATCCGAACTTGTAAAAATTCCGGTCCACGGCCATAAATCCTACTTTTCCAGATTGAAAAAAAAAATCATTGTAAAAAGCCGTGTGACGTAATGTTTTCTTTTATCGAACGGAAAAATCTAGTGGAAAATTTATTACCTGACACCCGTGACTTACTACTAGGATTTCGAATCTCACATATTGGAACCAGCCGATTCTATCAAAACTCATCACGGGTTTCCGTATTCCGGATAAATCAATTGAATTATTATGAAATAATCCGGCTTTTATTTTTTGACTCATCTTAACCTAACCCGCACGGACAAAAAAAAAATATCATCCGTGAATTTGAAAGGAAATGAAAGAGTAATTTCGATCTTCATTAACCGGGTGAGGTTACTCAAGTGGAAGCTGATAATGCTTAAGTGCCATGGCCCTGGACTAATATTAAAGACTCATTTTCGTTTTTTTTTTCCGATTCATTGAATCGATATTGATTTTCGTATTTTAGATTTTTAAAAACCGATAACGTTAGTTCTCCTTTCTCCAATGTATTTCCCGTGCGAGGCTTTCTTAAGCCGGCGCCAACCTTACAAGCGAAAAGGGGGAGAGGAAAAAAAAAAGGAAAGTAATGAATCGACTGCAAAAATACATTGGCTCATAGCAAATCTGGATAATACAAAGCATGGAATTCTCTTAAGTGTTTTGAAAGCTTTTAAATTTTATTTCCTACGCAAAACTTTTATGTATTATAAGCAGCGGTTTTTCTCGGAGATTACTCGTAAAGATTTCTTTAAAGAAACATCCTTTCCATGTCTCTCTCCTTTCTCTCCTTTTGTTTTTTATAGAGTAAAATTTGATTTTCGTCGGCTGTGCTTTTAACATAAAAGATAAAAAAAAATTTATAAGCGATTGCTTTAATTTAAAGTTTTAAGGGAAGAGTTAAAGTTGATAAATATTTCTTTCTGCTTTCAGGTAGCGGATGGCAATGAAAAATACCTCATCAAGCACCAGAGACAAAGTAATGACAGCGTCAAAACTTTTAGAAGCCGAGGATTTCAGAAGGACGAAATCCCAAGGAAAAAAAACCTTTCCCGTTTTTCGACCAAGCCGAAAAAGGTGATGAAAAAAATTTGTGAGTGTCTTTAAAAAATATTTGTGGCATCGGCATCTCGGCTATTTTATATTTTTCAGTAACGGTCTTTAAGTCTCTAGATCCTCTGCATAAATTTTAGCAATTTTTTTATTTTTAATTTATAAATTTTTAAATTTTTAGGTTTAAAACGAGCCAAAATATGAACAATATACATACTATGAGGTGTAATTTAATCTGAGGAATCGATCATGACTAGCTAGAACACTCAATTTTTTCATTTGAAAAAGATAAAGTTCAAAAACTGATTTTAGCAAACAGCCTTAGTCAAAAATCCATCATTTTTAGTGAAATATTTTTTCCCCATGCATTCTAGGCGGAAAATACATTCCAACAGATATGATTTGATGCAAAGAATCCGCCTACAATGCATAGGAAAAATAATATTTCACTTAAAATGATGGATTTTGGAATAAGGCTAAAAATCAGTTTTTCAAACTTATCTTTTCCAAATGGAAAAATTGAGTGTTCTAGCTAATCACGATCGATTCCTCCGGTCAAATTACGTCTCCCAGTACATGTATTGTCCATATGTTGGTCCGTTTTAAGCTTAAAAAATTAAATATCGTAATATTCAGGGAAATCCCACACACGTGATAATAATTTAATTTTAGAAAAATTAAAAAAATAATTTTCGATAATTGAGACACCGGGATGGAATTCGCTGGAAAATATAAAATAAAATTATCTTCCGCAAATTTTCACATTTCTGTTGATTCCATAAGGAATCGATGGTCGGTGCAATCCCTAGTCCCTCTTTTTGCAATGCTTTTTCTTTATTTTTAAAAATGAAATCATCAACGTCCCCAAATCCTCTGCATCCGGCGAGAAGCTCACTCAACAATACAACTAACCACACACTCGTCCGAAAAAGCCTCCACGAAACCATTCCCTAACCGTAATATTATCTCCTAAGTTAAGTCGTAAATTCATCGTGAAAAAGCAAACTGTTTTCAAGTGTAACTCTAAAGAAAAAGCTAGTTGAATTTATACGATTTTAAGTAAACATGATAGCGAATCAAGGGAGCAAAAAGAAAACCCTAGAAAAACCCTTTTCTTCTCATCCAAAACTTTCATCAAGAAAACTTTACCTAACATTCTCTCAGCCCAAACAATATTACTTTTTAAACTTTTATACTATTTGCGTTTTTGTAACCATGACACCAATTCAGTTAGTTGCAACTTCTAAGCTTTTAATTCTTATCCCTTCCCCTCTTCATTCCCTTATCTCAGCCGGTACAATTTATGTCCGGCAAAGCCGGAAATCCTGCTTTTTGTATACGAAGAGGACAAAGCCCTGATTCATTCAAACAGAACTTTTCCTTTTTAAAAAAGGAATATTAAAATTTATAAAAAAAAAATCTAGGTTTGCGGAATGAATGTCAATTGATAAAAAAGGAAAAAAAAGGGAGAGAAAAAAAAAGTGAATGTCTAGCCGGGGTAGCTCAATTGATCATGATTTGATGAAAGTGTAAGTGAAAGGAGACGAAGGAAGAAACATCCCAGACAATTCCAATAAAACAGGAATAACTTTTGTTGAATAGCTTAGGCGTTTCAAAACAGAGGATCCGAGGAAAAGGAAATTTGAATTTCAGACTTAAGTCACAACAAGTGGTTTTTCTTTATAAAAGTAAAGCTACTTTCCAATTTCATGAACATTTTCTTCCCTTGTTTTTTGTTTGTGGAAGGCTATTGACATTATACAAACTTGACTTACGGGAAAAACGTTGGGGGGCATATTTTCCATCCGTGTAATATGTAATAGCATTAAACATTCTTCGAAGATTTCCCATATCCTGCTTTTCCCTCCCGATGGATGGATAAAAAAAAAAAACGGGATCGTTTCACAAGCGACCGGAACTTCTCTTTTGTTTGTAGACCTTTTAATTAAAAACTTGAAGAGATCCTCTTCCGGTTATCGGAAATTTAAAACACTTTAAAGAAGGTTGCGTGCTTTTTTTTTGTGTTCAGTAAAAGGCCAACAACGGGTCCGGGATCAAAAGTTTACGGGACGATGTTATAAATAGATACGACAAAAGAAGAGGGAGGTGGGAGAATCGTTATTAAATTCGGAATAAAAGCGGACGTCTGGGGTAGGGGGAGTTATCACCGACGTTGACCCCTTCGCAAACATGCGACCAGACTCCGTGACGGGCAAAACTCTGGTTTTAGTTAACAATGATAATCGAAAATTATCTTTAAATCATAACCAAAGCACGTCTTACGGACTCGGTAGCGTTTTTTTTTGTTTTGAGTATAAAAGGAGCGCTCGCATCCCCGGGAGCTCATTCAATTAATGAAATAAAAAAAAAAGAAACACTCGCGCTCTTTCGCACATTCAGACGTTCTTTTCCCGCCTGAAAGAACACCCGGATCGACTTAAGTCAATACAATTCCTTACGATGAGGAAAAGGGAAAGAGGAAGAAAAAAAATTTTTAACGGTTTTTTTTTCTCGAAGGAAATATTTTTTAAGGAAGGAAATTAAACTGTGGGAAACAAGCAGCTCATTCCCTTCGGTTGTTTTCAATCATGATTTTGTTTGTAAAATCACATCCATGGGAAAAAAGTAAGTATAAAAAAACTAAAGAGGAGCGAAAAACTACGGGCTGTATCATGCTTATGTTTAACCTTTAAGGGGAAAATTGGATTTTTCTACATGAAAAAAGTACTATGCCTAAAAGGTAAAGAAAAATTTTATTATTATTATCTGGATGAAAAAAAAAAAAAATTCAGGAAAAGTCATGTTTGTTTTTTATTTAAACGTTTCATTTTCGAAAATATAAGCTCCTCCCGGATTGAATGGAAATAAATCAGCAAGATTGTTTTTTTTCGTGAGTAGGAATGATATGGAATTCCGGGAATATTTTTTCGAAAATGTTATCACTACAATCTCGTCCCACTCAAGATACTCGGTTTGTAATTTCAGGAATGGGAGCATGGAAAAGAGCGAACAGGCAGATATGAAAATACCTGTAGGCCGTTGGGAAATCCAAAGCATGATTGAGCTGAATTCAAGGATCGCGTTTAAATACAAAAAGAATAAACTTCAATTTAATGGAACGTTGGGTGCCCGGAAATGTAGTTTTTGATATTTTCTTTTAGTGTCATAATTCGTTTATGAAGTGGGGAACGATTTCTCAAAATTTTATGATGCCTATAATGGTTATATTGGGCCGTATAGATGTATGATATTAGGGCAAGGGCGAGACAAGTTTTAGACCTAAATTTTAAACGGAATACATGCCTTGGTTGAGATTTCGTAGCTTTCGGCAGTGATGTGTTTGAGGAATTTAAATTCGGTGCGTTAATGCTGCATACATAAAGTGGTTTCTCCCATTAAAGAAGATTAAGAAGAGAATGAAATTGAAAATAAGGGAAAATAAAGAACAAAAAAGATAAAGGAGAGGGCTGCTTGAAGTTCAGGCTTAAACCAGGTAAAAGATGAGTCAAGTCGACGACAGGCGGTGAGAACTTCGAATCTTAGGTTCGTGGTTTTTGGTTGAGGTGCTATCTTTTGGAGCTTCTTTAACAGAGATGGCAAAATAAAATAAATTTTTAGCTTAAACTGGAGATTACTGCGCATTGTAGTTTCTGAAACTCTGGATTTTCATGCTGGATCTTATATCTATCTATAGCTAAGGCTGGCTGAGTTTGAGCCTTAAATTTTCACCCCTTCTCCAAAAAAATGAAGCTCAAAAAGCTACTGAACATTTTGTGTGTGAAAAAGCGTGAAATGGGGGACTTCCAGTGAGTTAATTTACCATTTTGCCAAAAGATGGTGGCACAACAATTTTGAAGAAAATCTAAATCCACGTATGTTTTGAAAACATACTTTTTGCTTGCAGTTTGTTTTTCCTGTGAAATAAATAGGATTGATAGCTTCGTTTATCTGCTTTAAAGGCATTTTTGACAAAAATTATTACAATTTAGAGTCTACTGAAGTCTAGAAAGAAGGTTATAAGATTTGCTAAACAATCGTGGATTTAGATTTTCCTTCAAATTGTGGTGTCGCCATCTCATGGTAAAGTTACGAACAAAGGCTCTGAAAGTCCCTCATTGGGAAATAGGTTTTTGACCCTCACTCTGGCTTCATTACATATTCCTGCATTTAAAGTCTGATTAAAACGAAGAAACTACTTTTTTTTAGATGTGGAAACATTCGGATAAGGTCAGAGCAAATCGCGACTTTAATATTAGAAGGTTCCATCTCCACATCAGGTTAACACCAAGACTGTATGTTTAGCTTATGGCTAGCTACGGTCAACCTTCGCAGTGGAGATGGGACCCACCAGTATTGAGGCAGCAAAATCTAAAATCTGCAGTAGATTCAAGAAAAAAAAATTTATCTTAAAGATTTTATCTAGGAATTATCCTCTTAGATACGGAACTGTTTCCGTATTACAGGTTAATAAAGTAATTATCGGACAATTAGCATCTTAACGAGGAAACAACAACACGCGTAAAGTCAAAGCATTAGCACAGTTATTGAATCACCCACGGAGTCAGGCAAAACAACAACAGAAGGAACACATAAGACTAAAACGGAGGAAGATTAAACTATGAAATAAGAGCCAAAGAGACAACTGCACATTAAATTCGATCCTTAGGGCACAACACATTTCCTTATTAAATATCTACAGCGCAAACGATATTCGAGTTCCCGGAATCACTTCCAACACGCTCTTAAATAGTAAACATCACAAAAATCGATTTCGGAGAAATTTCTAAAGCTTGCCAGTCACAACTCGTGCGATTTTTTTTTCTCCTCCCGCAATAATGCAATTTCTTACAATTTTCCATAAAGCGAACGGGAAAAAAGAAGAGGGGGGGGAAAGATTCAAAAAAAGAGAAAGTCCGGGAATGAAAGGGACGTGAGGATGCGGAGGAACGGGTATTTTCTTCTATTGTGTTTTCGGAATTTAATTTTAAAAGCAATTACTTCCCGCTAAGTCACGTTTCGTAAGATGTTTTCACATCTTTTTTTTCTTTTTTTTCCCTCCCGAAGAGTGTTACCCCCCTCTCCCTTATTTGCAAAAGGCACTATTTTTTTCCCTTCACATGTTATCATTCAAAATAAAAATAGGTAAAACCATCAAGATAGTAAAATTGATGATTAATAACCCTCATGAGAAAGAATACGAAATGACTTTTTTATACTGAAAAGATTTTTCCAAGAAAACGGAAAAAAAAAAAAATTCAAAATGAAGGGATCCGTAATCAAAAGATAAATTATTTTTTTTACTGATTAAAAAAAAAAAGAAGGAACCTTTTTCAAAATGGAGTTTGCTTTTCGCTTGGAAGGCTAGGATTACCTATGATGACTGAATGTTCGACGATTGATTGATTGAGAGAAGAAACAGGCTCAAAGCTCAATCCAAAATAGCTCGATCAGATTTTCTTTTCAAGATTGCAAAAGCGAAGTCGAGGCGCGGAAAAAGAAAAAAAAATGGGGGAGTGGGGCGAAAAGAAAGTGGGATGGGGTGTAAATAGAGGCACTCTAATGTCGGGATTGTGTTTGACTTTTTGTTAACTTTCTTTTCCATCAGGTTCAGTTTTATAAATCGAGAAACCTTTTTTTTTATATCTTTCGTCTTCTATTCCTTTAATTTTTTATCTTTATCCGAAAATTTTTTTTAGAAAAAATTCTTCTGCTTTTAGTAGAAGTAGAGCTGAAATTTTTTTTGGTTATTTTGGTACTTTGGGAAGTTAGACGGAGGCCCTGGGCTTCAAGAATGCACCTGCCTTGTTTTCAGTACAGTAAAACGTGTTTAATCAGACATTTTTGGTACGGAAAAATTCGTCAAACTTGGGGAAGTTGTCCAGGTTACAGGAAACAAAAAAATCTTTTTTTTTTTAAAAAAAGGATCGTTTTTCCCTTTTTTTAGACTTTTGATGATGTTATTTTAAAACAAAGAGTGAAAGTTTTGAGGACTTTTGAAAAAAATTGGTAAATTTCGTCTGTTTTTCTCTTGCCACCTAATTTCCAAGTTCAAAATTGGAAATCTTCGTTCATTTGGGTCAATACTTCATAAAATTTTATATTTAAAAACTTAAAAAATGTTTTTTAGCCCTGGGATGTCCAACATAGAGCAGGTAAAATTCGTTAAAACACGGTTAAAGGGTAACAGGGTAGAGAGATGGCCAAGATATCCCTATGCTTATACAATGCGAACGAACGAAATTGTCCCTACTAGAGAGGTGTCCACCATTGGAAGATTTACTGTAATATGATAATGAATGATGATGATAATGATTGTTAGTATCATTCAATTTACAACTAACCCAACTTATAACTAACCATACTTACATCTAACCTAGTTTACAACTAACCCAACTTATTAACTAACCTCGCTTATTAACTAATTTAGAGTAATCTGCCACAGAAGCGTTCGCATGACATCAAAATAGTGGCAGGACAGTGACGTTGGATGCAAATGGTCAAAGAGCAAAAAGTATGGCAAAGGTCACGTGGTGACATGTTAAGATGCGGTATATGGTCAGAAAAAATCAGAACTGGGACAAGAGGAACTTGAACTCAATATTTAACTATGGGTCTAGCAAGTTGCGACTTGAGCCGTGAAAATAATTTTCAAAAAAATAATCCCACAGAAAAAGATTAAAAATCACTTTTCATAATTGGTCAAATATGTACCCCAAAAATCCTCCGTTGTGGAAGAAATCTGCATAAATAATGCATTTAAAACCTTCATTCATTCCTTCCCCCCTCATTGTATCCTCAGATTTAAATAAGGTTTTCTCTTGCCATACACATACATTGACTCAGAAATTGTTCTTTTATTATCAGTATTTGAACAAATCTCTTAATGAACCTTTTGCCTTTAACCTTTTTCTTGTAGATAACCTTTTGAGTGCCGGATTAAAATCTCCCGAAATGATAACAATTGAAACAACGGGAATATTAGACGTTGTATTATCTACACCAGTTAACATTAATTTTGGGTATGCTTATCTTAATTTTATAACGTTTCCTTCTTTTTAGAAAATATCTTTTAAAAGGATATTGATCTTTGTCTGATGTTTCATATAAGTGGCACGTTTTAATTAATTTTCGAGTGTGGAAATTATTTTCGCGTATGAGGAAAGTCGCAAAACGAAAAAAAAATATTAGTTACTGTAGAAAATGTCTTTTGAAATTATTTCCCCCTATCATTTTCTCGTAATAAGAAAAAAACAAGGAAGAGAAAAATTTGGAACTAATGGAAAGAGTGAGTAAGAGACATTTGAATGGGAAATTTTGGCTCAAAAGCGTATAAAAATTATTTTAGCCTATTCACATTCTAAATTCAAATACAGCAGACCTACATTCATAACATTTTTTTCTCGAAAGAGAAACAGCATATTTAATTCTAAATTTAATTAAGCATAATAAGGAAAAAAAACTCGGCGGTTTTTATATAAAGAAAAAAAAAATACGAAAAGCTCAAGAAAGCATGACAATAAATAAATAAGAGGAAAAAATGTCTTTTTTTATGCGGTTTACCTACCAAGAATTTTCCATTTGTGAAATGGAAAATCGTTTAATTTAAACATGGAAAAGAATTTCGGAAGATATCTCGGACGACAAGAAAAACTTTTCCAAAACTTGACATCAAAACTTTAAATTGAAATCATACGTTCTCAATTATTCAAAAGAATCCGGCGCACTTCCACTTTAGAATCTCTTTAAAATAATCTTTTTTTTTCCCCTCCTTCCTTACCCTCTCTCTCTCTCTTCTCCGGGAAAAAAATTAACTTACGAAAAAAAAGTAATCTAACTAGCGCAACTCGTGAGATAATGTTCCTTTTGTATAAGTTTTTAAAGCAAGGATTCTAATTTTAGATGGGGAGGGGAATCGAAACCCTTGCTCCCTGTTAAATTTTTTTTTATTCTCCTTCCGCTGGTTTTCAACCGTCTCCCCACCTACCCCAAGGCGTCCACGTATGATTGGAAAACCGTATCGTTAATGAATATCATGTAAGCCAGTTAACCTAAACAAGGGAAAGCCTTGATATTTTGAAAAGTACAAATTTTCGATTAGTTTAGTACAAGTTCCCCCGGTAATTTAAATTTTAACAAACCCTGACGTATATATCTCCGCGCAGTGTAAAGTTTCCAGACGGGGGGTTTAAACAAACTTGCACGGTCAGTTCATTCAAATGTCTCGGGCATATTTTTTTCCCCATAGAATTTCTTCTCTTCTGGATTCTTCCCCTCCCCCCTCCCCGCTTCCCCCTTGTTAAAGGATAAACGCGTCCAAGTAGAGGAGTTTAATGGTTATGAAGAGATGTTGAACTCCTAGTTACAATTTAGTTCTTTGACAGTCGTTTTATAACTCCCGGGTTATTTATGAAAGCCATCAATCCTCGGTTTTAAGTTTCCTCCTTATGAACGTTTATACCGTCCGTTTCGGTGATAGAAATTTGACTTTCGATTTATGCTTCAAGATTTTTAAACCCTCGAGGGGGCAAAAGAGAAATGTGGAATATGGTTTCTCCTTTTTCGAAAAGGAGAAGTCAGGAAACTTTTTTTGGCGTTTAAAAAAAAATGAGTGAGTACCCACATTTTTTTTCCCCGCAAAATAGCTGGTCACACAGTGTGCAGAGTAGAGTCATGCACGGGCCGAAATTTTCAGGCCCACGACCTGGCCAGGCCCGTCAAAATTAAACAGGCTAGGCCCCGGCCCGCCAAGTTTTAGGCAGATTCTTCAATTCGAGAATGGCGGCCACTAAATTCGAGATGATGGCATCTTTCAGTTTTCAAAATGGCTATGTAGCAGACGACTCATCGAATCCCACACGGAAATCGGGTGTATAAAAAAATTATATTCTTAATATAATTGGGGAATAAAAAAAATATATATTAAGATATAACAAAATTATTAAAAAAATATATCCCCATTTTGCGACTATTTGGTATATCCTAAAATATAACTTGGATATAACCTTAAATGTAGCTTAAATACACCCGAGATACATTTTGGGCGGATATGTACCTAAAATATACCCAAAATATATCTCGGGTTTAAAATTTTTTTTTTTCCGACGAAACGTCAATAATTAAAATCCGGATTCCAGAAAAACCTTTTCGTAATTTGCTTCACCCGGGAATCGAACCCAGGTCTCTGGAGTGAAAGACCAACTCCTTAACCACTACACCGTTTTCGTCTTGTTCGAATTCCTATTAAAATTCGAACTTAATTCATGGGGTGCAAGGTTTTTATCTTCCACTCCATCGTGCGTAAAATTTTCCTGCAGTTAAAATGGCTGTCGGTCGTCCGCGGAAACGGTACGTAAAGAAGAATACGAAGTAATATTATTTAATTGGTTTTTTGAAGAAAAAAAATGATTAATTTTGTTTTTTTTTTATAAAAGGCCCGCTATCTTTGTAATGCTAAAAATACCAGCTTATAACGATCCTGTTTAAAAGGGTTCAAAAAGGAAAAATTTTGTTCGTTTAAACTAAGCTTTCGCTTAGTGGAAATAAGATCATGTCAAATGAAATTATCTGTAAATACTCCCAGCAAAATTTAAAAAAATCTTATAAAATCTTATACTGAATTTCGCTCTTATTTTAGGCTGAAAAATCGACTAAAAATTTAATAAAATCTACAACAGAATTTTATAAAAAATTTCGAAAAAAATCACGACTAAAAAAATGTTTTATAAAAAAAAAACAAAATTAATCATTTTTTTTCTTCAAAAAACCAATTAAATAATATTACTTCGTATTCTTCTTTACGTACCGTTTCCGCGGACGACCGACAGCCATTTTAACTGCAGGAAAATTTTACGCACGATGGAGTGGAAGATAAAAACCTTGCACCCCATGAATTAAGTTCGAATTTTAATAGGAATTCGAACAAGACGAAAACGGTGTAGTGGTTAAGGAGTTGGTCTTTCACTCCAGAGACCTGGGTTCGATTCCCGGGTGAAGCAAATTACGAAAAGGTTTTTCTGGAATCCGGATTTTAATTATTGACGTTTCGTCGGAAAAAAAAAAATTTTAAACCCGAGATATATTTTGGGTATATTTTAGGTACATCCGCCCAAAATGTATCTCGGGTGTATTTAAGCTACATTTAAGGTTATATCCAAGTTATATTTTAGGATATACCAAATAGTCGCAAAATGGGGATATATTTTTTTAATAATTTTGTTATATCTTAATATATATTTTTTTTATTCCCCAATTATATTAAGAATATAATTTTTTTATACACCCGATTTCCGTGTGGGATTGTCCACTCCTTACTACGTCTCCTAACCTAACCATACCTCTTTATAGATACTAAGCAACCACAATCATATCTAAAGCTAACCTCTATCATAATCACCGCACCCCGCTGCTAAACTAAAAAATTATGAGCTTCATTTCCAAAACTGCTGAGACAAATATCTCGACTAAAAAAGGTCCTAAAATCAAATATCGGATAAGAGGACGACGAAATCCTTTTTTTTATACCAAAATATCCCGAGTTAGCAATGAAACGTTAGATGAGAGGAAAAAACGATGAGAAAAAGAGCGCAGGGGGGGATGAGATTATCAACCCTTGATTGATTACATTTAAATCGAGTATTCGATTTTCTTGGGGGGGAAATTAAAACATTCAAATCTCGGGTAAAACATGTTTATAATTCATTTAGGATTTATGGGATTGGTTTCTGTTTCAAATTTTGATTGTTATTACGTTATCTCCGGTATCTTTTCCAATCGATTCTCCTGGAATTGGTTGAAACGCGACCATTTCTCCTCTTTTTGATTTTATTTCCGCGATGTCGGGTCGAGTTTTTTTATCTTTTTATTTATTTATTTTTTTTTTTCATTTCGACCCCCTCGTCTTAATGAAGTGGAGGGGTGAGAAGAGAAGAGGTCAGTAGAAAAAATAATACAAAATAAAAACATAGACGTTCGCTTGTACAATAAAAGAGCAATTTGAAGCCATGGATGGGATCGCTAGGAACGTCCCTTTCTCTTTGTTTCACTTTTCATAAATTTTATAAACTTTTTGTTTGATGATCAAGAATTTTATTTCCGGGGAGAAATAAAATTAGAAGCCACGCTTTTAACTCCGGGACCCCTTTTTCTTTTTCACATTTTATATCTCCGACCTTTTTTTTTTTTTCCTCCCGTCGCGTATGTAAAAATGAATAGGTTTTCTTTGTCGGCCCAAGACTTATGCGCCCGTATTTCACTGTTTCGCTTTTCTTTTTTATCTAGGGCTGATGTATTTTTTTTGTCGTTAATTGTATGCTTGTTTATGTGATTTGATGATTTTCTTTCGTCGCGTGCGGAAGAGTTATCTTTTTCGGCCGTTTACCGGAGCTGAAAAAAAAACTGGTTCCGTATAATTTATTCGGTCTAATTATACGGGTATTTCGGGGGGGGGGGGGGGGGGAAACAAGACGGGATAGGGATTACCCGGCTGAGCCCTAATTACTTCGGGATTTAAATACTTTAGTCCCTTTAATAAATACGCTAATTATTTCCCGCTGTCTTTCAGTGATTCATCTCAGGATTTTGGATAAAAAATTGCAAAAACAATTTTGAGGAAATATTGAAGGAAAGGATTTAGCCTCATTTTAAATGTAGAGATTTGACTGTCTAGTATTTAAAGCCTCTTTCACAGGAAAGAAAGGAGAACGATACAGCTCTTGAGCACTTCCTCAACTTATCCTCAGGGCTGGTTCTGGCTATAAGCCTTAAATAAAAATCTTCGGACAAACTAAATCAAGGCATTAAGAAACAATTCGCCCAAATTACAAAAACTTTTTCTTAGTAAATTAAAAACAAAAATTTCCCCTCCATATTGAATTTGGAAGAATTAATGTTATTTAATACAACAAAAACATTCCAAAGCTCTCTTTCCCTTCCTTACTTTAAGTCGCATTTAATAAAAAATTTACTTAGAAGGAACTAAATGGAAACGGAAACTCCCGCTTTATTACTATCTTCCCTGTGATTATCAAAAAGTAAAGCTTACAACTCATTAAAAAAGAGAAAAACAAGGACGAAAAATATCTGAGATGACTTCTTACATTGTTGAAAGATCCGGATAAAAGATAATAATTTGATGGAAGTCAAGTTTTTAACGGCAAAGGTGGATATAAAATACATTAAACTTTATTCTACTTCTTTTTTCAACTAGGATTTTTATTTCTTCATCCGCGTAACCCTCCACAATTCATTTAATATTTCCACGAGGTTATATTTTATTTTTTTTAAAAAATCGATTTAATTTAAATTAAAAAATCGGGATTTTCAAAGTAAATAAATAAGAAGGTGGAAAAAGAAAAAAAAACCGGATTTAAACCCGTAAAAACGGCCTAATAGCACAAACTCATGGAAGTTAAATGACTTTTCTTGATCCCGGATCGAGTTAAAAGATATCTTTAGTAATCCCCCGAGTAAAAAAGTATTGAAGACATAAACAAGGACACCCTAACATGGATGTGCAATAAACAAAAGGCAAAAAGCAGAGAGAAATCGTAATTAGCAATACCTTCCCTTTAGATTAATAAATTAACGGTCTCAAGTTACCAAACCGTGTAGTCGCAACTTTCCGCACCAAGATCATTAAACATATCGTATACCGATAATAAAGAGAAAAAGGGGGCGAAAGATTTACGAATTATAAAAAGGGAAAGGGAAGAGGCGAGGAAAACGGTTAATCTTAAATATTATGAACCTTTTGAAGAAAATATCAGAATTTAGGTGGGATATTTTTCTTTTGGAAATGCGAAAAGATGGACCCGGGGTCGCTGCAATCTTAGAAACCCGAAAACTTGTAAACGGGAGTTTTAGCTCTGTGGGGTTTCCTAACTCTAGAATGGATTAATCTCACTTGGAATATTAACTTTCGAATTACCACAATCCATTGTTTTTCCAAGTTTTCAACTTGAACAAGTCGTTTATTTAAGAAAATAAATCTCTAAATGGAAACTACTGTCGGGGGGTTATGTGTATAAGTGTGCGGATTCTCGACCGCATCGAATTCTAATTACAAGAATATAAATACTCTTCTTAAGGGGTTGTAAAGTTTTGGGAATTAGCAAACAAATTCGGGTTTAGCACGAAAATGGTAGAGTAAGCAGGTTTAGAAACAATCCTAATTTTTTTTGTAATTTTAAAAAACGAGTACCGTAGAATGGGGTGACTTTAACATTTCGTTCTGCCAATTTAATCTAAGCTAATTTTTTATAATTTTTTTTGATTTTATAGGACTTAATATACCTACCCATTCTAATAAAATGAAAATATGATTGAAGATAGCTGTAAAATAGCGAAAATTAGACATATAAAGTCACCCCATTCTACGGTACAAAAATTTTGGACCTGAGATTGATGATTTTTCCTGGTCTCGTGGGAGGTGTTAAAAAAAATCCTTTTCATGGCTATTTTTTAGCTTCACTTTGTAAATAAATCGCGCCCCTGCAAATTTTGGGATATACATCTGGCAATTCAACTGGCTTTGGGCCTGAAATTCAACTCACTATATCCCTCTCTTTTAGGAATAGGGAGTCAAACTCTACAATATTACAACTACTGATCAAATCGTGTATTGCGGTTTGCCTATAGTAAAACCCCTCTATGAGGACAACCCTAAATAGTGGACCCTCACCTTAACGGAAGAAATTTTCTGGAACCGAATTTCCCCCATATAAACCAATGCAATTTTTGTTCTCAATAGCAAACCCCCTCAATACCGGTTGCGGACAGAAAAATTAAATTTTTTCCCTGCGTTTCATTAATGAATACGATTCGGAAAGGAACATTCCATTCATTTTAGGTCATAATTTAAATTTCAATTTATTTATTGTCGTACAAGCTTATTTCGGGCTCGAAGCAAAACGCCCATCTTCAGCGACATCTAAAATATTAAAAAAAAAAAAAAACCCTTTAAGAGTAAATTTTTGGTCTCTATTTGCTTCAAGCTTAGACATAGTGGCACATTAGAAGAAAGTCAACTTTCCAGGCTTCTGAAAAAAAAACTCAAAAAAAAGACTCACCTGTATGCGTTCTTTGATGAGCTTTGAGATGTGAACTCTTAGTATATACTTTTTTGCACCCAAGGAACTGGCACTTGTGTATCCGCCTTTTGGAATCTGGAGAATGGTCGTGCCTGTGACGTGTTGTTAAACTAGGTGAAGGAGGCGTCGGTGAAAAATGACCCTGCGATAATGAGATGAGATGCGTCACGCACGGTGAGTTTCTCGTCAAATGTAGAACCGCACCGCGAGTGATGAGATTTAAATCTTGACTACTGCTACTGCTGCTGCTGTGTTGACCGCTTTCCGGGCTGGACGGAGGTGTCAGCATTGTTTGTCCTTCCCCCGTCTCACGCGATATAACTTTTAACCTTAACGGATCAGAGTTCACGTCTAACCTCGTCGCTTCGAACAAGTCTTCATATTCCTCGTCTTCGTCGTGATCCGCCGGTTCTTGTTTCACTACCACCGCACAACTTAACGAACTGTCCCACGAAACCCGACTACACCCACTACTCGCCGAACCCATACTAACATTATCAAAATGTCTTTCGTTCAGTCGTAATTCATCTAATGGTAGCAAAGGGTCAACAACTTCTACTTTGGTTACTTCCCAACTAGTTGCAACTAGTTGCCCCGGAGGCGCTAGTAGATTCCAAGAATCTAGCTCCGAAGGAAGCTTTTTGTACGATTGTAACTTTGGTTCATCCTTGAGGTATCTTTCCATTTCGTAGCAAGTCTGCAACAAAAAAAAAAAAAAAAGGAAATCGATTAGCAGTTTCTTTAAAACGAACATTGGTCAAGTTCCTTTGGAGGAATAAAAGAAGAAAAGGAATAACAGTTTGATACTTACAAGTAGTCAAGGGTGTGGCTCAAGTCGTAAAGGGATTTTATTGAGCTATAAAATTGGAACTATTGTTGATATTCCTTTGTCTCACGTAAAGAGATTTAAGCAGTAGTTAAATATATCAATTGTAAGGCGTTAGCACAAGGCTGACAATTGCCAAGGGAAACAATTCATTTTAAGTAAAAGGGGAAAAGTATATTTCTACAAATTTCAACGTAAAGAACAGCTGACCAAACTACACTAAACAAAACCAAAGTAGGAAAATCCGGTGGAGTTGACCGGGAGCAAACCGCAGGCTTAAGTAAGGACATAAGTTGGACAAATGCGAAATTGTGTTAGAAGACGAGAGTTTCATATGAAACTTTACTGTAAAAATTTTGTAATGAGCGAAGGTAAAATTTTGGGCGCAAAATAAGAGCAGTGTAAGAATCCTTAACAGATCCTCATACCGTAAACCGGGGTGACTTTGGCCGGGTGGGGTGAATTAGTGCCACCCGTTTTTGAAATGTTTTGAGTGTTTTAGACCGAGAACCGTCGAAAAACGTGTGGCACTAAGTCACCCCACCCGGCCAAAGTCACCTTGGGGAACTGAATCATGTAAGGTGCAAAATTTGTACATCGCCAAACCGAATGCAAAATCGTTTCTTCAATTTATTTTAAAAAGCGATTCACAAAAAATAAAAATTAATCTGATTTCTCCATTTAGCTCTCGATAAATAATTAAAATTCTTTCCTTTCGACTAACCAAACGTGCGGGGCTCCAACACTTCTTCTATCCCTTAATTAATCATCAATTCAAAAATATGAAAATAAAACAGCCTTATTTCCTACGCCAGACACCTTAATAAACGTGGCAAAAGGATGGGAAAAGTATTAAAAACAAAATGGCCGCGAATCGTGATCCGGTGTAAGATGTAAATCTGCCACGGGAAATTTATGTTTGCTAAAGTAATGCTTTAAGCCGGGTGTCAAAGCAAATGCATAACTAGCGACTTATTGAGAAACGGATGTTTAAAACCTTTTCCGAGACACGAGATGGGGATTCTATGCTTGGAAGCGTATATCTTTTAGTTTATGAATTATATTTATGTTCTGTTATAAATTTCTTATGATTCTTGATCATTTTTCTGGATAATCCTTATATTGATAACGCAGGGAGGAAAAAGATCAACTTTTTTCCTCGAGATTTTCTTTATTAAATGAATGCTCATCGTGCTCTTCGTTAAAAAAGAAAAGAAAAAAAAGAAAAAGGAAGTAAACTCGAATCGAATTTTTCTCTTTTTATTTTATCCTGGATATAAGACCATTGGTCGATGATTTTTTTCTTTTTTTATTCTTTTTTTCCTCTCCCCGGTGAAAGAGAAGTCGATGACGGTGGCGGAATCTCCTGGGACTTTTTTTTTCCTATGAAAATGAAAGAAGACTATTATACGGCAGCGTCTGTTTTAATATTCATAAGCCCCGCGCGCTTCAGTTTTGTTGCGATAACGTCTGCGGCATTTGCAACATATATCAGTTTAATGTCACGTTTAATACAAAATTACATGATTCTGATTCAGGGGAATGTTTTCTGACGCTAGATAAATCAGGCGAGATTGCCTTGAAGAAGTCGGGAATTTGCCATTCTTCATTCGAGACTTATCTGGTTTAAGTTGGTAATTAATTCCTGAGACCTTCCTCGGTTTTCCTACAGCAAGTCTAGACGTATTTAAAATTTATTGTTTGGTTTTAAAGAAATCGCTCTTTTTCCAAAGGTGCGGAAATAAAAACAATCACTCTGTTTCTAATTTTTTTCAATTTAAAAAAAATGATTTTATCTTTAAATAAAAAAAAATTATTGCTTTGGCTTTTAAGTCCTTCAGGAATTTTACACAAAGCATAGCATAATTTTTACCTCGATTTTAGCTCGAAAACCTTCACATTAACCACAAACCTGAGAAAGCAGAAATAAACCACTGAAAATACACTGTTGAACCAAAAACTTTGCCCAAATTTTTTCTCCTCAACCTTAAAAAAACTTTTCATCCGACCCTTGTAAAACCATTCTCGACTCCCCCTCTCCCAAGGTAGTAGTCAACGGAAAAGTGACAGGAGTAAAACCAAAGGTCGAAGTAAAAACCATCGGAGACACACGCACACACAAACGAAAAAAAAAAAAAGAGAGACGAGGAAAAAAAATTCCTTTCACCCAGTTACAAAGATGACCATTGCTTCTGACATATTTAATTAAACTATCAGAGACCTACATCAAAATCTGAGCAATACAGAAACCTCGAAATAATCTTTCTTTTTTTTTCCTACGGCTTCCTTCTGTAACGACTGACCAAGTGACCCGTAACTTTTTCCCCCCGACGTTTTCCTCCTTCCTCAAGGTCGATCTCAAGTATCGGATCCAGTATCTTACAGAAAAAATTCTTCCCCAAAAACTTTTTTTTGTAAAAAAAAAAAAAACTCTTATGCTTAACATACGCTCTCTTTGTAAAAACCGCTGAATTAATTAAAAATTTCAGGGTAAAAGGAGTAAAATATTCAGCGTGGGTATTAAAAAATTCAAGAGTAATAGCCGGAGGTTTCTCCTCGAAATAAAAGAGAGAGAGAAAATCATAAAAATAAAGCTGAGAAAAAAAAAGTGAAAATAGAAAGACTAATAGATACGGAACCTTCTAAAAGAATAATTAGTTTCCTTTCTCGCTAAAAAGAAGTCGATGAAAAATGATGGAAGAACACTATCCGAAGAAATAACATCTAGAGAATTTTCAAACAAAAAGAAATTCGAACGTTATTGGCGAAGGGGGGTGAAGCATAAAGCGCAATGCTGAAAGACATTCATTTCAAACGTCCGAATGAAAAAACCGTATGGCAGATCAAGGAAAAGAAAAAACATTTTCAAAAAAAGGTTAAATAATTTTTTCTTTGAGAAGAAAATGATTAGCCCATAGAATATCAAAAAAAAAGTATACTCTTTCATAAAAGAGTTTTAAAAAATAGTAGCAATTGATTTATACTCGGATCATTTCAGTTTATAAAAAAAAAAAATATCACCCCCCCGTAGCACCTCCCACCACCCCCCGAAAAAAAACTTCTTATCGTGAAACAAGTATTTAACTTATGACTCAAATTTCTTTTGTTTGCTAAAATGTCTTAGTTTCCCAGTTTTTCGTTTTCTAATTTTATTTTATTCTTTTCTTTCGGGGAAAAAAATCTTATTGTGTTTTCTTTTGAAGTTTTCTCTCGAAAAAGAAAAACTTGTTTGAAAACATGAGTTGATACATTTTCTTCGGCGGGAAATCCGATTTCGTCTTAACGCACAAGTTAAGATTTTTTTTTCTTCCCCCACGTCTTTTCCTTTTTAGGAAAAAAAAAACCGGAAATGTTTACAAGCGTCTTGTAGTCTGCTGCAACTGGCATTCTTCGAATTTAAAAAAAAAAAAAATGAAAAGAGTTGAAACTATTATGTGATTAAATTTTTAGCTAGGATTTATACGAACAAAGTTTTAAGAAAACCGGTTTTAGAAGAATTATTTTTTTAGAATTTTTGTGCCTAAAAATGCTTTTCATATTTTAGAAATTTTTGTAGATTTAAATTTTTACTTTCGAGCTCCCTAGAGTGAGGAAGTATTGCGGTCGTGTCAAAAATGAAATTTCGCCAAACTGCGTATTTTGCCGTGAAATGGCGAGAAATAACCGTAAAAATGGTTTTTGGGCTGACGTCCGTCCGTTCGTCTGTTCGTGCACTTTCGTCTTTCGCCTGTTTCCGAAACCGAAAGAACCAGCGCAACGAAAGTTGGCGACCGCCTTCCTCAGGAAGAGGGAAAACTCCCTCTGGCCTATCCGGCCAAATTTACGGGTTTGGCAGGGCCAAATAAGGCCAAATTTAGAGTTTTCGGGAATTTTCTCGAAAACGGCTCTAACCATTTTTTTCATTTTTTTTGTGGAGATACCTGACTCTACAAGGAACAACTTTTCCCTTTGGCATTTTTCCGTGAAAAATTGCCCTCCCCGGAAAATCCGGAAAAACCGAAAATTTTAAAGTTTTGCCGACATGGGACTCGATTTCGACTGAAAAATGGTCGGGGAATTCAATTTTTCGGTTTATTTTGTGATTTAAAGGCAGCCCTGCCAAGTTTAGAACTTTGGCAGGGCCAAAAAAGGCCAAACAATGAATTTTCAAAGATTTTCTCGAAAACGGCTCCAACGATTTTTTTCATTTTTTGCGTGGAGATACCTGACCTTATAAGGAACAACTTTTCCCTTTAACATTTTTCCGTAAAAAATCGCCCTCCCCGAAAAATCCGGGAAAACCGAAAATTTTGAAGTTTTACAAATAGCGGTGATATGGGACTCGATTTCGACTAATTAATAGTTGAAATTTTAAATTTTCGGTCTATTTCCTGATTTCAAGCCACCCCCCGACCTCTCAAGTCCCCAATGATGCCTTAATCGAATGAAGCTACACCCCGACTGAGCGAGAAAGTGAGTGGTCCTTCCCGGACTGCTATTCCCCTAGTTATTTCTTCTGCTCGGGATTCATCTTGGCTTAAAGTTTTCCCCAAAAATCAGCCAACACAAGAGTTCGGATTTCAAACATCATTCCAGTCGTTATTCGACTTTCCACAGATATTCCCACTTCATGACCTCATTTCTCTGAGCAACAAAATCCCAAGCTCTAAAAATTCTAAACAACTTAAAACTGCAAATTTAACAGATTTCTTTCTCCCCCTTTCTACCTCATTAAAACCATAGTTATACTTTTCATCCAACAAAGTGTATGTATAAAAGCTTGAAGCACGTGATAACAAGGTAAACAAGCGTGAAGAGATATAATTATAGGTTAAGGCGATTAGTTTTGTCATAACTCTGCCTGATTAAGATCAAGATATCAATTTTAACTGAATTTAATCATAATTATAACGCTCGGATTTAAAAAAACTTTTTTTTCGTTTCCGGTTTCATTCTCGCCTTTTATTGCACTCTTAAGTTCTTTACGTAGAAAATTGTTTTCTGATTTAATTACATTAAGAAATTACGTTGAATTCTTATAATTAATTACCTTTTATCGCCCAAGGCTGTAAAAAATGAGAGCAGCCCGGAGCTTGGTTTTTACTTGGATTAAGCAAAGTCGACGTAAGGCCGGCCCTTGCACTCTTTTCGCAACCTTGTCCAAACATTGTTGACATCAGAAAAAAAATCAGCAACTTTTCCGAAAAAAAAACTTTTTCATATTTAACAATCAAACTCGACCCGGATAAATTGGAAACTAACACAAAATTTTTTTCTTCTAACTTTCAAGGAAACGAAATCAGCAGCGGAGAAAAAAGAAGAAAAGGGAAAGAATTTTTAAAGATACAAGAAAGAACGTGACCGACCGAACTGTCTGAAACTATGATCTCTTTTCAGAATGGTTTATGGTCTTTTTTCTCCTCGACCCACTAACTAACAACCCCTTCACCTTTTTCGATTTTTCAACGTTGTTTTGAGTAAGGCGCGGCCTCGAGAATCTCACAGAAAATTATAAAGTTAATATTTACAACAGGAAAAAAAAAATGATGTAGGTATCAAAAGTACAAGCTACATACTTTGTTTAGCCGTTAGCTATGGTGCGGTTTCCACTCACCGGGTGAGGAGAATAAAGAGAGGGGAAAGCGTGGATTGCGGAAAAGGGGGGAGGGGAGGCGGGTCGTATGGTGTTCAACTTTAAATTAAAATGCTGATTGTGTAATGAAAACCAATATTGGATGGGAAAAAAATATATATACCGGAGTTCTAACTTTTTTTTTATCAATTTCATAGAGCAATCAGCGATATCTGTCGGTGATGACGTAATGGCTTACGGACTGGTTAATAACATAAAGAGCCTGGAATTTTTTTTTCAGTGTAAATAATGGAATCGGGGAAATTTAAAAAACAACGTTTTTTTACGGGGATTTTCACAGAAACACGGGCAAAGTTCATCCGTGAGGGGAATTAGGCTAGTGCACTTGATTAGTAGAATTTTTTTTTTTGCGACATTTGATTGGATGTGATTGATATGTTGTGGAGAATATTTTTACGTGAGATTTTGTTTGTTTTTGTCATTTCGGATTTTATTTTCAGTATTTGTCAAAAGATTTAAGCGATTTTTAATTTAATAACCAGAAGTTAGATTCATTTTCTAATGGCCACGAAGCTTTGGAGAAAAATTGGAAGAAGTGATTTTAGTAAGAAGTTTTAGCTTTATTTCAAAAAAAGACTGAAGATACGAGGCGATATTAAGAAGGCAGAATTAGGGGAGAAGTGTGGTTAGAGATGAAATGCGATCTTTATAAACAACAGCAGCAGAAAAAAATTATAATTAAACTCCCAAATTTAAAATTTTGGAAAAAGTTTTAGTTTAAGATTCAAGAATTACCGAGATCCAGGCTGCTTTATGAGCGTCTTAGTCAGATTCTTGTCATTGGCTCGTAGGTGCGAAAACGCTTCTTAATTTTTCTTGTTTACATTCAGGTTGCTCTTATTATTAGTATTATTTATATTTTTCCATGGTACAATTTTATACATCTATACATCGGAATCGTCAACTATTCTTTTCTTAAATTTAATAACTACCGTTACATAAAACTATACATTTAATACGATTTTTGGCTCTTTCCTCTACAAGTCTGACCAATTACAGTCCAACCAAAATTACAAAATTTGTAGTACGTCAGAGCAAATCTTTCAAAGCCCAGAAAATGTTATAAGACCTTCCGAAATATCTAGAAAACGATAGCGTAGCCGCCTTCTTACAGCAATTTAGTTGTTGACTTGATCGAGTTCTCCTCTGACGTAATATTTCATTAACTACTAAACAATCAGTTTAAAAAATTCTTGGTCATCTTCCACCAGATGCCTTGCTCTCATTACTTCCTTGATTCCACCCCTCCAGCCAGCATTAAAAATAAAAGCCATTTTTTTTAATCCTTACGTCGTTTCATGAAACTCATCGTTCCTCGGTCCTGCTCCTTCTTTTCATTATTGAAACTTCTTTACACCACGATAAGACTAAAAGATCTTGTTGCTTACCAAAAAATATTTCACCTCAAAATGATCCTCGTCAAACAAAGCACCTCCATTTTTCCTTCCAAACTCCCAAAAACCTTTCACTCAACCCCAATCAATCTCGCTCAATCTCAACTTCCGTGAGTATACATATGGCTACTTTTAGTTTAACATTCGCCGCGAAGCGTACAAACAGACAAAGACAGACAACCTTGGCAACTTTATTTCCCTAGTGCCTACTGAGCAAATTGTTTCATTAACAAGATAGCTAGATGTAATTAAGTTATCAATCGAAGTCTCTAATGGAAAGAACTCCTCTTCCTCCCCGTAATTTCACCTTCTTAACCTCCCCGCTTCCGTTTCCGGTGTGTGTTTCCCATCCATTTCCATACATTTATTTTTTTTTCGTCTCCCCCCCTCCCCCTCTCCCCCGCCAGTTATATTTCTCGTTAGCCGATTGTTTGGATTTAATTTTTAGATTGTGCATTGCATACCGATTTCTGTAATTACTTTTATCACGATAAAATCGAATTGTGATCGTTACATGTTTCCTCACTACACACCGCAACCTCCATTTTTCCTTTCACCCAGCTGCCCCCGCCCCCCTCTGGTATGTGGAATATATAAAGCCGTAGCTAATGATCCAGCCGTTATTAGGATAATATTTTAATTAGCTTTTATCCCTTCCTCATCCCGGCATCCCGCCTCGGTGAAAAATATTTTAAATTTATATTTTTAAAACGTTATTTAATGAAAGTGATGTCCGTTTAATTAATGAGATCCTCGGCTCTATATCATTTTAAAGGGAGGAGAGAAAGGGGGGGGGAGGATTTTTCCCCCCCGATTCCGATTTCATATCATCCCTTAAATCTTTCCGTGGTATATTTACACGTGCGATTTTGATCCTGCTGACCCCGTTGTAGGTTTCATCATCTCCTCTCCCCCGACCAATTTCTTTCTTTCTTAAAGGGGAATATAAAACCTTGACGTGATCCCTAATTTGCTCCTTGCCAGGGCAAATGCCTATATTTTATTATTCCCCGTCTCTGGAGAATTTCGCAGGAGACGATATGGCGGGGATAGACAATGATAGGGACGTGTAATCCGACTACGATAAATAATATTGTTACGGGGAAACGACGTCGAGACTCGACGAACGCAATATTCAGGCAAAAAACTCGTGCCTCATTGCTTTTTCGAGTGGCGTAAGATTTACGAATTGTCCTTTTCCCCCCTTTATTATTATTATTTTTTGATAGTTAAAGGAAATAATAAATACATTTATTTATGTCAGTATACCAACGTTGAAAAAGGCTTTGATTTCCCCATTGATTAAGGATATTTGTTTTTAATCAACCGAAAGTTCCTGCTGCGATGCGAAAGGCAGAGGAAACAGAAAAGGGGCTTCGATGTTCCTTCGGGAAGTAGGAATATCGACAAGTGGTCGTAGGAGGGAGTAAGGGGATGCGTTCGAAAATGTTTCTACCCGTAAATCACCACAAGGAACCTTCACCCTTCTCTTCTGCTTCGTCCCCCTTTGGAATTCCCCCTTTTCTTTTGAGCTGCTTTCCCTCCTGTGGAATCTAACGAAAATTTATTACGTATTTATCTAAGTGCAGAACAAGTCTCAGGTCGGAATGATTCTATTGCAAAAGAGAGTCTTATTACGAGTATAAGATTTCACGTGGGCTTGTCGTTGTACGCGCGTGCACTTTCCCTTCCCCCTTTTTTTTTTATTTTCCGGGAAATGAATTTTTATTTGATATACCGACTTTTAATTTTTTTTCTCGTAATGTATTTTAACCCGGTGTTAATTAGTGTGTAATTTCGAATAAACTAGCTGATGGATGGATTTCCCTTTCTTGTTTCTACGTAACCACTTCCCCGCATTATTGAAACAAAAGGATTTCCCGGACACGTTACTATAAGGGAATCCGAGAAACACTATTTCCTTGAATTGGAAATCATCAAAGGATTGAGCAAACCAATTAATTCGAAAAGAGAAGAGTATCATTGTCTCAAGTGTTTTGTCTCCTTCCAGCCCCCCCCCCCCCCCCTTTTCGATTTCTTCCGGGAAAGTTGTAGTTTTTCTTTTGTTATTCACTTTCAGTTTCTCGGAAGAAAATATCGAAACATGGGAAAGTTTGAAAAGTATTTAATGGATTTTACAAAGTGTCGATGTGACTACACAGCAGGGGCTTAAAAAGTGATAAATCGAATGAAGATATCGAGTCTTCAAATGTGGCCAATTTTTCCTTGAGCGACCTAAATAATTTTTACAGTTAAGTCGATAAAAAAAGCAGAAGGAATTTCAAAAAGAGAATCGTAAAATGGGGTGATCACGGGGGTGGTTGCTACGCCACTGTCGGCAACCTTAGGTTGACTATCTAATGTAACCCGATTTTCAGTTAGTTTCATTACGTCTGGCGTTCTTTCACATTACTAACATTTGACAATAAATAATTTTTCGAAAAAAAACTTTTTATAAAAAAAATTTGGAAATAAAAGTTTTAGCAATTTTGTCTTTAGTAAAGTTTATAATAGGGAAAAAAATTTTAGGAAAAAAAAATTAGCAAAAATGGTCGTGAACCATATTCTACAACTGTTTTTGCTAATTCTAATAAACTCGCCAAAAACAACCATATGCTATGATTGGACTATTGACTTCATAACTAAGTTTAACTCTTTTATTTCATTGGCTAATTTTTTGGCGCGAAATTTTTCCAATAAGGACAAAGGATACGATTCAGTTGTGACGTCATAAATTCATGGTTAGTTTTTGGCAGGTAGAATTTGAATTTCGAATCAAACTTTCCGCTATCTAACCCCACGCAATAACGTGATAGTGCCTTGATCACAGTAGTGATCAGAGACTGTCCTGTGAGTCTTTGGATCTCCTCCTCTGAAATTCTACTGAGAGTTGTGTTGGTTTCATAGTCGAGCAACATGAACAATACCACCAACCGCTAACACGCGTCCCTCCGCACGGGCAACAGCTGAAAAAACCCCCCCGTTTGAAAAGCTCAACTAAATCCATTCAAATTGTAAAAAGAGAACGCCATTCATCCCATCCAATATCTTCTTTCACTTCCGCATTATTTAACTATGAAACCTAACAACCAATCTCTGCATCTGCCAATTAGCATTCAAATAATATCCCATTACCTAAATCGAATTGGAAAACGAACAAAAAAAACGGAGAGGGAGTTATTTAACCGAATCGATATCCTTTCATCCGGTTTTAATAAATTTTACACCTAAAAAAATCATTCAGCTTAAAAAAGAAAATTAACCAGAAGAGAAAACCAAAAAAAGCGTATTATCGCAAAAAGGAGAAAAGACGAAAAAAAAAAAAAGGCGGCGGAGGGAGAAAAATCCCAGAGACCAAGGGAAATTCGTTTTACAAATAAGATCTCGAAAGAAAGCAAACCTACGACATAATTCAGAGTCTCAATTAGGTTAACAATTTTCAAAGAAAGAGATAAAAGTCAAACAACAAATTCAATCTAAGTAAGACTTTGTTTTCTTAAATTATTATTTTTCGTAATAATATTTTCCTTATACTGTTCCATTGTTCTCCGATAATAGAAGAATAACCAAGTGTTCGATGGAAGTCGATATAGTGAAGGGAGGGGACCGAATTGGGAAAGGAAAAAGAGCGGGAGGAGGGAGGTAGGGACGGGGGTAAAAAGGGAGAAGGGGCAGTTGCTTTCGTCTAGACGGGGGAAATCAATCTTGGTTCATAATCATTTTCATCGACTTTGTATTGACACAATCTTCGTTCTCAAAACGAGGAAAACTCTTAACGCAAGCGCGGGAAAATCAAAAACAAAAAAAAAAGCGAATTGCTTGTCAACGTTTTCAGCGATTTTCAACAAAAATATTTTTATTTTTTTTTTCGAAATCTTGCACCTGAGTTAAGTTTAATTTTAAAATAAAACCGCCGGCAGCAATTCTTTGTTATTTAAGTAGCAAAATTAATTTTAATATTTAAACTTTGCCGATTAAAGTTTTCCCCCCGTTTTCCTGGACACGAAGGGAGAGAGAACGAGGAAAAACATTTCCCCAAGAATCGCGAAAATATATATCCTCACAATGGTATTTCCGTTTTTCGAGTCGTCTAAATAATAACGGCCTCACCTGACCGCAGACAAAACGTCAAAGAAGAATGATTGCCTTTATCTGTCTTTACACCGGAAGTTCTCTCCTCTCTCTCTCTCACTCTCGGTTCTTTTTTCCACTGGTTTTTTGTGTGTTTGTGTGTGCGGCGGGTTTCGGATTCGTACGTGGGGAGGTTTTTGAGTGATAACGTAATAACGATATCGTGAAATTGATGCTTTTATCATTATACAGTAAAATACGGTTGATTTAATAGGAAAGGAGTGAAGAGAATTAAAGTTTACGACTTTATAATAAAAAGCGATTAGTAATAAGCAAAAATGATGGCCCCGCGGTGATAAAATCCTACGATATAAGAGCTACTTCCCTTAATAGATATGTCAAGGGGGTCAAAGGATATCAAGTAAAGGTCGCACAGAAATCTTGAAATTATTTGAATGTTCTTATCGTGACATTCGGGATGGAAGAAGCGACCCTGCGACCAAGAAGTTGTCTTTGCGCGGGGTGAAGCCTAAAGACAGGAAACTGAATGGACTTAGGCGACCCGAGCTACGAAGCGGCAAAACTGAGATTCTATTAATTCCTCCTCCGGAGTAACGGCGAGAACATTGACATTGATTGACTCTGTCTCGCAGAACCGAGTAATGGCTTGCTCCCAAGAGGACGATGATTCTGTTATCGTCAGAACGAATTGCCTATATACGGGGTTGCTTTATTAATGGACCAGAAGGTGGCGTTTTCAAATGTCCGATTCGACAGCTAAATCGACCTTTTAATTTCGAAAAGCTTTCAGCTAGAAAGATTTAACTTGGAAATAAGTGGAAGAAAGTTGGTTTTGATAAAAATAAGGTAACTTTCAAGAAACGTTTTATTGCTTGAATAATGCACGTTCTAATATATGGTAACTATGACGACGAACAGCGCCAGTCAACTCTGCATAGCCAAGCTTACAAAAAAAAAAAGAAGTTCTAGCGGTAAACAGAAGTTTTTCTTCTTACAGTGCTTTTCCGAGACCATCATGGTTAGAGAGCTTATTGCGGCGTGCAAAGAGAACCTAGCCAAATCGACTGTCTTGGGTCTTGCACAGCAAACCCCCGGACATGATGGCTGTACTAGGGAGCTTAAAGCGGTGGCTTCTCGACACCTTCCGCATCGCAGCACAGGAGCCATAGCGTCAGTCCTCGACTCAGCCTCCTGCTTTCTGGACTTAAGCCTAGCCAACTTTTACCGTCTTTAGCCTTAAGCCAGTACTGGTAGGACTGCTGCCTCCTACCAGAACCCTTACCAGATTGCTACCTCCCGGGTCAGAAGGAATCTGGAGCAGGTGCGCCAAACCTGAAGGCAGGACTGTTAATCCTGCGTTCCAAAACTCTGCGCCTGAGGCTCTTTCATCGCTTACCTGTAATAAAAAAAAGAAAGATTAGTAAAAACAGTTACTTGTTGCTCTTCCAGACATTCAATTGCCATCTCGAATAGCACTCTAACCATTGTAGGAAAATAAATCGTCACATGGTCAACAGCACAAATACAAACCCTGATTTCAAAATGTCTGGCCAATAAGCAAGTTCTAAACAATCTTTGAATTTCTATGGTCATTCTAATAATGGCTGTGCTCTTTGAGATGTGCTATCCCTAACCTACAGCACGGATCATTAGAACTCCCTTTTTTCCATTCAACCTTTCAAATAATATATAAACTTCTCCATAGTTTGAAGTACTTCCCTTTGAATACTACATACCATTATACAATCATAATACTCAAAACTAGGTCATCCGTCTTCGTAAACAATTTGTTTTCAAATCAACTCTTCTACTCTATTCCGATAAATTCTGACCTTTATACCCTTAGAATACAAACTACTTTAAATCCAAGACGAGTTTGCTTTCTTTACCTTTGTGCTGGGATCCAAAATCATTCATGTGTTAACACACAAATAAAAAATGACGCAACGCTGAATTTCGTAATCGAAAAACTTCATCGGAAATCCCCCTCGTGTGGGTGCAGTAACATTTCTAAGAAAATTTCCCCTCGATACCCCCCCGCCGACAATGAGACATCGCATTTATAATTTATCAAAGTCTTACAATCTATATTCCATCCAAATTAGTTTTTCCGAGAAATCCCGACTTCTGCAACTACAACCGCATCGCTTGTTATCCTTTTTGCAAAATCTTCCCCCTTTTCACGAATCCCTTTTAATATAAAATTTTCGCGCTGCCAACCCCATTGCAAGTAATCAAGGCTTTGTTTTTAAGGGGTTTGTGCTAGGTCACGATTTACTTGGGGTTTATGAAACGCATTTAGCAACAGTTAATTTGACTGGAAAAATAAGGAAGGGCAGTGAATTCCACTTACAAACAGGGTGACTCACCTAAAAATCGACCTTGAAAAAATACAGACGGACATAGAATAGCCACCGCGGTGAATTGCGGTGTTGCCATGGTTACTATTATTGAATTTCCTTAGAACTCGGGGATTCGAATAACAAGATCCGGTATTTTCCGTGTGACAGATGATTGATTGCGTATCAAAATTGCATTCACGAGCAGCAGCGCGATAGAGTATGCGTCTACTGACCGCTTAATTTTCACTTTCTTAATTTTTTTTAAAAAACGGACATTGAAATTGATCGATCGTCGAAAATTCTTTTTTCCCTTTTTTTTTTTGGAACTTTTCCAATTTAAAAATATTTCATTCAGTACTCGGGGAATTTTCTTTTTGAGAAATAAAATTGGAGATGAGGATTCGTTATCTTCGCGTTGAGATTTATGACAAGTTTTTTGTCTTCCATCCGCCCCCCCCTCCTAAAATCGGATATAATTCATCGGGCTAACCCGGAATTACATTATTTGTCAAAATTGGCACGCCGCACGGGTAAGGTTTTTTTTTTTTTTTTAAAAAAAGCTCTTTGAAGATACTCGTTATATATTTCATGCTTTTATGTCCTCGATCTTGTTTAATATTATTCAAAGTTTGCGCCTGTCAGGTGTATTACATATGTCCCGGTTTTCTGAAAACATCCCTTTGAAGTCAAAGTCGTTAAAATTCATCTTTGATGGGGATAGGAAGAGGAAACCGGGAAAGGAGGGGGGAGCACGCGGGGAGGGGAAATTTCTGTGACAGTACTTTAAAAGTGATGCAAATTGAACTTGTCGTTTGCCTTTCAGGCTTCTTTTCAAATTATGTCTAGCGCGCCCGAGAATATTACGGGGGAAGGACGTTATGTTTTTACAACGATCCCCCCGATTTTAACGTTGTTGCCTTTCATGCTTTGTTGGCCGGGGGAATAGGTTTTAAGGTTAAATAAATGCAATAAATAGCTATGGGAATAAATTAACGGGATAAAAGGAAAATTCTGAAGTCGAAAAAAAAAAAATGCTACCGGGTCTCATTATTCAAACATCTTGTTCACAGTCGGGTTACTGGAAAAGTCAAAAAATTAATTACGCAGAAGAGATAAAAAAAAATGAAAGTGAACGAAGAAGACGAAGGAGAATAAGAAAAAAAAAGCATTGCTGAATTGTATAATGATAATGCTGAGATTTACAAGAAAACCGAGATTTTTTACCCTATATATGGAATAATAGGAAAGTATTGTAATCGTGTGAATCCCGCGAATTGTGTGTGCGTGTGTGGGTTATGAGCTTTTTGTAAGAAATTTATTTTAGAAAGTTTTTCTTTTTAGAAAATTCAGGGAAAGGTTTGGGGTGGTTTCGGTTCATTAAAAGTGTATTTAGAGGAGTTGGAAAAATTTGCGGGAAAAGTGTACAGTTCCCCTTCCCGTTTTAAACTTTTCAACTTGAGAATTAGGAGCAATTGTAAAGTAATAAAAAAAATAGAAAAATTCTTAAGAGGCGAGTGCTGACGTATTGCAGATCACAGTGACTTGAAGGGAATATTGATTTTTATTGACTTGGTAGAGTTGTCTAATCAAAACGGCTTGTAATTAAACGGTCAGTATATTTTAAAAATTATACCAATTATATGTGTGCACATGTATTTCTTAAGAAAATGTGGACATGTACATTGCCCATTTTTCCAATTTTTTTTTATCTTCCTTTGGCAAGTCTTCAACCTAAATTTTGAAGGCCCTCACACATTTTTCCTGCATAAATAAGCAAGTTAAATCTCGAAGTAAATGTTTCCTAATTATCGGAAATTATTTCCGATGTCACAATAACAACTTCATTTCAATATTGAATAACAATAATCGCAATTTTACTGACCGATTTATTTCTTTTTCAAAATACTAACCTTAAAATACTGACCAATTTATTTTTTTCTAATACTGACCTTTTTATACTGACCACTCATTTTCTTTACTGAACCTCTGAATACTGACCAGTTATTTAAAAAACTGACCAATTATTTACAATACTGACCAGAAATTGAAGTATATACTGACCAAATAAATAGTCCTCAATCAAAACTTGTCCTGCATTGTCTTGCGCGCAAAATTTTAGACCATGCAAAAAAGTTGTTTCTTGGACTTGGTGACGTCGAATGCTCGAGTATCGACTCCGTGATAATGAGAGCCGACGTCTAAACTACGTCAGCCTAAAATCGAGAATTGCACGAACAGTCTGTACGTTACAATTTAATTTTTAACATTACACAGATTCATTATTTCCTCGAAAAAATTACAATTTAGGAAAAACTTTTCATTTTTAAATGTAATACGCCTTCAAGCCAAAAAAAATTTCGCTTAATTAAGTGAATGTACGATGCGAGCTTTAGATTTCATTCATAAGCTGAAATACACGGGTTTTGTTTCCACTTCCAAACCTTTTCATCATTTTAAAATCGTATGCTCTTTTTAACTTCCTACACATATTGGGGTGGCCCATTGCATTTTCACTTAAATTAAATGTAAAAATACATTAAAGCAAAAGGTCTATTAAGTTAATTAAGTATGAGGGTGGAAGGGAGCCTGAGGGACAAAGCTTTCAATAATCATGTACGATTACGAAATGCATTACTCCATTCAATCCACACGATCCTACTCTCCTTTAACATTAATTTGAAAAAAAAAAAAAAAGATAAATAATTTCCACGTCCGTTCTTATTTCTTCCTTGGGAAAAACCCCGATGCCGATTTTCAAATTCCCACAAAAGTTAAGAAAATATCAATCAGCTGTCGCGTTGTAACCGTCTAAGCGGTTTTTTTTCCCTCAACCCTTTCTCCCTCCAAAAAAAAAGGTTTAGATTCCTTGGAATGGATTTTAAATTACACTTCTTTCCACGTTTAAGAACAGAACCGTAAAGTTCTCATGATTTGGTTTTTCAATCACCACTCGATGTTTTCCTTCTTCTTTCTTTTCTATTTTTTTTCTTCCTTTTGTTTTCTCTTCATTTTCCGTTTCCTGGGAGACTGCGATCTCTCGCTAAACTAAAAAAAGAAAACTTGATTGAAATTGAGCGTCGCATTCGACGGAAGAAATTTTTTTTCTCCTTTAAGGTGATATTTTTCTTACATTATATACGGTGTGTGGCCCAATTGAAAAATTTCACAAACGGGGAAAAACCCCCTTAAGGAATTAAATCTCTAAAAAAAACGCACACGCATAGCGTTTGCTTTTGACGTCTTTCTTGTTCCGGGGAAACTAAAAAGGGTGAGTGGGCGGCGAGGGAGGGGTAGAGAAAAAGGCTTCAGCCGGTTTTCAGATAAGTAACAAAGGGCTGCGTTAATTAGTAGATAAATTACAAAACTCTGTTGTCACTATCATATCTCACGCTTCAGTTAATTTTACAAAAATCAACGATTAGATGAGAAAAGGGCCGTTTCCTAATAGATTTTTCATTAATATATTATTTTGCAGACTCGGTGAACGCTTCCAGGACTAGACGAGAGTACTTCGTTCATCAGAAGTAAGATGGCAGACTTACACCTGGAATCCAAACCCCTTTTGGTTTTTTTTTCCAATTGTATTTCACATTCATTATCTGAAAAGTTAATAATGGCAACATTTCGAAAATAAAAATTTCTTGGATGCGCAGCCATTGAAGTCCGGACCGATCCACACGTTGTCACATAGGCTGTTGATGGCACATAAGTATCCTTTCCCGGCGACAATGTCAGTGATTCGCCACGGTAGAGTTATTTTCCAACTGATTCGCGTGAGCCTTAGGGAAAAGCATTCAGCCATTGCTTGCAGCTCAGCTTAGAAAATCTGTCTTCTAAGGCCACCTGAAGTAGCTAGAAGCTCTTTGAAGTGATGGAAACCTCACAGATGTGTTTGCACGACTGAGAGTAACCCTCTTTTCGGTTGTCTCCAATCTTCGCAACAATTCCGAAAAAAAAACAATACAACACTAAATGCGACACAATTTCAGGATGAAAAGACGACATCGTCAAACCGACGAATTTGTTTATTTTCGTAGCATTCACGTTTCATTTTCTTTTGTTTACACTATTGTGCTCCGAATACTAAATCACAAAAAAAAATGATAACCCATTCCCCCGCTAGAATGATCATCAAATTCAAAATGGCGGCATAACCGTGAGAAAAAAAAATCATCCCCCGAGTTTCCCTCGTTTTCATTCTATACTTTTGAAACATAATAGGAGAATAAATATTATGCTAGGTGTTTGAAGAAAAGGCTGTTGCCATGGCGATGACGTAAGCGTTGTAAACAAGTCTCTTAATTACCCACGATGAGGCAGGCAGGACAATTTTCTCCAGATTGCTGTTGACTTTTCAAGTTTGATGTTTTTCAGTTTTTTTTTTCATTCTCTTTTTTTTAAAGTGGCGAGCTTTGTCTTCTCCCTCTTTTTGTCTCTCTATTAATAAGGTCGCGACATTTTGAATTGATATCGTATCATTCTTCCGTTTTTTTTTTTTATATTCCCAGGATTGGATTCCCATGTTTTTATTACACCGGATTGGATATTATGAATTGTCAGTTAGCCGAAGCGATTGTTTCTCGTTCAACGGGGTGCATCGGTTTGGAACTCCCCCGGAAGTCTTGACTTATGCGATAAGACGACCTTTCTCTATTGTTTCCGGATACAAGATACCGTTTTGACGTTTCGTCTCCAGGAACTGTCATTTTTTTTTTTTAATAGCAGCTTTTTTGCGGTAGTAAAGATATTTACACACCGTTTGGTTTTTTGTTCAAGACAAAGCCATTAACTGTGTCTTCTGGCTCAAAATCTGCTGAAGCTTCTGCTACAGTGCGGTGAGTCGACAGCTCCAAATAGCCGCAGAAGGCTTGCTCGTTCAGATGGTTTTCCCGGATTTTCCGGGGAGGGCGATTTTTTACGGAAAAATGCCTAACGAAAAAGTTGTTCCTTATTGAGTCAGTTATCTCCACACAAAAAATTAAAAAAATCGTTAGAGCCGTTTTCGAGAAAATTCCCAAAAACTCTAAATTTGGCCTTACTTGGCCCTGCCAAAGCCGTAAATTTGGCCGGATGGCCTTGATGATAGAATAACAGTTTTCCCTCTTCCTGAGGAATGCGGTTGCCAATTTTCGTTGAGCTATCTTTTTCGGTTTCGGAAACACAGGCGAAAAACGAAGTGCACGAACAGACGGACGGACGGACATCAGCCAAAAAACCATTTTTCTGGTTATTTCTCGCCATTTCACGGCAAAATACGCAGTTTGGCGAAATTTCATTTTTGACACGACCTCAATACTTCCTCACTCTAGGGAGCTCGAAAGTAAAAAAATTTGGCTCACACTCTAAGAAGACGGGACGAACCATCAATAAGTCCATAAGTGCCCTATCTTCTTAGAATGCGGGTGAAAAAAATCTTTTGAAATGTCGCATTCTTCTGTGAAAAATGCGCAAATTTTTCCCCGATGATTGTTACGTGTCCGCCAAATCCGTGCCTTGAGGATTTATTAAAAACAGGGGCATTGGAGCAAAATCATACAGCTTTGCAAATTTTTCTCAATTTTTTGAAATCTGGATAAGATTCCATTTTTCCAGTGAATGATTAAACAATCAGTCGGAAATTACGTTTTTTAGGTAAAAAGGCATTAACCCGGGAGAAGGAAGTTCTTTCACCGGGAAGGAAGAAGATGAAAACAAGAAAGGGTGGGAATCTGGGGGGTGGGCCTTGGAAGAAAATTTTCTTATTAAAACCCGTTGAATAATGAACGTTTACATTACCGTTCGAATACTTCTGTTTAGGATGTTGGAAGGCTATTAATCTCTTCCGCAGACGCCATTTTCCGAACATTGAAGCAAAACCCCGAGTCGATTAAAAATCAAGGAACGTGGTATAAATCAAAAAAAAAAAAAAAAAGTGTACAGGAAGGAGAAAAAAAGCCCTCGGGTTGAATCGGTCCATTGGGATACGATATTATCAACGTATTAGTAATACAGCTTCGGAAAAGTAGACATCAAAATGGATTTATGTGACGATTGTAAAAGCACATCAGGGATAATAAAGGAAAGAGCAGTTTGCGGTCTTGATAGGAAAAAATAGTAATCATAAAAAAAAGGGAAGAGAAAAAAAGAAACAATCTCTTCCAAGGGATTTTTATTAAAACAGTCGAGTTGAGCCTTTTCTAACTCAGTTTTCATATAGCTATTTAGAACGTGTCTTATCGCATTTCTTACAGCTTATATTGCCCGAGACTTCTTTACGTTTTAGTTTGACTCTTATTCATCTTCTCGCTGGAGTATATGTTCATACGTTTATGGGATTTTAGGAGAAGCTTATGGGTAAACACAAGTAAAAAGGGAAGGCGACAGTAGCGAGCTTACAACGTCTGTTTTTTTTTATATAATATTGAATGCACGCTTGCTTTTCTTTATTTAAGAAAACGGACGTGCCCGTCCCGGGAGGAAAAAAAATCTCAAAGACCACTGACCGAAAAATGTGAAAAAAAATTTTTTTCGTCGTTGAAGGAAAGAAAAAAAAACTCCCCGCTAAAACTGACGACATTTTAATTCTTCCGCCATTTTGGGTTTTTGACGTTTTTCTCCCGGACCAAGCTTTTTCTGGTAATAAAAAACGGGCGATGTGAAGGTTTTTAAGCCCCCCTTATTCAATTCCGGAAGCTTTCGAGTTTAGAAAATAATAAATTAGTGAATTTTTTGGTAAATAGAGTTTATCCCTTTTAATCGCTGGTTTTTTTGCCTCTTGTACAGCAAGTTGGTGATCGTGGTAGAAATTTAGGCAGTCGTTTTTTGCAGATGAAGAAGAGATATCGAACAAGTGACAAACACTGCTTCTTTTTCTTTCGTTTCGACTTTTGTCTGTCAACTAATATCCATTTACTCCTGGACGTCTTCTTCTTTCTTCTTTCAACCTATATCCGTCCACTTCTGAACGAAGGTCTCTCTCAAACTTTGCCACACTTCCTTGTCTTGGGCTCTTTGCAACCATTTCAGTCCCGCCACCCTCTTAATGTCATCTCTTTGGTGGCCTACCGACGCTTCTTTTCGACGCTCGAGTCTCCATCTTACCGTCCGTGCTGTCCACCGATCCGGATCCTCCCTGGCAACAAGACCTGCCCCTTGTTACTTAGCTGTTGCAAGGAGATGCGCAACATCATCAACCCTAGTCCGCATCCTTATTTCTTCATTGCGAAAACTCCCGAACCTAGGTCCTCTTAACCTTTCCCCAACTTTTTCTTCATTTCGGACTCTCTTCATCCATCTCTCTTGATGTCGTTGCGCCATCATTACTTACTGGCGCTCTTTTTTGGTGTGTAATCTTGCTACTTGTGATGTTCATTTCTTTTCGAGCGCTTTCTGATGTCTAGGCCTGCCCACTGTCATTTAGCTGTGGTGGAACGGAAACGAATCGAGAGGCGAAAAAGCACGGACAGAATGGCCGCAACCTTGGCCTTAGTCAGCGTTCGTGGATTGCCTCCTTGACCAACGCAGGACAAAAAGTTAGCTTGTCATGTAATTGAAGTATGGACCATTTCAGTTACATTCATGGTAACGAGAAAGGTATGACGCCCAACGACAGACACTTAAAGACTAACAGAATGAGGTGAAAGCTGCAGCAATAAGACTTCCAGTCTTGAAAGAAAACTATTTTTCTTCCTTCATATGCACACACACTACTCCTTCAAATCACTTCTAAAAAATATTACAATATTCTTAAACTTTTTCAAATCATAGGAACGCAATCGGAAATAAAAAACATGACATCTTCACACCCCGTCTTCTATTTCCACATCCGTTTCCGGGAAATTCCAACCCCTAAAGAATCGATCACTTCCGTTTTTTGATCTTCTGCAAAGAAGAAGAAGGAAAAAAAAAGACCTTCACATTCGAATTTTTCCCTCCCATCGTTACGTAAGCCCTTCCCGAAGAAAACGCAGGCAAAAAGGAAAAAAATTGAGAAAGGTATAAGAGAATTCTTTTACTTTTCCTTTTTTCCCTCTCGGAAAAAAAAAATATAGAGAGTGAAGCCGAAATATTACAAAAACGAATGCAGACGTGAAACGAGCAGATCCTACTCACGAGCCCCATCTAATTTTGCAATAACACTCCCACATCGGTTTTGAATTTCGAATAGTACACATATTTCTGACGACATCTAAATTTCCATCATTCTTGAGGGCTGAGACATTCCATTTTCGCTCCCCTATCTAGATGTCTTTCTTCCGCCTTGTTTTTTCTTCATCATTCTTATTTCCTTTTTTCCATCGGAGAAAGGAAAAAAAACTGCAGTTACGTCTCACCTTGTTAATCCTAAATACAAAAAAAAAAAAAGATTGGGTAACAGATCTCATTAAAAATAACGTCTCTGGGAAATGCCGATAATGATAACAACGATTCAAGGGTGAAGGCCTTGAAAATATAGTTAGGGAGGCAATTTGTAACCATAGAGATGCTATTGGAGATATTGTTTTTGTTGTCCGCGCGAAAATTTCCCGTCTCGATCAACCATCCTCCTCTCCTCTTCCTTTTATATTCCGGTTTTTTTTCTTCTTCGCCGCAACTTCATTCCTACACATTTTGTAGCCCCTTTTTTTTGTTAAAAAAAAACCCCTTATTTTTCTTTTCTAGCTCTATCTCTGTAACGTATCATATACTGTAATTGAAGGGTATCTCTGTAGTGGGAAACTTTCCGATTCAATACATAGCCTACCTGGGAACAAAAAAAAGGCTAAGGGATTCCATTTAAATTTTACTTTCGACGGCAAGACATTTGAAAGGCTCAGGTAGGGTCTCTTGCCAGCCCCTCGGGTTTCATTAAAACCGGGAAAAGAGAGAATGAGAATCCGGAGAATATTAGATTTTTTTGTTGTTTACCATTTTTTTTTGTTACTAGGGTTGATGGTTGATAGCTGTTCTGGGAGGGAAGAGATTCTTTTTTGTTCTTTGATCGTTGAAAGGTAAGAGATAAATATATTTGGTAAAGAAAAGGGATAAGTTTGAAATTTTGATATTGAGCAGCGTGATGGTCATTGCCAAAGGATGCTAACGTCATAATTGTTGCAATATTCGAATATACGTTTTGCCATCGAAGCCTTTTTTTGCCATGCCTAATGCTTTGACTTCACTTCGACTAGTCAGAGCAGAAACCGCACATGAGGAGTTGACAATGCTGTAATACTTCTTCGGCCAAAAACTCTGAATTCGCAAGAATTCCCTGCGCAAAAAAATCTAAAAAGAATTCCTAGCACAAAAAAATCTAAAAAAATTTCCTTTACAAAAAGTCTAAAAAAATCCTTGCACAAAAAGTCTAAAAATTCCCTTTACAAAAAATCTAAAAAAAATTCCCTCTACAAAAAGCCTAAAAAAATTCCTGCACAAAAAGTCTAAAAAAATTCCGTTTACAAAAAGTCTAAAAAAATCCCTGCACAAAAAGTCTGAAAAAATTCCTGCACAAAAAGTCTGAAAAAATTCCTGCACAAAAAGTCTAAAAAAAATCCCTGCACAAAAAGTCTAAAAAAATCCCTGCAAAAAAAATCTAAAAAAATTTCGTTTACAAAAAGTCTAAAAAAATTCCTGCAAAAAAGTCTAAAAAAATTCCCTCTACAAAAAGCCTAAAAAAATCCCTGCACAAAAAGTCTGAAAAAATTCCTGCACAAAAAGTCTAAAAAAAATCCCTTTACAAAAAGTCTAAAAAAATCCCCTTTACAAAAAGTCTAAAAAAATTCCCTTTACAAAATGTCTAAAAAATTCGCTTTACAAAAAGTCTAAAAAAAATCCCTCCGCAAAAAAATTTAAAAAAAAAACTCTTAATCAAAAATATTTAGAAGAATCCCCGATTTTGAAATCGAAAACACTTTTCCTGATCTCCCGAGAACCGTAATTAAATGAATGAAAATTTAACACGTGGTTGAAGCTTCAACTCCGTGGAATGAAAATGAATGAAATAGCTGACCTGTACCCAGACAGCTGATTAATATTAAATTAATTAGATTGAATTTAGCCAAAGTTAACTCGCATATTAAAGCGCCGACGATTCTGAATCATCTGATTGGCCACTTAAGAAACGTTGGAAGTAAAACAATGTTTCCTCTCAATTGTTTAAAGGGTTATCTTAATTTAAGCTACACTTTGACCTGCGAAGCTAATGAAGAGAAATCGCATTTACAGGAATCAATTCACGGGGATTATTCAAAAGGGGTCAAAAGTCACGTCACAGAATTATACCACGTGGACCAGAGGTTGTCGCTGCCTTAATAGATTCTGTCGAGAAACCTTGCCCGCTCTCCTAATTTTTTCTCGGGGAAGAACTCAGGCGCCACATGACCTCGATCGATTCCCAACCTCTCCACTTATGAAATGAAATTAATTTTCTAAAAAAAAAGAACCCCCCTCACATACAAATGTGATTAATCCTCAACTTAACCGCAATTATATTTTATGAAAGCAAAAACCCAAGATTCCATTTTTTAAAAAAAAGCGCGGAATGTCTGTAATCAAATTAACCAAGGAAAAAAAACAGTGTCAAAGAAAATGGGGAGCAATTTCCCAGGAGCGCTGAGCCGGTTGATGATATCCGCCGGTTGAAAAAAAAAAAAATAACTACATTAACCGCCATCATTACGAGTTAATGAAATTCTTCATTGTTTTATTCTAATTATGAGATATGGGTTGGTTGCGTTAGCGTAAATGAAAATTGAAAATGATGTTTAAACAAGTTTAACGTGACTCGTTCGAAAAATATCCGCCAGCTCCGTAATATGATTAATTAAAATAAAAAAAAAATGTAAATGGACCCTAAGAGCGAGCGGGCAAGAGAGGGGAGGAAAAACCCAGCGCGGGAGACGAAAAAAAAAAAAAAAAAGAAAATTCGTCGAGTTCAAGAAAAACTGACCGCTTCACGCATTACACGCACTGCCGCTCACGTTTCCGGAAAACCCATTTCGAACGTGTTACGAACGAAAACTTGCTTACGTTCGGACGTGAGCGTTAATCACTTCATTTGAATACCAGACGATCTCATAGCCGCGGAACTTCGTTTTTATTTTTCTTTTTTTGTGTGTGTGTGTCGGGACTGTTTTCCTCCTCGATATCCGTGAATTTTTTTCAATTTCAAAAATGGAAGAAGAGGAAAAAGATAAAACCCGGGGAAAATGCGAGTGTAAAAGGGAGGGCCAATAAATACTCCAAGTCATATTCAGACGTAGATATTTCATAAGAGATTTTGTCGTGATGGAACAAAAGCGTTCGAATGCGTATTCAAAAGAGGGGGGAGTTGTTTAATTAAAGCACCGAGCCCTTGGTTTGACATCCTTATAGATAATCAGAAGCCCGTTTTGGGTAACATGACTGTAACTGAACGCAAAAGCCTCCGCGTCTTCCGGTGGAATAGCGATAAGATTATTAGGGAACCCGGTCATGTCAAATATTATGACGGGGCAAAAGGCGACCAAGATGGTATAATAGAAAATTTGTGGATAAGCTTTTACCCTTTCCTCACGTCAAACCTAAACCGATTACGATTTTCATCCCTTTTTAGGTTAAACGCGGAAAACGACCGTAAAAAGAAAATCGTTCCCCGGGTTGTCGCGTCGTGGCGACAGAAAAATCATTTTTTTTTTTTTTTTTGCATCATCATGTTTACAAACGTGAAGCATCTACGATGTAATAAAACAAGTGTCAGTTAACATTTACGTCACCAGGTGATGATTACATTCCCCCGAAAGAAGATGAACAAAATGAAAGGTTCGATAACATCATATGTTATCTTTTAACAAGCGAACGGGTTGTCGCACCGTTCGAGTGTGCAATATAATGACGTTCACTTTACTACATCGTTAGGTAATGTTTTGCAACCTGATGAAGCGAAATTTTATCTTTCAAGATTTTCAATCTAAAAGGTGACGGTTAATTAAACTATTCGAAGGGAAAAGGGGAGAGAGGAGAAGAAAGGGAAAGATGAGGGGGATATTTCACGCTTCCTAAAGCTGGAAATGCAATTTGTTTTCTGTCATGCAAGGATTTTGAAAACCCCTTGAAAAAAATAAAAACAGTTTTAACTCGTTGACCTCTTGTTTCGTTTCCACGGCAATAAAAGAAAAGAAGGAAAGGTTTCGGAGAGATTTCGGCATCGCCTCTCGAAACGTGGAGGGGGATAAGATAAATAAAATGGTCGGAAGGAAGTAAAAGAGTCCCTAAGTGGTCGTAAGCGAAGACTCACGTCCCAGACAACACGGAAAGCCCTTCTATAAACTGGGAGACATCATAAAGTCTGCTTTTGGATGCTGCAGCCTCTCGCATTATCAAAAAAAAAAAGAGAGACGGTGAGTTAGTCTGGTTTGGGGTTTCCTTTATTTGAAAAATCTTGAGGAATCCGGACATGTAAAAAGAGTAAGTAAAATTAAAACGAGGAGAAACTGACTGCTTTCGAAAATTTTTACATACTTTGATAGGTGATTTTTTGTCTTAATTCTTTGGCATTGAGGAAATAATCGTCCATGCCCTCTAGGTTTTCCGAGCATAGGCGACTTTCCTCCATAAAGCTAATTTGTGAGCTACAAGTTGACACAGCTCCGTAAAGTCTACAGTTTAGCGCCAGTTCCGAATGCTAAGTAGAGAGGTTGTACTCTAGACAAGATATCATCTGCTGGTTTGTTATTACATTACTTTCCTATAACTCGAATCAAAATCTGAATATCAAGACAAGCGCACAAAAGATTTTGATCAGGGAAATCGGGCCAGATTCCTTCTGACCCAGGAGGTAGCAGTCTGGTAAGGGTTCTGTTAGGAAGCAGCAGCCCTAATATCAGCCTTCAGGCTGAAAAAGTTGGCTAGGCTTAAGTTCAGAAAGCAGGAGGCAGAATCGAGGACTAACGATTTGATTCCTGTGCTGCGATGCGGAAGGTGTTGGAAAGCCACCGCAATAATCTCCCTACTATAGCCGTCATGTCCAAAGGTCTGCTGTGCAAGACCCAAGACAGTCGATTCGGATAGGGTCTCTTGCACGGCGCAATAAGCTCTCCAGCCATGATGGCTGCCAATTCCCGTCGTGGGGATTCACTTTAAGAAAATTAGGGAAATCAGCCAGTTTCTTGTGAAGATGACTGCGATGAGTCCTTCCATCGTTTGGATTGACGGTTAGGGGGACGGATGCCTCCGGCTCGTGCTTGGCTACCATCAACCATACTTTGTACTTGGTCCCGCCAATACCGCCTCCTTTGCCTACCCCACCTTATACGACATCCTCCACTCTAAGATTTTCTCATTGCGGATACGGTCCAACACAATCCTCCCAACTTCGGCAGGCTTCACATTTCAGAGCTTGGTTTTTGTAGCCTCAGTGTCGGCACAAAAAATAATTTCAATTTAAAAATTACTGCGAATCCAAAAATCTAAGCATGCGTGAGAAAGTTGTAAAAACAAAATTCGCGTAAACACATTTTACCGCACTATTAAAATTACCTTCTTCACAATCAAAAATTTAATAAAATTATAAAAAGAAAATGACATAAAAAAGATTATTAAGACGAGACAAAAGGGAAAAAAGCGAAACCTAAAAAAAAGCAGATTATTAAAATGAAGTCGGATTCGCAAATAGTTAAGGGAATGAAAAGGGGGGAGGGAAAAAAATGAAAATAGCGCGGTGTGGCGAATGAAAAATGTCGCGAAAACTGGAAAAAGAAGAAGAAAGGGAAAAATATAAAGTTATCCCGCATAGATGAATGAGATGAGGTATAAAAACAACATTAAGCAGGGAAAGCCTTAAGAATTTTTTGTTTTCTCTTCCCTCCTCCGTCCCGTATTCCCTTCTCCCTTAAAAACCGTTCCACAATTCACGGTTTAAGAAGTTGTTTGTGACACTTAAAACGGGAAGATTCTCACCCCAGAGGGAAAATGACGTTTCAATGACTCCTCTTCCAAAAACGTTTAATGAAAATGATCTGACCGTTTTCGTTGATGTGTTTTTACCACTTCGTTCTTCCATCTCCCGATTTTTATTTTTTTTCCTTCCTCTCCTCGTTTCGCCGCCGCGAGGCAATCCGATGGGTTTCCACGACGCCCACGGAAAAAAAACCGTTTTCTCTTACCTGGAAAACAAAACAAAAAAGTGTTTACGAACGTAATTAAAAACACACAAAAGCAATCGGTGCGAAATAAATAAACAAAACGATAATAAAAATTTGGTAATTAACGCGCGGGAAATAACGGTTAAGTCTGAGGAAAGCAGAAGAATTGTATATGAAAAATTGGAACCGCAGTTCGTGCTTTAGCGCCACAATCTTTTCTCTATATCCTGAAAACTTTATTTATGCGGGAATGAGGAGAGGGGGGATTTGAGAGCAATGTCAAAAAATGGCAGTCTTTTGAAAGATAGGGAGACGCCCTTTTTAGGAACAAATTGTCTTTTGGGGACAACAACTATTTTTTCTGCTATTCCAGTGGCGAATTAACTGCCCCAGCAACTACCTTTTTCCGAACCCCTTAAAAATTTTAAAGACGTTTCTTTAGAGATTGAGATCTTTTATGGGCAAGATGAGGATTTTATCGCTTTTTTAGCTTTCCTTTTTTCGGCAAAAATTCGAGACAAAAAAACAGGCGAAAAATCGATTTTCGTGCTCGGATGGCGCTGCAGCAAAAACCCCAAAAAGAAACTAAAATAAAAAAAATAGAACAGGTATCCGCCCTCAAAGCAAACATCTTCCGGATGGATCTCGAGTTATGTGTGTGAATTAATTTCCGGTGTGACACGAACCGGAATAAGGGAAAAAATGTGCAGAGCATTTTATTTACTCGTACCCATTTAATTTGAACCGGTCTCAGCGATATTTTTCCACCCTAAAAAAAAAAAATGATGACATACATGAAAAAAAAGAAAAGATTGTGTTGACGGATCCCAAGTGTGTAACTATCAAGAAAATGGCTGAGATAATTCGGTGTTTGAGGATTGGGACGAACTGCGGTTTGCATGTAAAAGAGATGGGAAAAGCCGCAGCCGCAGTACCCAGCAATGTAGTCGATATCTCGAAATGAATTATTCACTAACCCCCACGAGTGAAAGAAAACACGAAATGAGAAATATTTATTTACTTCTCGTAAATATGATAATCCCAATTCTCCGTGAGTAAATGTCCAACGTAATGAAAATTTGATTTTTAATAAAAATCATCGGGAATTTCGTTTTTCAGCTCTCTTTCCCCAACTCCTTCCATATTTTATCCTTTTCCACCCTTTCAAGTTTAAAGAAACAAATTTCCTCGTCGTCGCACTCGACGATTTTCAAGGTTCTAATGACTGCTCTTGAGAGAAGAGTTTGTCTTCATTTTAACAATGAGGTTTGTGGTATTTTCTTTACATCTATTGCACTTCTTAGCTCTCTAAAAATAAAAGCCGGGGTTGAGGATAGAAACGACGGAAGAAAAACGAGGCGGTAGGGAGGGATCCCTCCCCTCCTACCTTTCAACTTCTGTATATACCTTTTCGACAGGAAAACAAATAATTAAACAAACAAACGTTTTGTTTCAACTGAAACAATTGAATAAGGGGAAAACGGGAAGAATAAGAAGGAAGAGGTCGAAAATCGCTTCTCATTCGTTGCCGCTTTTAGAAATCCTCACATTTCGGGAAAGTATTATGTATATTAAAGAGCTAACACCGTATACCGGAAAACGTGACTTCCGATGTGAGGTCAGTAAATTTTACACGTGGAAAATCCACGGGGTTCAGTAAATTGGAACTGTGATATCTTCATTACAGCGACGGACACACATACACACACACACACACAAGCATCCCCAAAGAACGTCTAGCTGTAAATTATACTCTGATATTTTTTTCTCGCCTTCTTTTTTCCCTCCTCTCGTTCCTTTTAAATAATTTATATACTTTCGAAAATTCATTCCTTTTTTTTTCACCTCCCAGCACGCGAGTATGAAGTGTGCGTAGGTTTCATAAGTATATATCTTGTTTTTTTTTTTTTAAAGCCTTTTCCCGTGGCTGCAAAATAGGAAAAAAATTAAGTTTTACAATCGTTTGGAAAAACCGAAGTCGACTTCCAAGGTGCTGCCCCGACATTTTGTGGTTGTGCAACATTTGCGGTCGAGTTTATTTTACGGACGTTTCGTGGTTGAAAATGGTCGTGGTAATATTCAAGTAAATTGCAAGAAAATTGAACGATGATACAAGGGGGAAGGTAAACTGGAAAAAAATACCTTGAGGCTGTTGTTAATTTTTTAACGGGAAAGCATTCGCCTTGAGGTTCAACTTTCACAAATGGAGAGTGAGTTAGCTGAAAGTTGATTTCGATTTAACGACAAATGAGAGCATGGATTAAATAAGCTAATACTTGTTCATTTTCCAATGGCTTGTAAGGAGAGCATGACCGAGCGTCAAGTCACTTTAATCCATTTTCAAGGAATGCTTAAATTCCAGCATTAAATTCACATACTGGAGATAATGTGGATCAGAGGTGAATATAGATCCCCAAACATGAATCGGGACTTACACACTAAGCCACAAGGCTGGTAGAGATCTTGAGGAGATTCCGCTAAAACAGCGGCGTATTTCCAAAAGATTCATTTTAGTGCTAGACGCCGCCTAATTTTCTAGAAAATTTTCGAACGGCTTTGCCTTCGTCAATGCATTCCTAACTCTTGTAAAATTTAAGAGCGTTTCGCCGAGACACCTTGGTAAGACTTTTCCAATAAACTCGGCAGAAGGCGTCTCAACCAAGCAATTTTCTTGAGTAGCAACGTTTGCTCCAAGAAAACTCTGGGACTTAAGGCGCCATGCCATTTGGGGAAGCCTTTCCCACAGCAATGGTGATCAGGGCCCTGGCCCCTGCTAAAGTCCTCGAGTTCTTCAGAGTACTCCTACTCAAGCAGCCCACCAGCAAGGAAACGGTACAATAGGTCACAGGTTGACCGCAGTGCCTAGGCGGATCGCCAGATCCCCAACCCTCCAAAAAAAAAAAAAAAAAAAAAAGGCGCCATGCCTGGAGCCAGACATCTGGTTCCGCACACTAATCTAGAAACCCAGGGCTAAACAACCACATCACGGACATGCCGAGGACACCAGCCAAGCCTAACCTAACCTAACCTGGTCGCCTAACCTAACCTAACCTTGTCCATCTTCCACTTCAAAAGCCGCCATCTTAAGAATCTAAGACTTGCGCAACTCCTACCTAGCACAGAACTTAAGCTAAAGCTCTAATCTACAAATACACTGAAGCTTGAACAATCAAAACCCTCAAAAAACTCTCCCCCGCATTAAAAAATTTCTTCTTTCCCCAATAAAAAATCATAATCGAATTAATTTATTAAATACTTAAACAACTATTTACTAAATACATTATTTATGTATTAACAATAGAAAAAAAAAGAGGGGAAGAAGAAAAAAGAAAAGCAAGAAAAAAAAAGAGTTAAGAGAACAGAAGATTCGCATTTTTTCATTAAAACGTTAAAAAATGAATTCATTAAAATTTATTGTATAAAAAAGGAGTAAAAATTAAACCTGTTGCCAAGATTTTTCTTCATTCCCCCTTTTTTTTTCCTTTCCCTCACGTGTGAGACGTTTCCTATAAGCTAAACGCAAATGCTAACTTCTTTGTTTTGTTTAAAAATCACAGAAGCTTTTCATGTCTTTGTGTTTTTTAAGTTCATTCTTTTGCTCCATTTAGTTTCATCCTTGCTCTGAAATCTCGTCAACTTCTTTTCATTTTGGTATTTTGATTTAGAATTTTATATCATCGCCATAATCATTTTTCTCTCATATTAAAAATTATGCTTAGCGCCTACGTTTCAAAGGATAGAGAAGAAAAAAAATCCTTTTTACCCCTTTTAAGAAAAGTGTTTTTTTTTTTTTTTTTTTTTTAAAGAAAAAAGTTCTTTGACTTTTTAATCATTGGATTTGCTCTTTTATAAACATTCCACACGTCTACGTTTCTACAGTTTCCAGTTTCTTTGAGTTTAGGTGTCAGCTGTTAGTAATTGAAATTCCGTTACGATAAAGACGAGTTGGATGGGAAATTATACCTCTGAGCGAAGACAGATAATTAACTCGTGAAACGGAAGCAAAACAGTGTTACCATCTTACCACTGTTACCCATTTTCCATTTTTGACTTTTCGGAATTCGAATTTTCCTCGTCGTAGAGCAATTACGGAGGCTCTTGCGTCTGACTTTTCGCTTTACATCGAGGATCCCCCCCTCTGCATCCTCTCCCCTATACCTCTTCTTCCGACCTCCCTCTTCACGTTTCACTTTACGCATTTTCTGTAGGAAAATTTACCCCAACTATTCGCTGATGGGATTACAAGTTTCTACTTCCTTTGAATAAAACGGCATGTAGGTAATATTTTTAAAAGAGATAAAATCCAAACCGGGTTTAAAAGCAAGAAATTTCACCGCGGAATTAGAGCGGCTAATCGAAAAATCGGGAAGCGGCTGGGGAGTTTTTTTTTTTTTTTAAAACGAAAAGCTCTTGTCCTCTTGTTTGGATGACATTAATTTTTTTAATCGAAAAGCTCTATTCGGATTGTTTCATTTAAAAGCATATTTTTTGAATTTATTTAGCGGATCCGGTCTAAACTGTGCCGCAGAGCAAAACGATATGGGAATAGGAAAAAAAATTAGTGGCGCGTCAAGAGTTCGCCAAAAATATAAAAGGAAGAGCCCCAGAACGCACATTTATATAGCTAAAATTCTGTGCCGATTGACTGGGCGGTTAAGAATGCGCTTTAACGAGGAGATCCAAAGGCTCACTAAGCAGCCGTTGATTAGTACCTTGATCAAGGCTCGTAGACTTCGGTGGGCGGGACATGTAGCGAGAGCGCCCCCGGCACGGAGGATTCGGCAGGTCCTGGATGGACGCCCGACTAGCCTTAGACCTCTTAGAAGACCGCGGCTTTGCTAGGAGGATGTGTCGATGGATGCGGAACGTCTGGGGATCCCTGACTAGCAGGCAACCTGCCAGAATAGAGCCGCTTTGTGGCTATAGGGCTTTAGAGAGCCTAAAAGAGAGGCGACACGAATTCTGTATCCGGTTCAAATATCGCTTACATCCTTTTCCTTAGCAAAGTACTTCCGTTGAAAAATGGCTGCGACGAAAAACAAAACTTATGTTTACCTTTTTTAAATTCGTAAGTTTTTATTAATTATACAGTCTAAACACAAATTTTAGCCCAAGTCTTAGCTTTTCATAGGTTGTCATGTATGGATAATTTACGGATATGAAAAAGCCAGAAGTTCTGACTTTGAAAATGTAAACAAAAATTTTGTTTTGGTGGCAGTCATTTTCCAGCGGAAATATTGTGCAATCAAAACCGGATATAAGATTTATGTCGTCTCTCTTTCAAACTCTCTAAAGGGCTTTACGCCCTTTAGAGCCGCGCGCAGGTGTGTGTATGAGCTTCACTCTCGGCTTTACTGCAATTTCATTCCCCAGACCGCAACAACAGTTTGCTGCAAGTTTGCAGCAAGTAAGAGTAAGTTTACATGTCAACTAGTTCCCTTATCTCAAATTTGCAGCAAACTACCGTAAGTGTTCTTGCGGACGGGGTCAGTGCTGACATCTTGCCTCCAAATTTTTCTTAGTTGGGTCGCATGACTTTGTATTGAAAAAGTCCTTTTCAAAAAAACGGTTAAGGCCGTAATTGACTTACTAACCCCGCCAAATGGAATTAGAATTTTTACAAAAATCTATGAACAGCCTCTTCTGTCTGCTCCTTTCATGATTTAATCGTTGGGTTTGGTCCACCCAAAAAAAGCATTCCCAGTTTGATGTATTGCTGTCGTCATTCTCCACAGTTTACAGCAACACGGTGAAAAATTAATATCGTTGAACACTGATTTTCTTCCCATTCGATTCAAATCCATTTAACTCTGCATTGTCCCTATGAATGAACGTAACTACCAAAGTTGAATAAACTTATCTCCGATTAACGAGAAATCGATAAACGAAAAAGATTCATTACAATTACATAAATACCGGTAGTTAAATTAAACCCGGTTTTTGCCTTTTCCCCTCAACCATTTTACCTTTTCCACGAGAAACCGTTTTTCGGGGAACGACCACTTACACGAAATAGTCGGTTAATCAAAAGGCAAACTTTAACCATTTAAATGTTTTGCTATATACTATACTCCTGTTCCATTGAGTTCCTATTTCCTACGCATTTCCGCTTTTCCGACTGATATCTCCTTTTCTTCCCTTTTAACCGACCCAAAGAGCGCTTTCCTCCTTTCTTCCCTCCCCTCTCTTCCATCGTCTCCCCTTTCTCTCTGCAGGTCTTTTATTCAAATTAAAAACATTTTCCCCGACCCCGAAAAATCTTGCAATTTCAGTTTAAACCTTTTTTTTTTCCATCCTTCTCCGCTCTTCCCCCGAACGCGTCGTCAATCCCTTCTCCTTTCCCGGTTACGACGTGTCATTTACAAGTTACAACGCGTTCTAAAACTCGCCCGACTTATTCCACCAAATTGTATATCGGTCCCGTGGGTCTCGTATTACACCGAAAGGATCAAGGAACCGGAAGACATTACACATATATTCCGATGCAAACGTGAAAAAAAAAAATTGTTAACGGGGAGTCGACACCCCGCTGGAAAAAAAAACATTTTTTTAAAAAAAAAAGGTTTTATCTCACGAGGATCAGCAAAAATTTACAAACTTGATATTTTTCCCCCGTTCTCGATATTTCCTCGCGGAAACTCTCCCAAGAACTTTTTATAATTGATCATCAATACGAGCTAATGGAAGGGAAACTTGCTCTTCTAAACATTTTTGCGATTTAAAAAGAAGAAAATAGGGGAAAGGAAATCGAACCTCTTTTGAATGTTTCCTATACAAATCAAGATGGATTTATACTCACGTTAATGAAATTATGCGATTTTTCTTCTATAGGGGGGGGAAAAAAAAGAACCTTTATCGGCATGTCGAATTACATCTCGAGCAATAATTATTATAAGTACATCGAAAGTCGTAAAAGCGATAAAAGCGAGCAGCGAAAAAAAAAAAATAGGAAATTAGTTTCATGCCTTATCGCTGTTTTTAACGACAATGGTGGGAAAAAGTTTCTCGCGCTTGGAAGTTGGCAGCCTGATCGCTTTTACCCTCCAGAGGTTAAAGGTATCTGATTGAATACTTGAAATTAATTCCGTGAGGGATTTCCCCGGGAAAAAACCGTAGCGGACATGAGAAAACAAAGTTTGTGCTAACCGTTCTCTTTTATATTGTTATTTTAGCGGTTTTCCTTTCTTCAGAGCTGTGCTCAATTTTGCGTTTAGCGACCGAATAGTTTTGTAGTCAGACAAGCCGCAGACTTTTGGCTCAATTTCGGATATTGTACATGCACGATAAAATCCTTTTTCTCTTTAAATATTCTATGGCCTGTCTCTCAGAATTTTAAGCAATGATTTAAATAAGTGCTGAGAATGCGATCATTTTCCACGGAGTAGGTTGCTAACTTAAATTGATGATACCCCAAAAAAAGGTCAAACGGTGACAAGGTAGAGGCATACAGGATGCGGCTGCAAAGTATACCTAACCTTCGAACATCCTCAAGGGTTAAGCAAGTCAAGATCATCGGCACAGCCGAAGCCCTTCATATGTCCACCCAGATTCACGCCTCCAGTGACATTCTCCGGGCATCTTAATGCTCAAGCTACCAACCTTCACCCCCTCTTCCATTCTTGAACACACACGCTCGCCAATATTATTTCGTTCAGAGGTCTCTAAGGTGCCAAATCGCCTTCTTCTTCTTTGGGTACCCTTCTCGCACATCGGCTTGATCCGGCGAGCTCTTTGAATCGCTCACGATCGGCGGCCATGCGGAATAACTCCTCTACGGTTAACCCAGCCCTATTCCGGATATTCCGCAACCAGGAGAGATTCTTACGGCCAAGTCTTCTTTTACCCTCGACCTTGCCCTGCATGATGGTCTGCAGCAGCCTGTACAAATCAAAACATTTAAGGAACAAAACTGAACAAGTTGAACTACAAAACCTCTCATTTAGTTTCCTTCCTCTTGATTTAGCCACAGCTAGATTTCTTAAGTGAAAGCTTCGAAACATCTTCCTACATCTACTCTGAAAAAATTCCTTTACCTTTGCAACATTAAAATTCTTGAGTAATACGCGCTCTGATAAAAAAAATCAACCTCTATCTCAGTATCATAAATCAAAAGGATGATGGTGAAGAGAATTAACAGGAGCAGAGGTAGATTCTACTTCATTAGACTTCCTCCACGTGTTTTTTTATAAAATAAAAAAATAAAATAAAAAGACTATCATTATTCATTTCATTTTTTTCTCCGGAAAAATTTTATAGGAAAAAAAAACATTCATTTAAAAATTTTTTATTTTACGAAAAAAAAAATAAAAACTTTCACCGGACAAAATCCAGATCAATGAACGATATTTATACACACATCGTAACCCGTGTCGGGGGGGAGATCAGAGAGGGTTGGAATGTTTATAAATTCCTTAAATGATTTTAAAGCGATCCTATTTCCATTTGTTGCACGTCAACACGTGCTATTTTTAACTTTTCGATGATTAAAACACGTGTGTTTACGGTGGAAGAAAGAAACGGAGAGAGAAGGGAAAGGAGAAGAAGGGGGAGGCAAGATTCGTTATAGCCCGAACCCCTAAAATATCCCGGAAATTTCTTTCGAGAATGCCATCTGCTGCTAAATGTAAAAATAATCAAGCAAACGTCCGCACCGATGAAGAAGGGGAGAAAGGCGATCTGCTTCGAATGGAATCAATAAACCTTTTTTTTTTTTGGTGAAGAGAAAAAGCATCATCGGTTCGAAGAAAGATCCGATTTTTTGCCCCACCTACAACCAAATTTGCTTTTGTTATTGCTAAAAAATAAAAACAAAGCCTAAAGGGGTCTTGGTTCATAAAATATTGAACAATGCCTCATCTTGTTTATAAAATTTTTGTTTTCCCCCAACTTATTAAGCTCGAAACTTTCCTCTAACATGACCCGATGATACATTTATTAAAATTAATAAATCATTTAATATTTTTTTTTAAATCAAGAAAAAAAATCCCCCGTATCATTTTTCACAATTTTTTTTTTATAAAATAAAAAAAAACAAGAGAAGGCAATATAAAGACAATTGGTTAAGAAAAAAAAAAGCGACAAAGCGTTTCTATCTATCGCTTGTCTTTGACTGCGAGGCCACCAATCTTCATTACGCGCGCCTTTTCTTTTTTTTTTTTTTTCGCGAAGGGAAAGTTAATAAAATTTCTAATAATAAAAAATAGAAGGCTTGGTGAAATGTTTAGAAAGTGACGCCCGACTGTTTGATTGGCGAGCCCTTATTGCCTATATAAATCGTCGTGTGCGTGCTTTGCAATATACACCCCCTCCCCCGTCAGTCTTCGACCGACCGACCCCCCGCCATCCACCCACCCCTCTTCCGTAAAAGTGGCGGGTTTAACGAGCGGCGTAACCCCTCGACCCCTTTTACTCCTTTTTTTCTTCGGGTCGTAACTTGTCCCGGATATGACGCCACCGGTCTAATGACTTAATGTGTAATTCATTTTCTTATAGCCCAGACTTGTTTTTTCCCCAGCGAGAAAAAGCCCCCGGATAAAAAAAAAACCTACATCTACATTTATTTGCTTGCTAACAATAATATTAATCGATTAGCTCGAGTATTAATGGGTTAAACGACGCCAATGATATCGACCTCACGCTGCAAAAAAAGTCATAATAAAAACGGGGTTAGATTTACGTTTAGTCATACGTTTCGGTATCTGAACTGGAGCTTGGCCAAGTCTTGAAAAAAAAACCAAACAAATTCACCTTTATCGGTGAAAAAACGCAAAATCCCTACAATTTTTGGCTTTTCCTCTTTCTCAAGGTAAATATAAGCGATAATTAGATTAATTAACGCGCATCCTGGGCCCCGGGTTTGTCGAGAAACATTAAGGATTTTCGGATGCACGCCGAAACTTCATGTTATAATTAGCGACTTCCTTGTTTTGCTTTTCCCAAGGGTGATCCATTGTTAAAACCACCTTCACATACTCCCCGAGCTCAAAATCCCGATTTCACAAAGAAAAACCATCGCAAAAAAAGATTCCTTCTCACCTAACTTGTTACATAGATGGTTAAAATATCAAGATGGATCGTTAATAACGTCTGGCGCGAGCCATAAAGTATTCTTTTTACTCTCAATTTGAAGCGAAATAAAACCAAAACTCGACTTACTATAAAAGCTAAAGCGTAAAAAAAAAATTTATTTTAGAAGGAAAAAAAACGAGGAACGTGTGTAAGGTGGATCCTTAACTTCGCTTATAAAGTTAGTCGGAAGAAATGGACTCAACGCGTCATTAGACGACTGGGTTTCCATTTTCATTCCCCCTTACCCCCCTTTTTCTATAGCTTCCTCCTCGTGGCTTTCCCTTTTGCATGCACTTTCTACAGAGCCCTTACGGCCCCCATGATGCCCATCACTTTGACGTTATAAACCTTTTATAACGGGTTTTTAGTCCGAGCGACGACTAATCACAGAGGCTATTATCAAATCGGCGCAAATGTGAGGCAGGGTCGTAGTTAACACAATGATATATCATTTTCTTTTTAATGCTACTGTGATGAATCTAGTTAAATGATGATGCGCAGTTCCACGCTTCTTAAGAATGGTACGTGCCGTGGTTCACCGACACAAAATTGGCACTAAGAGTGATTGAAAGTCCCTAATACGAATTCCCTAATACGAACTACTCTGGCTATCTTTGGTCTGGGAAGACCAATGGCCGGTAGGAACCCATCTCCAGAGGCTGCAAAAGCTTTTCGTGCCCCCCCCCCCCCCCCAAGAAATTCAACATGCAACTTTAGAGGCTCCCCGTGCAGCTATAAGGCTGCAGAGCTCAGGGCCACCTCAGACTCTCCAGGGACTTTTTTGGCTGCCCAGCGGCCCCAGAGACTTTTCGTCTCATAGTTCTTTCCTTTATTCGCTTATTCACTCATCCACTTTTCTTTTTCAATCGTCTTCCTCTTTTCCTTTAACAGGAAATGAAAAAAACCAGACAATTTCTTTCTATCATCTAAAATAACTCATTTTTTCTGATTCTTCTCAGATTTTCCTAAGGACTCTCTTCGTCAGGGCAGCACTGCTGCCCCACAGGCTCCTGAAGCTCTTAGGATCACCTCAGAGGCTCCAGAAGCTCTTAAGACCACCTCAGAGACTCCAGAAGCTCTTAGGACCACCTCAGAGGCTCCAGAAGCTCTTAGGACCACCTCAGAGGCTCCAGAAGCTCTTAGGACCACCTCAGAGGCTCCAGAAGCTCTTAGGACCACCTCAGAGGCTCCAAAAGCTCTTAGGACCACCTCAGAGGCTCCAAAAGCTCTTAGGACCACTTTAGAGGCTCCAGAAGCTCTTCGGGCCACCTCAGAGACTCTTGTGTCGTCCCAGAGGCAACTGCACCACAATCTGCAGCCCAAACTTCAGAAAATGGAAGATCGATCACATTAACTTGGTTGGCTTCAGTTTATGATTTTGATTTCTATTTTTCGCAAATTCCCAAATGAGAAAACGAATCCCTGAACTCAGTTTAAGCAATTCAAAAACGCTAAAGATAAGAAAACTAAAACCCTAAAAGCTACGTCTCGTAAAAATATTACCGTTAAGTCAGTCGCTGACCCTGCTTACGGATAAGGCGAAGCACAATTAAAGTAAATAATAGTCATTCCCTCTTAAATTTATGATTTTATTAATAGGCCTATAACGTCATCATACGTCAAAAGCTTAAAAATATTACCGCGCACAGGGTGTTCTTTTTAGAAAAAAATCATTTGGCTACAATATTAGCGAACGGAATATCCGAGACTTTTATAACTAATAAAAGTTCAATAATTCCGGATATTTAAAAATAAAAATATAACGAATGTCCCCTATGAATCCCGCATGAAACACAAAAAAAAGCGCACGCAGACTGACTCATCCGCTAAGATTATAATTTATTTACTAGAAAATGTTTTATTGTCCATGAGAATTTTACTGTCTGACATTATGATAACATTTATTGTACTTTTCCAAGAATTCTATTTTTTTATTACCTCAGATGTAATCTTAAAACTTTTTTTCTTTTTTCCTCCGCACGGGCAATAGTTAAGGATGCTGTTTTAAAGAGCAAAAAAGGGTAAAAGAATTTCGAGAAGGGGAAACAAGAGTTTTTCAAAGTTTAGAAGAAAAAGAAGATGCGATAGATAATATTCACAATATGTCTAGTTTTGAAGAAAATCTTTTCTTGTTTTTAAAGGAAAAAAAGCTTGGCTCCACCAGCTGCGTGACTAATTTTCTGGCAACTAATCCAGCGCAATTGCTGATGTTGGTCACTGCGCCAGACAGAGACAAGTGGAAGACCGTGGCCCAGCAAAGGTATTCAGTTCATTCAGCAAACAATACTCAAAAAATCTCCTAAATCTTTCACCATCGCTCACATCGAACACAGCTTTTTTTTTTTTTTAAATTACATTCCACTAAAAACGATTTGACCGGGGATAAATTTTTTTTCAACAAAAAAAATTTTCCTCTTAATATCTTTTAATACCTGGAAAAATGATGAGGATCGAATTCCAAATGGAAATCGATTAATAATCCGTTGATTAATGTTTTCCCCCGAAGGGCTTAAACGCATTCATAGGAAAAGAGACAGAGAGAGATATTCAAATGGAGGAGAAATGAATTATGCACAAGAAAATGAGTGAAAATTGGATAAGCGTAAGATTTAGGGACGGGTAATAGCTTGGGCGTATAAACTATTATTCGAACCTAGATTGAAAACTATTGAATATTCTCGCGCTTTTAGAATAAATGATGAACTCCGTTTGTGATCAATGTTTATTTACCCACTTCGGAAACGAAATGAATCTCAGCAGTCGAAAATGTTTTTTTTTTCCTTTTTCATGATCCTGCGAAGGGAGAGAAAGCTTTCAGTCCCTTTTTTCCCCTTCCCTATTTCTCGGATATGGCGTATAGCTATTAAATAAATGATCGGGATTATATTCGATCGGTTTTTATATTTCTTTACTAAGCGTTGTTGATTAACCCAAAATGACGTCGGATGCGGTTGCAAAACGGAACAATGTAGGAAGTTATTAAGTTCAAATTAGAGAATAAAACAAAGTGATTAAGGGTAATTTTAAATCGATTTTGACGCATTTTGTTTTCACGTTAGAAGGCAACCGCGTTAATTACATTTGTTAAAATTTGCTTAAACGTTTTAGCTTCGGGCAACGCTTTTCTTCCCGTTTTTTTTTCTTCTTCGTGAAACTTCTTTTTATCCTTGAATGAAAAGAATTTTTTTTAAAAAAGAAAAAAGTTGGGATTCTTTTTTCTTAATTCTCGAAATGTTTTGGTTTGAGTTGACGAAGAGTAAAGAGATAAAAAAATATGTATTTTAAATATTAAAAATTGTTTTTAATTTGGAGTGACCTTAGAAGAAAAGAAGAAAGCACACACTTTCATTAATTTCCTAAATACATCAAATAACAAGAAGAGCAAGCCAGAAAAATCTTTATGAAGATTTGAAATATGTCAAACCTCTAGCGGTCATCCTTCAAACTAAGAGCCACTCTAATACCATCAAGCAGCCATTTCCAAAACTAAATGAGATACAAATGCTATCTAGCGGTAATTTTTGGATTCATCAGCGACTCCAGTGCCATCTAGTGGCCATTCTTCAAACTAAGAGCCATTCTTTTGGCAACAGCTTTGTTCCTTTGCTCGTTGACTATCTCTAGCTCTTTCTTACAACATGAGTGAAAAAGGAAGAGGGCTAAAAATTATAGTTAAAGGTACCAACTACAGTTGTCGCTAGTTCCACAGTATCAGTTTCAACAATGAAAATTTTCAACTTATCGTATCCAGAGGAGATCAGTGGTGAAGATTAAAATCCTCCCAGCCTTCTTCTGCTAGTCTAGCAAATCCCTGTACAAGGAACGAGCTTTTCACAAGTCAAGGCAAAGCTTTTTGATTAAGAAATACCAAGGTTCTAAATCGTGTGCCCAAAGAGATGAAGCTGCTCTCTCTTTGAGAACTGACTACGGAAGCTCCAGTATTTCAGTGGCCATGTGTCACTACCTCTTGCACCTAATTATGAATGGGAAGATAGAAGTACGGCGCAGACCAGGGAAAAAAAACTTCGTGGCTCAGAAATTTAAAAGACTGATTTGGTTTAGATTCCACGTTCCTGTTCCAGGCGGTTGCTATCGTTTTAATGTTCACCAATTTTCAGCCGATAATAGCGCATTCTCCTAATATTAATAGTCCAGCATCTCCCGGGAAGAGCTCTTACCTGAAAAAAAAAGAACACAATTAGAATGACTAAAAAAATACTATGAAATTTTAAAAACACATTATAAAGCCAAAAAATTCAGTTTCCTAATACAGGCAATAAGGCATAATAGTGGCGAAATTCCTTGCAACAAAATAACCCTAAATCTTTTGTTCTGCGATAAATATAAAATATTTTTCCCTTTCTTATCATCTCTTTTTCCAATCTTATACTTCCTCTTTAATCATGAATAAAATTGCTTATTTTCTTCGCAGCCGCACATCAAAGGCACACACTTTTTATATATTTATATTTTTTCCCCGAGTAATATTTTTCCTCGTATTAATCATCGATCCTGTTGCACCTTGACGTCACCGCAATAAACGACTTTATGAATACGTATACAGAGTTTTTTAACGTGTCGATAATTTTTTTTTTACACGAGCAGTTAAAAACCTAATCCTCTGATATTTTCTGTCATAACCCCCATCGTCAGATTTAATTCTCTTCGATTTAAAAAAAATAAATAAAAATAATAATGATGATGACGGATTGATTAATCTACCTTTAAAAAAAAAAAAAAAACGAGGTACCTCGTTAAATGCCTTTGTTTTCCCCATTTTTATTTCGCTTTATTATTATTTGCGGTGTAATGCAACGTTATAGTATTACGAGTATTTATGAAATTTAATTTGTCATGTTGTTTTGCGGGAGAATCGGCACGGGGAAATCCAAACGTATATTTTATGGTTTGGTGATGTTTTTTTTAAAAAAAAAAATTTAGCAGAGTTTTGGGCTGGATGACAAAATAATTAGCACAGCAGAAGCAGGAGCAGAAGAAAACTGAGCGTTTTTACAATAAAAAACCTAGAGATTTTATTCGGGGACGACCCCAATAATCTTACAAAGTTTCAAGCTTGCGATTACAGTCCTGCATCGAGTCGGGCTCGGGTTTTGGATCGGGTTTGGTTTGGGTTCAATTTTCTCGGGTTGGGGTTTGGGTCGGGTTCGGGCCTAAAATTTTCAAGCTTCTTTTCTGTTCTTTTTTAAAGAATTTTTGCTTCTCTTAAAGTTTTCCATGAAGCTATTAAATCGACTGAGCACTAAATTAGTAGTCATTGGATTAAAATAGCTGCATAGAGGAGAAACCTGAAATTTCGGGTTTCCGGTTTTTCGGTTTTTTTTTCGGTTTGAAATTTAGGGCTTAAATTTCCCCTCTACTTGCCATTAAAAAGTAGCACCGCTGCCACCAGAATTCCTTTGATAATTTTTCGCGGCCAACTCGATCATCCTAAAAATTTCACCGCTGCCACCAGAACGACTCTAGCCTTTTTTTCTCTTGAACTAATAATTTTAACAGTCTTGACAATGCTAAATTCTTGAAAGCTGACAAACCCTTCTGAGCTTTTCCTCCAATTCTCGATGTCAGTAAAACCCTACACCGTAAACTTCAGCCACAAAACGAATAAATCTAAGAAATTTGAAATTTATCCAATAAAACTTTCAAAAAACCTTACACTCCTTATTGCAAATTTAACTTTACCCAAAGAGCCCGAATATGACTCAGCAACATATAAAGCTTCTTAGCGGGAAACCGCTCTAAGCTTAAACATCTCTTTCGCAAAAGCTCATGTGGCGTCCGATGGCGGTAATATTAAAACAATGACTTTCCGTTAGAAGTTAATTTAAAATCTCTTCAAAGACTCTCGTTTCTTCTGTCATCAACTCTCGGGGACTGCGTTTTCCTTTTTTTTCCACCCGATAAACGCCTTTTCTCTCCCGTCTCGACTAATTGCACGTTTTGTGTGGAATATTTTTTAAACTTCTTTTTTCGAATGAATCAACGAAAAAAAAAAACTTTGTTTACTAGTTTTCAACATGAAAAGTTAAAAGCATGCACCAGACGGTAATTAAGAAAAAAAAGTCTTGAATGATGAATTACGAAATAAAAAAAAAAAAGGAAAAAAAATTAACAGGAAAGTTTTGAAGGTGTTTAAAGTAAAGTGTAAGTTAAGTATTAGATGTCAGCGAGTGAGGTGAGTTAAATTGTTCGCCGGCTAACTTTTTTTTAAGTGCCCGAAGTTAAGTGTTTTTTTTTTCCTTAACTCGGGAAACGCAGCTTTTAATGCCATTTATTAGTAATAAGCTTTCGGGTTTCTCCGATGCATGATTTTTTTTTTTTTAGAAAAAAAATGGCATGGAGATAACGATACGAAGAAAAGTGAAGCTCTTATTTCGAAAAGGAAAGAGACGTTAGGAATGAAGAGGGAAAAAAAGCAACAAAACGAATAAGAAGGCAAATAACATCGAAGTAGATGAGGATGGAAGATATGGAACGAACGGCGTCTACGAACATTAGGAAACTGATGAAGTGTCAAATAGGGCTTCACGTCGATTTCAACCCACAAATGTCGCGCCATTATGCTCCAGGAGAGAGAGAAGAGGGAACATTTTTAGTTACATCTATAACTCACTAAAGGATTTCTCAACCGTCAAATCACGTTATTGAAGCAAATTTTCCCCGGTCACATTCCATATTTTCAATCGTTCACTTTTTTTTTTCCTTCCCCCGTCCGCCTACATTTTTATCTGAAAGTTCTTTTCTTAGTCCTCTAGTATAAAAGGGCAGGGGAAAAAATTTGCAGAAAGGTAAACAAAATATTGTTTTCTGATTAAATATTTTTGATCGATTTAAAAAAAAAACAATAAAGACCGGAAGGGATGAAAGGAAAAAAAATAATTGGTGGGAAATAGAACATTTGGTTGATGCGGTTTTTGGATGAATGAAAAAAAAATTAAAAAGGGAAAGCGTTAAAAGTAAAGTCCGGCCCAAATTCGGGAAAGGAACTCTTGAGGAAAAAATATAACTTTTCAAAAATTTTTCTGAAGCCAAAAAGAATTTTAGATTTTTCAGTCGAAAAAAAATCAAATTGAGATCAAAAACTTCCCAACATTTCTTCTAATTTTTGAAGAATATTTTTAAAAAAAATTTTTTTATTGAACAGGAAAAATTACTAAAATTTTTTTGGCCATTCAAAAATCCAAGCTAATTTTTTTCCCAAAATAATTTTGTTTTTACCAAAAACAGATTGTTTGCAAAAAAAAGATCTTTTTGCTGGAGAGAAAAAATTCTAATTAAAATTCTTTGTTCAAAAATCTGAAGCAAAATTTAATTAAATTTTAAGGGAAATTTCCAGAACAATCCATGACCACAAAAAATTTTGGGAAAACCCTTGAAAGAAGAGAAATAGTTTTGAATGCAGATACATTCTATTCAATAAATTTTGGAGAAAATTTCTCTAGTACTAAAAAAATTAATCGCAATTTCCAGAATTTTCTGAAAAGTTTCTCTAACTAAGAAAAAACTCTGCAAAATTTTTTGGGATTAATTTCTCAGCCCAAGGCATAGCTCGAGTAGACTTTGGGCTGGTTCGGCCCGAAGCTTAAAGCCTGAAAATCAGCCTGAGCGTTTCCCATTTAGGACTCTAGTCACCATAGAATATTACCAAACTTGTCCAAGTGACATATTCCATTTATATCCTAATTCATTGTATCTTTCGCCTTAATCAAAACACGTAAGCAATACCAACACACCTAAGGCTGAAAATTAATAATAATATTCCAAGAATTACCGTCGTATACATATTCACACCTACATTTCATTAACGGGATGAATAGCTAACAAATCGATTTAGCCATCGACATCCTTTGTAACAAAATAAATCTCTTTAAAAACGATTACTCAGCTAGTACCCAAAACGAAAGCTATATTGCAAGGGTCGTTGATGAAGGAGCAACATATCTCAAAAGCGTTAAACGACCCTAACAGACGGTGTTCCGCCACAAGGTGGATTATGGATGTAGCAGCAAGTTAATTAACTTTACAGACAAAGAAGTAATACAAATGAACCTTCCGGGCCTACTTTCATACTTATTCGGGGAGTAAAAAGGGGAGGAAATATCCCCCTTCGTTTTTTTTTGTATTAAGCGATTAAAAGTAAAATGATTAATTTTTTAATTCTTTAAAATTTACGACGCCGAAGAAATTTTTTTTTTCTTAAATTGAGGAATGATTAATTACAATAATTCTGAGGAGGGAAAGAATGAATAATCTCATACAGAATGCATTGGTTTTGTCTTAACAAGACGAAGAGAGAGAGAGAGATAGAAAGCAGTTTTCGAAGATCCTCAAGGGATAAGTTAAGTCGCGGGAGTAGTGTGGGGTGAAGAGTTTCCCATTCAGGTTTCAATACTCCTTAATCGAGTTAGCAAGACAAACTTGTCCAAGTTTCCCCCGGAGTTACCCAAGCTAGACACACCTCGGTAACCACTGAGAAAGGAATAATTTACTGATATCCTCCCCGTTATACCGGGTCATTCTCCTCCCTAATTATGACGTGATCCAGTTTCCCTTTTTTCCCTCGTCCTATCTCCCGCCCCGTTTCCTACTTCCTTTGGAAAAATAAATCTCTTTTTTGAAAAAAAAAAAAAAAATTCGAATTTCCTCGGGAAATATAAACAAAAAAGTTTTCCGATAATTTATATAAAAAAAAAGTTTGGATATCAGTAAGATCTGTCGGGCGTTCCTCCCTCCCCCCCCCCCCCCCCCTTTTTTTGTTTTTGTATGTGAGAGGAAGAGATGTTCAATGGGCTGTTGATTTATGGCCTGAGAACGTTCGTCAATTTTCAAGGGAAATGAAAAGAATTTTTGTATTTTCAAGGTTAACAAGGGAGATGGAGGAAATTGAGAGCCAAAGGACGTGCAGTTCCCTCGCTATGCCATAAGATTTTCTTCGGTGAAATAGCAAACACTGACTGCCGTTGCTATGCACCTACCCTATATCATACTGAAGACCCGACTCTTGAATGAAAAAAAATCTTTGATGAGAATACAAAACTTACATCTCACCCCCAAAAATCTCTTTATTTCCTTCCCTGATTTTAAAAATCGATTCGCTAAACAAATATATCTTCACAAAAACTTCTACCATTGCCATTTTAAATCCCCTCAAGTCACATTTGAATAAAAAAATAATAGCGTAAGTTAATCTAGGTGAATGGATGACAGGAAGAGCTAAAAGACGATGCAAATTAAGTGTAAATCACTATTTCCGGGTTAAGCACTAAAGAAACAGGCAAAAACTTCATTAACACGATTCTTTCCCCCATACAACTTCGCATCTTAACATTCTGCTTTTACAATTTAACAAACCGAATCCTTATTCTTTATCTTATCTACAGAAAAAAAAAATTTTTTTTCTTTAAAAAAAACTGATGTGAAAGCAACAAAGAACATATGGTTCTGAATTTCGACAAAGATCCCATAAAATCAGCGTTACCGTCACGTATTGAAGAATTATAAATAATGGCGTTAATGCTGTTAGGGAAAGGATTCTTTTCAAAAAACTTGGAAAAAGTCCTCCCCCCATCCAAACCCTCTTCCTCTCTTCCAGAAAAAAAGGAGGAGGAAGAGTTGAAAACAAGTTGAATTTTATCTTTTACGATTTCTCTTTAAAACTTTCTCCTTCACACTTAATTTATTACTTATTTCCCAGATATGCGTATACATAACGCGAGTTGTCGCTCTTTCATCCTCGCTATTTTCCATTCAAAAAAAAAGCGGAAAATAAATAAATGGAATTAGTTAATTCTAAAGGGAAAAAAAATAATGCGGGGAATTTTTTTTTGTTGTTAAAAAAAGGAGAGTTGCTGGTACTGAAGAACTCTTCAACTTCCAAGGAGCCGTGTAATTGAAATCGAGTTTTGAAAATATGAACCGAAAGGCCATTACCCTAACAATGGGGCTCATCCCGAGTGAGTAATACAAATGCTAATAGAAATTAAATCGAATTTTTTTTTTTTTCGCTTTCTCCCGGGGAAACTTTTTGGTGATGATGGGAAAAAAAAAATCGAAAAACATCCACAAATAACTTTCCTTTCCCTTCCCCGATTTTCTGTCACTTTCGAAATTTCGCATCAAAGGGAAAAGGGACTTTTCTAAAAATTAATTTGTAAAATGGAATAAAGAAGGAAAATGAAAAGGATAGAATAGATGAATAGAATAAAGGTTAAAATTCAAGTGAAAGTTATCATGAGGAAGTGAAAAGCGGGAAAGGAAAGGAATCCTTGTAATTTTAACAAAGTTTTAACTTAACAACTTTCCCTTTTACGGTAAAGATTTAATTTTACCACATGTAAACAGATGAATTTCCCCTCTCCCTACAACTACAGCTTACCCCCTTGTCAATTCGTATAAAATACTCCGGGAAAAAAAAATTTCTTTTTCCGGAGCTTATTCTCATATAACTGAAAAAAACGTCCGCTGGTTTAATAGTAAGTCGTAATAATAAAAAGTAATTCACTCGATGGGGGGAAAAAATGTACTTTTCCTCGCAAAAAGATCATTAAATATGTAATAAAAAATATAAAAACAAAAAAGATTCTTAAAAAAAGGAAATCTTGGGTAATAGGGAAACTATGGTAACTTGTACGTCTCAATTGAGGTTTTCCTCCGGCGAAATGACAAAAAATTTCTGATCGGGGAGGTGAATAAATGGAAGAGGGGTTCGAATTCCGCATATTTGTTAAATAATCTCGGAAAAACAAGCGGTTCATAGATGATAAAGCCCTATTTTTCAGCTTGACTTACAATAAATAATAGCGAGACCGCGCGCGGGAAACTAAGTTTATATTGAAAATCATTTACTTGACTGATCTCCAATTAAAATTAAATTTCGCGCTTATATCCCCCCCTAGCCAGCCTCATCATTCAACTTCCACTTTTTTTTTAGTTTTAATGTTTTTTGCAGTCGCGGGAGGCGCCAGAAGAATTTTTAATTTGGTGCTGGAATCCTCTTAACTGCTCTCAATAAAATCCTAAGAGCCGTAAGAAACTTTTTTTGCACCAGCAAAAAACCTGCAAAAATATTTCTGGCCAGATAAATTGTTTAAAAAATTTCTCTGTAATCAAAATATAACTTTATGATTAGTCTTAAGGCCAAAAAAATTTTTCATACATAAGTATGAAAAATTTTTTTGAAAATGAATTGCTATCAGCAGAAATACTGCTCAAATGGTAATTAGAAATACCCAAAAGTGGAGACTAAATGAGCTTCGATATTGTTTGATACCTGCTACTGGGATGGCAAACCTTTAAAATTAAGCAATTAACCACAGGCCTTTAAATCATATGTGCCAAAAAATTTTTTTGGAAAAAAATAAGACATAATGTTGCTTATTCAACAAGTATGCTCATCAGAATACACTGAAATCAACATCTTCAACAATTAGCTTCACTGAAATTATATTTGTCACTCAACTAACAAGTCCCATTCATTCGATTTCCAAATTAGATTTTTATCTTGTACGACTAACCTTACACATTTTTTTTCAGCACTGAAATGCTTTTACTTCATATTTAACATAAACCGATTCCTTCATATCAAATAATTCCTGTCAAGAAATAATATTCACTTAGTTAAAATCACTGTCAGCGTTACTGATACACCAAAAAAAATTAGCAAGTGAAGGTATTGGTTCAATCCATAAATGCCCAGCTAAGACATCAAATAACTCAATCAACGCTGCACTAATATTCATAAAAAAAAAACTTCAGACAATTTTTTTAGCCCCAAATGCTTTCATTTCACATTTTTCAAAAAAATTCACAAACATGAGTCCATTCATTCTAATCTGCCTTGAAAAAATGTTTCCCTAGTCAAAATCACTCTCACATTTTTTCCCTACCAGGCATTAAGTTTATTCACTAGGAAAAAAATTACCAAGTGACAATGTCACCTAATTACATGAATGCCCATCAAAGACAGCAAAACAAGACAGTTAACTCTGCATTAAAATTCATAAATACAAAATCCCAAGACAATTTTTTGAACAAAATGCTTGCATTTCACATTCGACAAAGCATTGTAAACACAAATTCAATCCTCATATAGCTCTTGACATTAAATATATTCACTTTGCTCGGAATCACTCTCAACTTTTTTTTCTTCAAGACATAATGTCGATACACTAAAAAAATTACTAAGTTAAGATTATCAGATCACTCCATGTCCAATGGACATCTGCATCTTAGAGTATCACTATTTGCAACTATCATGTCCCATAAACATTAATGCAACACATTCTCACACCTTTATGAAAGCCAAAAACAGATTGTATATGAAATGCTTATGCACCCTAACCTCAATCTTAGCCATTCACTATATAAAAAACTTAAACCTAGACTGATATCTCCTTAATTTCACAAAGACAAAACATTTAATGGAAAAAAAAAAGGATGAAATATAAATGTATCAATAGAATATAACTAACCTTTAATAAATGAGTGACATAACCTAATCTCGATCATGAATAAAATCTCTTAAAATACGTTAATAAAATCATGTTCACAATTAAAAACGGGGCACAAATTAATTACACGGAAAGTGCAGTTTTTTTATCGCGAATACTCAACCCAAACTTCACACAAAAAACCATTTTTAAAATAAAGAAAAATAAAAACACGACCGACCGAACCGATCTACCCCCGACGTTTAAGTGGACAAGACTAAACTTGATCACAGCGACCGTGACGTCATCCACTACTTGCAAAAATCCTTTTATTTATAAATTTTTGGTATTTTTTTTTATTTTTATTAATTTATTCTATTTTATTACAGGTAGGAATATGCTTAAGATGTTAAAATTGAAATTTTTAGCATAGGGAAAAGCTCTCAGAGTTTTAACCTCATCTTGTTGGTTGAAAGTAGTCGAATGGAAAAAAAAAGTGGAAATTGTATTTGCTTGTCGAAATGTAACTTTTCAATCTTAAATGTTGTTCGCTTAGTCTGATGTCTTGGAATGTTGGTCAGTAATGAAGATAGGGCTACTCGGTTGTAAATATGACTTGGAGATATAGGAAATTGGGGAAGAATTTATTTGTTGTCGGAATAGATTTGGAGGTCATGGGGATGAATGCCTGTTTTGAAAGATTACTCGAATGAAATAAATGCTGTCTACTGGTGCTCGTTAGAAAAATTTCAACACTTACACTTTATTGGATCTACTTTTAAGAACTGATAAGCGTATTGAAGAAGTAAAAAAGTGTTAGCAGAGACTGGTGGAAGGAAAATGTCAGGCACCAATATTTTATAGCTCAAATCATTTTGGCATTTGATTTGTAAGGCTTTTTGGAGAAAATTGAACCAGGCAATAATATTTAAAGAATGGCAGCCAATAGATTAAAGATGGCAATGGCATATCAAAAATTTTTGAATGAGATTTGAAGAAAAAATTCCGTTACAGGTTAGAGCCTAGACCAAATTTTTTAGGGATTCAGATTTTAAAAAAATTTGCAAGCAACAACAAGCAACAAAATTTCAGTAGCTACTAGGACACAAGATCAAAAAAATTTCTGTAGCTGTCTTATACCCAGAAAAAATTTCTGGGTTAGATGGGTGCCAAAATCTTTTAAGTGAAACTTGAGAAAAAAAATTTTTTGTGATTAACTCTCCAGTCAGTCTCATGGTTATCAAATACAGAAAGCTTGCTATGGAATTCACTTCCCAATGCCCCTTTCCCAACTAAAATCAAAATTAATCTCAACTCCATCAAACTTTCCAAAAAAGATCCAAGAGAAGAATTTAATTTCTCATTATCGGAAAATCGGGTTTAGCATTTAACGTTATATTACATGATCATGTCTAAAAACCGTTGAACCGTATTTTAAAGTGTTCAAAAACACGTTGAAGTTTCTGATTACTCACAGACATGAATTTGATCGTAAAGAAGCAATAGTAATGTTTTCAGGTTTAAATCTTTTTCGAGAGAGAAAAGTGTAAACGTTTGCAACTAAGGAAAGCCAAACGAATGCATTGTTACAAAAAAAAAAAAAAAAAAAATATTTCCCCCTCTCGGTGAAAATGTAGACCTCATATAGTTAACCGGATAATAATTTTAGTAGTTCAAACGTAATAGACTTAACCTCAATTCCCAAAATCCTGAAATTCCTCACATATCTCCCCTACTTTTCCGGTACAAATTGCCCACTGTAAAAGAATCTCTGATCTGATTATATCCAAAGTCCTGGGAAATAAATCAGTTTGACTTTTTCTTCTTCTTCTTCCACCTCTTTCCCTTCTTTCATTCCTCTTCCTTGAAAAAAGAAACTAGTTTCGTTGTGACGTCACATTGTATTTTTATCTGATTTCAAATTCGTTGACTTTTCTTCCCTCGGAGGAAAAAAAAAAAAAGTCGTTGGCTTTCAATTGTAGTTCAGATTTTTGGCTCCTCCCCTCTCGCAAGAAAAAAAGAGAAATTAACAAGAAACCGTTAAATGTCATTCAATCGAGACTTTTTGTGAAAAAAAATGACCGAGCCTTGTAGTGTTTTTGTCGATATAAGAGTAATAAAGCAGAAAGTAGAACAGGGGGAAGAGAAAAAAGCCTTGATTTGTTCGAAAAGACCGTCATTAGTATTACGATCCTTTCCTAATGACAGAAATCGCCTTAAAAAGGAAACTTAGTTTAAATCTGGACTTTTCGTCTTCCATTTTCCTTCTTTTTTTTTTTTTTGGAAAAGTCGAATGAGGGAAAAAAGAACCGTATACAAAGATAACGATGTGATAATCACATGATAATTTGTTTAAGCAAAAAAAAGTTTGAATAAATGATACGGAAGCGGGCATAGGATTTAAGCGAGGACAAAAAAAGTAAACAAAAGGAAAAAAAAGAACGATGTGGAAATACGAGGAGAGGTTATTTTCCAATCAAAATAAAACCTCTTTTTATTGGGTGATATGATATCTGGGATCGCGAATAATGAACGCTTAAAACAAACATCAACAACGGCTTCGGCTTCAGGAGCGTTCTACTTTTTTGCTAAGTGCGAATTCCGGCAGAGAGATTAGGGGGCTGAAAAATACCGACCACTGCAGAAATCTAAATTCTGCGAAAATTTGTTTGCTTCAAAACTGAAGAGGAGGAGTGGAACTTGCCTATGCTGACGGCATTGCATTCCAAAGAGAAGGTTCAACTGGCTGAGGCGAGCAGATTCCAGCTGCTGGTACAGTTTTAGAGGACTGCACAAGAACAATGCGGGTTCAGAAACATACTATTAGAAGCGTGACTTAGAACCAGTTAACTGGTGTGAACGCACCATGTGGAGATATTGCCAAAGAGACACTGCCGGAGAGTAGATTCCACAAGGGAATGAATCCAAAGAAAAGGTTCAGCGGCATGGACCCTTACTAGCTGCCGCGAGTAGAATGCAGCTGCTGGTGCGCCATCCAGCAAGACCTCTAGGCTCCAAATTGCAATGGCTTATTAGCTTAGGTACCAACCCTAAACTCTAAGAACTCGAATGCTTGTAGATTGAGGTCTTTTTTGTACTGACTAGAGGGCTTTCGGAGGATTTCAAATCTTTCCACTTCTTAATGCAATTCCAATCTGCAAAGGTAAAGGCAGAGCTGTGGACTCCACGTAGATTTTAAGATTTTTTTCCACCATCCACCAAAAAAGTCTTAAAATCCACGTGGAATCCACCGCTCCGCCTCCACCTTTGCAGATTGGGATATGATTGAAAAATGGCTACTCCGGTTTTACTTAGACTATGCACTTCTACACATTTACATCACTGCCTAAAAGATAGAAATACTTAATTTCCCCATAAAAAATAGTCCGAGGCGTGAAATTTATATTCATGCAATGCTTCCTTTTAAATTTTTGGGGAGGACGGCATTTAAAACTTCAGCTTTTTTCCCCTTTCCCATTTTAATCCCAGATTAGAAAAGGTTATCCGAATTAAGAAAATTGTGTATTTTGAAACCTTTCATTCCGTGAAGGATTATCCTCTCACCTTTCGCATTTCTTTCTGAAGGAATAATTCAAAATCGAAAATCCTTCTACACGTTCCTCGATCGAACAAATCAAAGTCGAAGGAATAAGTTAACCGGAAAAAGCTTCTATCGCTTGTTTGCTTCTATTTAGTCGAGTAAATAAAAGATAAAAAGAGAGGGAAATGAAGGAACCGGGGGGGAAAGGGGGGGAAACGAAGCGAATATATACGCAAGAGCTAGTCTTTTTACTAGTTTATCCCCTTTTTTACTCCTCCCCCTCTTCTCCTGAGGACATCAAGTGGAAAACGATGCATACAAAAGAGAAAAACCTATAACTATGCACGGGGGCTAACCAACTTTCCAAACCGCAGCATAAAGCTTTTATGGAAGTTTGTAATAAATGTGCAGGGTAAATGCGCGAAAAGCGGACATTTTTAGTCTTCGCATCCTTTTTCCCCCCTCTCCTACGCAATGCGGATGTCATAACCGTCATCTTTTACTTTCATACGAATCTGTTATAAATGGAAGAGGAAAAACAAACGATGAAATTTAATATTCCCCCCAAAAAAAATAAATACATGTAAAGCACGAGGATATTTTTTTCGCTTTCGACTCCCCCCCCCCCCCGAAACGTATCAGTCGAAAAACAGAAATTTAATAACTGAATGCGCACGGTGAGATCATCTACCTTTCTTTGATTCCTTTTTTTCTTCGAAAAGGGGGGGAAATAGGAAAGAAAGAAGTTCCTTTTTTGTAACGATAAAAACGCTGAGTGAGGATAATGGAACGAGACTGCTGAGTAGATGGGAGAAAAAAAACCTCCCCGACCGTGTAGATTACCCACGTGAACAAAATACGCTCAAGGACGACGCGACGTGATAATATCGCCTTTTTTGTAAATAAATGTTTTTTTTTCTTCGCCCCCTTTTTTTTAAAAAGGTAATGAGAAAGTTATTTCCGGTGTGAAATTCATTTTTGTGAGCAAGATCGTTGGGAAGAATAAAAGTACCTTAAATGTTTCTTTTGTAAAGAACAAGAATTTTTTTTAATCTTTGCACACGAGTGTAGTGTTTACAAATTCTACAAATAACAGAAGTCTTAACGTAGTTCCCCACTTCAGCTATTGTTCACGTTTCCCAAATTATTTCTTAAATGACCACAACCTTTATAGTGACTAGCTAGGCCTAGAGAGTTTGCTGGAAATATGGAAAAGTCTAAATCATGGTTATGCAACTTGTCGTAAATCCGTGCATACACATTGCCGATTTCAGATTGTGGTAAGTAAGGGCTTTTTAGGGTCAGTAAATCCAAATCCCAACATAAAATCTAAAAATCTAGACTTTTAATTTACTATGGCAGCCTAGTTCTAAAATTTTTAAATAATTATGCAATGTGTAAACTTTTATGTACTGCTGGTAGCATAACCGCATTTCGGCAAACTATTTTTTTTACAAAAAGCACAAAAAATATGATGCATATTTTTGATTGTTCATAAATTACGAAATTTTTAATACAAAAAAGCGCAGAAAATAGCTTGTGGGCAAAAATTTAGGGTAGGTCGGAAAAAATGATCTCACATGCCGCATCTACCACAGGGCAAGTTCGGCAACCAGGAGAACATTAATATCCGGTTAGACTTTAAAACGCAAGATATATGGTTCCAGTATTCTAAGGGTCTGCATCGGCCAGGGCTCCAGTCGGGCCTTCAGCTTCAGACTGAAAAACCGAAAGTTATGGACTTTGAAAATGACCGCACTAGTTGTATTCTCATTGCGAAAACGGGTTTCTGCATAATGGAAATAAGGATGCGAACTAGGGTCGATGATGTTGCGCAGCGGCTGGCAACAGCTAAGTAGCAATGGGCAAGTCATGTCGCCCGGGAGGATCCGGATTGGTGGACAGCACGGACAGTAAGATGGAAACCTCGAGCGTCGAAAAGAAGCGTCGGTAGATCACAAAAGAGATGTGCGACGACATTAAGAGGGTGGCGGGACTGAAATGGCTGCAAAGACCCCATGACAAGGAGGTGTGGCAAAATTTGAGAGAGACCTTCGTTCAGGAGTGGGCTGATATAGGTTGAGAGAAGAAGAAGAGTTGTATTCTATTACTAAATAGTAGAATTACTAAACATTTCATTCCATTCTTTTTCGGGCTTGGACCGGGCCGGATTTTTTTTGGCTCCTGCAGGCACCTACAGTATTCACAGTGGCAACCAGTATTGCTGGCAAACCAACTTTACTTATCCTTTTCCAAATCCCTTCTGGAAAAAAATTTACTTTGCGAAAATTCCTTTCAACAAAAATAAATCAAAAAATCATTTCCTTCCCCCTTTTCCCGACCTCACTTTCCATACACGATGTACCTTTATATATATACGTGGGACAATAAAAAACGGACAGTTGGGAACATCTGGCGATACAAAAATAAATGACTTTTCAAAAGGTGACGGGGAAAAGACACGTACGGAGGAGATTCTATTTTTTTTATCAAAATAAAATAGAAGAAAAAAAAAACAGCGCGATGCGCATGATTTTTACGTGACGAAATACACAAGAAAAAAAAAAGGTACTGAAATTACCCAAGAAATAACAAACTACGACCTTTCCCTCACCCCGTCCATTTTTTTTCTTTCTTATTGGAAGCCCGAAAACTTATTAATGAGTTATCTGCATGTCGCACAATCCCTTCGGAAAAACTTTGTATAGGGGAGAAAACACCTCCCTTACATTTTCTTGTCCGATTTTGATTAAAGAGGAAATAATTTATCATAATTTGTTTTCAGCCTCCGGTTCACTTTTCCACGATGAACTGTCACTCACGCGTCCTTTTTTTTTTCCTTTCAAAGGTGAAAAAAAATGACGACGACGACGACGGGAAATAAAGGCTAGTTTAGCGGAGGGAAAAGCGGTTAGGATTTTCGATAAACAAGTAAATGAAATCCATTAGAGGTGCTCTTGACCACGCATCGGGCGGATATGAGGGGGTTGGTGGAAAAGCTTAAGAGCAAACCGATGTCGACACTCTAGGACCACCTAAAGCCATGGGTATAATCAGCGGAAGAATTCAACATCTCATACGTTTGTGAAATAGCCCTTCTTTTTCCCCCTAAACTTTTAAAATTGATTTTTTGAACGCGTGCGTGCAAAATAAAACAACAACAACAAAAAAAAAATCATAAAAATTGATTTCCCTGCGGTCCTCTTTTTTTTTACCTTAAAATTTTAATTGCAATTACACTAAGAAGAGGTCAAAAGTCGTATATATATGATGAATTGTTATGTGATTTAATGACTCCTGCATCATCATCAGCGCAATAATGCTTTTCCCATTTTATTTAGAAAAAAAAAAACTACCTGCTTTTCGCTTGCCTCCAGCTGCTCACCCCCGTTTATGCGAGATAATGATTACTTTGCTGCTGGGAAATCTCATTAAATTGTGACGTAATAAGTGTTTGGATAAAGTTAAAAAAAAAAATTCACTTCGGTAGTTAGGAGAGAGAAAAATAATGACGGCATTTTCCGCTAATATATATTTTTTTAAAAGCAAATCCGAGTTTTTTTTAGAAAAGGCGGACAAAAGAAAGGGTTTAACACTAGGCGATGCTCCGGAAGGAATTTCAGTTTTTTTTCCTAATGTACTTCAGGGCTTGCGCGTGGGGGTTAAATGTTTCGTGGGATATGGTGAATGGTGAGCTGGGATTGATGTTATTGTTAAAATTGTTTGCAGTTAAAAAAGAAATTAAGGCGTGCTGCTTTAGCTAGTAAATGCAATCAACCATTTTCTCGATTAGTGGCTGGGTCCTTATTGCTCCTTCTCAGCAGAAAACGAGCCGAAAATTAAAATTCTCAGCCCCTTCTTGTGGTGCTTAATGACGTCATCGTTGCTACCACCAGCACCCTCAAAAAAAAAGAACGCTGCGCAGCCAGCACTTATAGCACATAAAACTTCAAAGAGCCAGCATTGTAGTTTTTTGCAGATATTTTTTCAAAAATTAAATATGCGTGATATATGCATGAGTTTTAGTCACGAAAAAATCGAAGTGAAAGAAATACATTTTTAAAAGTTTTCTAAATAAAATATTGAATATTTTTGGCCCTTTTCTCTTTCTCAAAATGAAAACTCAGATACAACTCTCCTTTACAGCACAAGACCTTCCATAAATATCCCTATTTCTAAGGACACCAATGCTCAGAACTCAAAAAATCTAAAAAAAACCAAAAACAATCATTATCCTTTTAAACTGATAACGAAACGAAAAACAAAAAAAATATCAAATCATTCCCAGGTAAATAATCTAAAAGGCGGAAATAAGAAAACTTAAATGAGATATGAAATAAAATTAATCTTGAATCGTGAAGTAATTAAGATGCCTCTGTGTTTATAAAAAAAAAATGAAGGTTAAAATCAACTTTGTAAACTCCTAATTAAAAATTAAATGTTAAGAAAAAAATTCTTCGGAGTGTCTTTGTATTTTCCTGACAATACAAACTCGTGGAAAAGTTACACTAATTTTCCGGATTTAAAAAAAATGGGAAAAGGTCTTATCGATTTTTCTTTCTTTTCGTTCCCTTATTTTTTTTATTGAGCATGAAAAGCAGTCAAGTGTGGTTTTGGTCCGAAAAAAAAAGAAGCGGGATAACCGGGGCTCTGTAGATGGCAGTTAGACAAACACAAATATCCCGAAGCGAACAAGAGCGAACGTCTCGACCTTTTTATTGAAATTCGACTAGACGACCGACCCGTTTTCATCCCTTTCTTGTCACTCTCAACCTCATTGATAAGCACTCCCGTGGAAAGGGCATGGCTTTTTTCTTATTTTAGCCTAAATTGGGTAGTTGAAAAACAAATTAGCAAGGCGAGCAGAATTTAACGTGGGTTTTCAGACGCTAAAAAGAAGAAATATTCTTGGTTTCTATTTTATGGCTAATTAAAATGAATCACGGGGATTCATAATCATAATTCATGCTCGTGATTAAATTACACGAGGGCGACTAACTTGATTCAGGCGCCAGGAAAGTGGCAACCACGAAGACTCAGCGAGGCTTAAAACTAACGCATTATGAAGTCACAATAACAAGCTTTGCGAAAATGGCCAATACTTTGAGCTTCAGGTCTATTAAACCCAATCGAGTAGCCGAATCCGCTGCCCACTAAACGTGATCACTGTCCTTTTAAATCAATAGGGAAAAGTGCTGACTATCAACTGATTATAACTCACGCCAAAGTGTCTTACATATTACTCAAGTGTTTACTTTAAATATCATTACTACAAAGAGCATTTATCCAAGCGTATTTTCATCAAATTATATCAAACTCAAAACGTTATTTGATTCCCTCAGCTACGAAAAGGCAACTAGGGAATTAGAAGTCATAAAATAAATCTTATTCCAAGAATATTTATACACAGCAGCAATCTTCCAAGATACATCAGCCATTCATATCTTATATCAAAAGTCCTTCCATTAATATTTACTTTCCGTTTTATTGACTTATCAGTCTTAAACTAATTATTTCATTCAAAGGAGGCTGAACTTACAAACTGATTTGGCAAGCGATCCCCGTCGATAGCGATCGTTCCGTTAATAAAAAGTCTTTCATCATTCTTAATCTTACCTGGAAAAAAAAAGAAAGAAAAAAACAACATTAGATAAATCGTTCGATTTTCTATAATAAAGCAACAATGTAAGTAATTCCCAGTTGAAAGAGATGCATTAGAAACGTTAAGGAAATATCCTCAATTATATTGTTAACTGCAAAAGTTTCTCCCCATCTGTGCACAGTAGAGGGTGAGTTTTTTCCCGGGGAGCAGAAAAGGGAAATCGGCGATAAGTTAGTCTGGGATTTGTTTAATTGTTATACTTGACACTCCTCCCCACTCCTGAAAGCTTTTCCAATTTTTTCCCGAACGGGAAAGTCTACATAAAGATTTAAGTAACTAAAATTAAATAAATTAATATTGTCGCCATCAGTTCAAAAATCTTTAAAGTCAAACAGTTTTTTGGCCATTGTCAAATATTGTTTGGTTGGTTCAGTTTCCTAGAAGAAAATTTTAGAATATGAATAATAATAATAATATAATCATTTTTGTATTTTTCATTTTCATTTTTCTTCACTTTTGTATTTTTCGTTTTCATTTTTCTTCATTTTTGTATTTTCCGTTTTCATTTTTCTTCATTTTTGTATTTTTCGTTTTTATTTTTCTTCATTTTTGTATTTTTCGTTTTCATTTTTCTTCATTTTTGTATTTTTCGTTTTCATTTTTCTTCATTTTTGTATTTTTCGTTTTCATTTTTCTTCATTTTTGTATTTTTCGTTTTCATTTTTCTTCATTTTTGTATTTTTCGTTTTCATTTTTCTTCATTTTTGTATTTTTCGTTTTCATTTTTCTTCATTTTTGTATTTTTCGTTTTCATTTTTCTTCATTTTTGTATTTTTCGTTTTCATTTTTCTTCATTTTCGTATTTATAATAAAACAAGAAACCGGTTGTAACCGGTTGCAATATTGGACCATAATTCAATGTCGACAACCGTCACATTCCAATATTTTTCCACTAGGGTTGAGACTACTATTTGTCTCATCAAAACTGAAAAGCTGGAACGGTATTTCCCATAAGTTAAACATTGTTGCCATCTTCTTCTTCAGCCTGTTCGCATCCACTCCTGGATATAGGTTTCTTCCGAATTTTCCCATGTCGAACGGTTCTCCGCTCACCGGAACCAACCCCTTCCTGCCGTTTGAATGATATCGTCGAGCCACCGTTTTTGAGGTCTTCCCCTACTTCTAGATGTTAAGCACAGACTCCACTGGGTTAATGTTACCGCCAACCGCTCTAAATCCTGCCTGGCCTTATAGCCCTACCACTGCCACTTTAACTCTGCAACACGTCCATCTTCCGCGTCTGCCTACGGATCATTTCATTCCTGATTCGATCTCGCAGGCTTATGCCCAAAATGGACGTCTCCATCGTCGATCGGCACTTCTGATAGTTAAAATCATCGTCTCTAGACCATTTGTCAGAACTGGCAGGACACACGCATCGAAGACCTTCATCTTTAGATTTAGGAAGATTTTCGGCTCTCTCAATACATGTTTCAGGTTCGCAAAGGCTCCCCAAGCAAGGCGCATACCCTTCTATGAATTTCCGCCGTCTGATTGTTGCCATGGCAACCCATTTTTAGTTCACACGATTACTATACATGCTCTGCCCGTAGAGAACTCCAATATCGCCTTTGACATTAACAATAAACCAAAAACAATTTACATTTTTCAATTTTTTTTCGACCCGTCTAAAATCAGACATTCCCGCGTGGGATAAAACGAATTACAAATAATTGGATATGGGGCTTCAGGTATATAGATCTACATTTAAATCCGACAGTGAATCCATATCGAACCCATATCCGTTACGCCTCCACCGATCATTACAAGCATGGCCACCCTGCGCTCTGACGCCATTTTGATTAATTAGGATGACTCCGCGTGAAACGTGCACGCTTGTTATCGTCGTAACCGACTTCCATCACAAGGCCGATTCGCTTCTTCCCGAAAAAAAAAAAACTAGGAGGAAAAAAAGAGCAAACCCGGATGAAATGCCCAAGAGAGACAAGAGCAAAAGGGGAAACAGAACAGGAGAGGGTTTGGTTTTAAAAGAATTGAACACGAAGAGCTTCGACATCTTATATAGAACCAGAAGGGAAATACAAAACTTTTTGTTTGGAGGGAAAAAACATTGGAAATAAATTTGAGAGATGACAGGGGGAACGCGAATAAAAAAAAAGGAAAAGAAATGGTAAAATAAATAAATAAAAGGCAAAAGGACAGAAAATTGAAATTTTCGTCGATTTTTCCTCCGCGATTCGATAAAAAGTCTTCACTCTGAATGAGAGACGTAGGTCAAAAAAAGTTTACTATGCTAATTGAAGGAACGGAGAAATGTTTTAAGGGGTTTGAGGTTGAGATGAGTACGACAGCATGTCATGAAGGAACTTCTACTTTACTCATTTACTCGAGTTAATGAGAACCAAAATGGAGTATGTTGTCGATCTCCAGGGCTTGCTCGTACTAAGTTTTCCGAGTGTTGTTTGATTAAAACTCATCGGCCTATTAAACTAAAGAAAAACGATTTTTGTTATATCGAGACAACAGGGGACGACGACGATGATGATGGGAATCGATACAAAAGGAGAAAGATAATATATAAAATAGGAGATGCCCGAAAGGCTTTTTTGAACTACTCTCTTCCTCGACCCTTTTACGTATTAGACATATCCAGTACATGGAAACCGGCTAATGTCAAATCAATGTCGTATATTGTAATTACGATTCGCATTCTGCTTTATTTCAGGATTTCCTTTTTTCATTCCCCAAGGGGAGATTCTCGAAAAAAAAAAAAAGAAAACCTTATTGTCGGGATTTCTTTTTCAAAGCGCCCTCGTACATTCAATCCCAAAACTGTTATTTTAAGAAATCCGAAAGGATTTTGTCCACCCGTCCTTTTGGGATTTGCCTCGTGTCGACAATTAGGTTAATCAAGAAGTCGAGGAAAAAAAATTTGGACTGTGTTTTGTTGTTTCCTATTGTTTGTTATATAAGAAATTCGTGATTTTGTTGATGGTTATCTTCTTTTTCAGATGTTTTTGTGATGCTGAACAGGAAAAAACCGTCGTTGAGATATTAGTAAATCGTCATCGAAGGACTGAACGACGAATCAAAAGGCAAGATGTAACTTCTCTGGACGAGGAAAGGATGAGGCTCAAGAATGTTTCCCAATTGCGGTATCTTGAATCTCTTGTAGGAGGAAAACATCCTGGCTCAAGAATCTAAGAGACTGGTACGGCCAAAACTCAGTACCCCTTTTTCGTTCGGCAGCCTCCAAAGTTAGGATCGCCATGATGATCGCCAATCTCCGACGAGGAGCGGGCATTTAAAGAAGAAGAAGAAGAAGAATCTCTTGTCATGAGCAACAATGATATCAACAGGGAGGTCGCTGCCCGGACGCAGACAGGAGGCCTTTGGTATTAACTTTGGGCTTTATTCTCCAAAGTAGAGTTCTTTCGCTACGAGCAAAGCTCGCCGTGTATAATGCAGTCATACAACCAATTGTCAGGGATTCCCAGACGTCCAGCATCCTCCCAACGAAGCCGCGGTCTTCCTAGAGGTCTAGAGCTAATCGGGTGTCCATCCAGCAACTGCCGAATCCTCCGTGTCGGGGGCGCTCGCGCTACATGTCCCTCCCACTGAAGCCTACGAGCCTTGACCACGCTAGAATCAACGGCTGCTCAGTGAGCAATGTCATTGTCGCTGGTGACGATGGATCTCCGATACCGAAACTCGGTAACATTATTGAATCTCATCCCTTTAACGTCCAGAAAGGTCACATTAGGTCTTCTCGCCATCTGCATATGGCGAGGATAAGACCTGATGACCCCCTGGACGATGGTTTTTAAGGATGCGCTCAAATGAGGAGATCCGTAGGCTCATGGGGCAGCCGCTGTTCACTAAGGCGATCAAGGCACGTCGGCTTTAGTGGGTGGATCATGCAGCGCTGGCGCTCCCGTCTCCGACGGTAAGGCAGGCCCTTGGTGGACTCCCTGCAAGCACAAGGAGGCCTCAGGTAGACCGCAGCTGCGCTGCAAGGACAACGTTTTTAGGCATACGAGTTGATTAGGAGAGTGGTGATAGGAAAGGCACCTGGATGCTGTGATAGGGCTTCAAGCCCTGTAAAACTGACGGTAGATAATCATCAACTATCGAAACTTCGGCCAACATTGATTAACTGAATCACAATTACTGCTGGTGATTTGCTATCAAAAATTCACTCTTCTCATCAAACAGCGGAGTCCCATAATCACGGCATCAAAAATCTAGAATTATTATGCCGGAAAAAAATCTTCTCCTTGGACATCACAAAAACACATACATTAGACTTTAAACAGTGTCGAGACCCTGACTTTTCACCTAATCAAAAACTTCTACAATGCTTACCATAAGTAGCAAAAACTGAAGTTTCCTTAACTTCTGTTCAAATTAACTATTACAAAGACGACATTTCAAAAAATGTAAGCTACATGGGTTTACAAAGGTGCTAAGTCAAGTTTTGTTGTAACATCTCCCGTCAACTCGTAAAAAGGACAATCCGTTGACGTTTTTCTTCGTTTTTTTCTCCCTCTAAAATTCATTTTATCACTGTCTGCGATAACATGACAAAGTCTTGAATATTTTAAACTTGAAAAGGGGTACCCGAGTCGTATATTTATTTTAAAACTCCTAAAAAAAAAAAATAAATAAACAAATAAAAAACCTTGACCGAAAGAACTTTTAACCGATGACAGATGCACTAAGGAAATGTGCATTGTTGAATAGCCACATCATCACGGTTTGTTGCACAATTACCTGACGTCACCTAAACCTTGAAGGTATCACTTTACAAGGGTTTGTTAAAAAGTTTCGAAGTTTCATCACAGCAGAGGGGGAATTTTTTTCGGTCATCGATGATTGTCGAGCACAACGAAAACCGAAACCATTTTTTTTTTTTAAATATTTCTTTTAATGCGGCTTTTTTTCTTTTTTCCCTTTTGCCCTTCCTCCCCCCCCCCCTTTTCTCCGTGATGAAAGCTTTTTGGAAAAGTCAGTCACAATGGCTGTGGATCTTAACAAGTTTTTTAAAAGTTCTGACAATCTGCGGTTTTGTGAAATGTTTGTTGTACAAGGAAGTCTAACTGTCGTCGTCGACTTGTCGCTTGGAAATTTTATTTTAATAGACGTTTGTTAGGAAGAAGACGGAGGAGGAGGAGAAGAAGACGAAGACGAAGAAAAAAAAAACTCATGCGGGAAATCGACTTCCGTATTTAGCTTATGGTCCTCTTGTTTTGTTATGAATATTCATACTTGAAAACATATTCATCTCCATGTTTGGAAGGAAAAAAAAAAAAGATTTTTAATTTTATGTCTTTTTTTCGGGAGAAAGAGAGAGTTTCGTCGAAAATAAATCAAAACTTTTTTTCGGGGTAAAAAAAAAGCTCGAAAAAAATTGGAAATTGTTTCATGGGGTGAAAAACCATTACTATTATTATTAAATGTCAGGGGAAACGTGGAAGCTTTATGTAATAGTCTCTAAAGAAACTGATACTCCTTCTCCGTTAAATTCGGCGGTTTCCAATCCGTGACGTACATGCAGAATGGAAATGGAAAAGGGAGATGCGACATGAAGCAAACAAGAAAACAACAACATTAGTTCTGAATATGTAATGTACCTGAGATCGGGTAGGGGGGGTAGTAGGCCCATCAAAGTAATGGAGCTAAGAAGATGAAGAGTTTATGGAGCGTTCAAATAAAACGATGATACGGCACAATTTGCATATCTGCACGTGACTCTTTCCCAACTATATTCTGCCAACCTTGGGAAAATGAAATAGGAAGACGGGATTCGCGTGGCGTTTTTTTCCCTCTCTTTTTTTTTTATGAAGCCAGACTTTTTTAATAAAAGAGTCCGTGTAACTTACAAAATTGCATGGAATAACTGCCCTCCGGACAATAAAGTTGTCGTGAGTGTATACAAGAGAGAAAGAGAGAGAATGAGTAAGTCAATGGGATATATTCGGTCAGCCTGGAATCGTTTCTAATTCCGAGAAATTGTTTCCGTAATAATGATTTCTTATCATGAAAAGTAGGGTTCGGCCTAAAAGAGAGGGTGCAACGCATGTACGAAATATGTAATTAGGTCTGAGTCGATATATGGATAAAGATCTATGGATGAAAGGGGAATGGTAAAAAGCACGAAATCTTGCGCGCGGTCAGTTTTCCCTTCAACCGAAACAAAAATTTAAATATACGATTTTAAAATGTGGAAATTAAACACAAAGAGCAGTACAACTGTTGAAAATGCACTTCCACAGTTTCTAATTCTATTTAATTAAATTTAATTTAACTTATTTTAAATGCCATGGTAAATTTCTTTTTTACATCGGCAGTGTCATGCTTTGCGGAGCTGTTGGATCTCGCGAGAAAGCCTAGACAGTCTAGGGCTAGTCCAGCCAGGAATACATTCAGATGATAGAAAACATTTTTGTCCGTCTTCCTCTTTATCTCTCCCGGTAGTTTATAAAAGTACTTGCGACCGTAGAACGCAGGAAGTTCGAGTACCTTGGGCATATGTGGTGGGGACCCAAGTACAGGCTGCTGCAGACCATCATGCAAAGAAAGGTCGAGGGTAAAAGAAGCCTTGGCCGTAAGGATCTCTCCTGGTTGCGGAATATCCGGAACGGGACCGGAATAACCGTAGATGAGTTATTCTGCTTGGCCGCCGATCGTGAAAGATTCAAGGAGCTTGTCGGATCGATCGCCTAAGTGTGCGAGCAGGGCACCCAAAGAAGAGGAAGTGCTGAGACTCGTCTCGTGGTGCTCCCTGTACTTTCCCCAACCAATGTGTCCTCCCCAGATTTTAGAAAAAACTTTATTCGAAGATAATTAGAGAGGAGCTGTGAGAATTGACAAATTTTTAAATAGCTCTCTGCAGAAAGGGGGCTCGTAGTGGTCTGTATACCACTCCCACCTTACCCAACCGGCCAGACAGTTGGCCACACATCTACTCCGCCTCACCTCTACTCCTACATTGTCCAAATTGGCTCCGATGGAAGGATAAGGTTTAAAGGATGTGGGGCGGCATGGAGTTCCTGATTGGAGGAAGTCAAGCCAGGACAAGATCATTTGGCGAGCTAGCCAGTGTGCAAGATGACGTCCTGAAGTCGTACTGGTCCTAGATTGTCTTAAAAAGGACGTCTTCATTAAGACAAATGAGGACATGTACATCTTCAAGACGTCATTTTGCACACGGGGTACATGCAATGCAGCAATAAGGTTTTAAGCCCTGCAAAGGCCATAGTTAGTTAGTTCAAGCCATTAAAAGCCCTTACTTGACAAAAAGGAACTTTGTGCCACCTTTCTTGCAAAATCCGCCAAAAAAACGATGGCACAAAGTCCTTCCTGTCTATAATAAGTTGGTCAGCACGAGCCATTAAAAGCTTTGGATGGATTTGGTGACGCTACCAGAAACTCGAACTAATCAGACTTCTCTTTGTTCTCGCGAAATTTTGCTTTTATCTCTTCGGTGCCAGCTTTTGCAATCTACCCAAAGCAAATTTAAAATTACCATTATTTTAAAGTGACATGAACGATGTTTGGCGAATAAAATAGACCCCAAACTATGCTCGTATAATATATAGAGACGAGTGCGTTTTCAGTCTGTCAAAATCGAGCTATGACAGACAGCACTCGAAACCATGTCGTCTCTCATATCAAATCATGTCAATATCTCAAAGACATTCGATCCCTATATTACGTCTTTTTTTTATTATCCCTCTATCGACTTTTAGAGACACCCTGGGAAATTTCCGTATAAAAATCCTCCCCGATTAAGGTTATCCCATTTTTTTGTTCACCTGAACTCGCATTTAATAATAATAACAAAAGGGAGAAAACAAAATCATCTTTTAAACAAAAGCAAACTTTTACCCATTTTTCTATGATAATTGCTCGGAAAACCGGGATTGGGGGGGATTTTTGGGAAAAACAAAAAAATAAAGCACGATTTTTTTTTTTCGTGAAAAGCGCTTTACAATCCGCTGCTAGTGCATTAATCAATCACTTCTGTCTGGAAAACATTTGTCATTTTCTGATTGATCGATTCTCCCGGCTCTTTGAACAGACTAATTACAGGAGTCTTCTCATCTGTAATGCTGATAGGTGATTCTGGTTTCCTCTTTTTTTTTTTCCAAAAGCGCAGATGCTTGCGCGGTGGGAGGAAAAAAGATAAACATTCACAAAAAAAACCGGTACGGCACCATTGATAATACATCACCGAGTCATCACATCGAAGTGCATGAGAAAGGAATGTTACGCAATCCGGCAACTCGTTCTCAACCATCGACCTACTACCACGACATCAATGGAGGCTTTCATTCTCGCACATACCATTTAATATCCGTCATGTGACTCTCTTTCGTCTGCTCTGTAATTAAACGATTCTCGTCTTCATTATCATTCCGTTTTATTTTTAACTCTTTAATCATCTCGTTTGAAGGTGTGAGGCTTTTACTTTCCCGATCGAGGGTGTAAGGTTCATTTTTTTTGGGCCGCAAAAGGAATTACTGTAAGCGCTACAGGCGACCTTTTGAAAAGTATTACATACAGAGATTGACGTGAAACCTTGACTTTAAGACTTCGATTTTGAAAAATGATTAGGACAATTATATTGCAACAACGGAGTGACTTTTATAATATACGTAAGAGTGTATGGATGGATATTGATGCGGTTCCTCCTACGTTTGCGATAGGATTGTGGGTTGGTTTCCCTCCGAGTGGAAAGAGGAGTGAGGAGATTCTTCCGATTGATAGATCAAAGGGAAGAGGAACATCATGTACTCTTGCGATTTTGTTAGCCACGTGATCAAAATTATGATGCGTAGAGTGAATAAGCTTAGTGTATAATAAGATATTTCCACATTTCAGCATGATGTAAGATATTCTTGTCGGGTTTATATGAGGGTGCGAATAAGGCGAGCAAGAAATTTTCACAGCGTCGTAAATTCTTGGATGTTTCAGAAGTGGTTTAGATAGTTTACCTGACGTGGTAGATTGGTCAGCACATTTTTCGATGAGATTGGGCTCATGGGCTAAAGATGGAGTTTTATTATGAACGTGTCCAAGAAGAGCGCTATAATTCTTTTTGGCCCAAAAACAATATAAAGGGATTTTAGATTTAATTGGATTTCTTTTCTGAAATTTGGTTTTAGTTATTATTGCTATGAGATTAGATAGAGACGGAGGGAACGCTAAAGATTCAGTATTTATACACAAGACGCAAAATTTCTGCCCTCTGCAGCCATACATAGACCCACCGAGCTACCGGGTAGAATCCCATTGCGCCTCTCATACAAAAACATTCTTCTGCTCCTCCAGTTTTAAATATAGGACTGAAAAAATTGATTTAGCAAATGTAATGTTTTTGCCCAAAATGGTTGTGAATATTTTTGAAATGAAAATTGAAAACAAAGAGGGATCTGCGTATTTTTCCACAAAAGAACGAGACAATGTTTTAAATAAAAAAATCATGGTGCGGTAACTCGGAGGATGTGAATCGAATGCCTAAATCGCGTTCGGTTCACTCTTTTTATATCCATCGATCTTCACTTGTTCATTCCATTTCATTGTTCTTCATTTGAATTGGACATGACGGTTTAGAGGAGACGATCTGTGTCGAAGAATTGTTTATGAGCCCTTCAGAGCCTTCCGATGCTCCATTCGTAAAGCTTCTTGCCACGACACGTCGGCGGTTTTTTTTACGTGGTCGATCGGGTTTTTGTTGTTCTACTACATTAATAAAATCGAATTAAGAATATTTTCTCTTATTGAAATTTTCATCTACCTATGTTAGGAAATTGTTCGAGAGGGTTTTTGAAGGGGAAGGAGTCAAAATTTCGAAAAACGATCAAACTGCCAAAGCTTAGAGTCTCAGGAGTTTAATGAAGACCTAGTTTGAGTTGATTTTTTAAGAGGAAGGAGTATAAATTTAGAACGGAAAAATGAAGAGCAAGAAAGTTTATGACGGTTCCCATCATTTCCCTCTTGTTTTAACCTGTTGATGACAGGTTATGGGCCCAGGTCCAGTTTTTTGGCTTGGTCTAAGTTCAGCTTCAGCTAATTTTCCTTATCAGTCTACGGGAAGTCACTTGACCTCTCTGCCAAATTTCTACATTGGGCTCGATCCGCTGCTTTCCCCTCTCTCACAGTCATCTTTGAATCCTTGGCCTCTTGTGTAAAAAGACCTGACTTAATCTCATCCGTCTGCGTACTATTCTGCCCACTGTAATCGCTTAGATCAATAATGCTAGTTTGAAAAGAAAAGTAAATGTAATCAAAAGGCATCGCGATTTTTGCGTGTCTTGGAGGAATGCGGGCCTAGAGAATAGGCAGTCCAGTATCAATCTACATTTCTCCCTCAATCACACTTTTCTCATTCGTCACACTCCTTAAAATTCAAAAACACCAATTTACACCTTTCCCAAATTTAAATTCCGGTTCAATCAAAACGAGATCCTTTACTTCTAATTACATTCCTAAATTATTCATCTAATACCCGTCGCCTCTCTTTTCAACATAAAAACCCCCGTTCCATTTTATCCCATCCCAAAAATCCAGCGTTAAAATTCTCACTTGTAATATTTCGACGATTTGAAAACGCGTGAAAAAGGGCGAACGGAAAAGTTTCTGACCTAATTTACTACTTCCATATATTCATTCCCAGGCTTGCATTTTACTAGATTATCGTAAAAGGCTTCCTCCACATTCGAAAGAAAAGTCAATAAAACCAATGAAAGTTTTTTTTTTTTTGCGCAACCTACATTACCCCACGCTTTCAGTAACTTAAAACTTCAAAATGAATGGTGTGGGCCCTCAAGTACCAATAACGACTTCGTCAAAACATTTAATTTTTTTTCTTTCTTTCCACTCATTCAATAATTGCGTAAGTTTTTTCTTTCAACCTATTTAACCTTTGCTCCCTTATAACATTCAATATTTCAATAATCTTTCCTCGTTTTTATTATTTTTTTTTTTTCTTCAAAAAACGATTTTGTTGTTTACGATATAATTGCATTAGCTCCGAAAAACTGGTCGATCAAGAACTTGGCGTTATTTTATTACTTATAACCGAAGCAGTTTAACGATTTCGATCTTGCGAAACAGCGTTTTAATTACTTATTTTGTGGCCCGTTTAAGTGTATATATTGTGCTTTCGCCGTATCGCTTTTGATTTATGCACGTGAAATATGGACATAATTATTCTCTTATAAGCACTCGGATGTTTCTTTACCGTGCGGATTTAAAGCGCCGCGCATACCTATTTTGCAAAGTTTCCCGGGGAACGTTATCTCCCGAGAATTTTAAAGGGACTTCGGCTAAATTCGAAACACAAGAGATAACATGACATTTATTTAAAGGACGAGTTTAAAAGGCAACACACATAAACAAAGATTAAGAAATAATGAAGAGATAATTTCGTGCAAGTTGGGGAAGAGAACTTCTCTCCGGCTTGTTAGAAAAGATTACATCAAATAACTTTAATTACTGCAACAAATGTTGCTTGCTTTTTAGGTAAAGCTTTTTACGCCCCGGAAATTTCCCGACGCCCTTCTTTTCTTTTTTTTTTTTTTTGTATGTTTTCGATAAAGAGATATGGAAATTCCGTCTCGGAGATGCGGCGCATAATGAGGTTAGATTTAAAACCGCTGCTGTGTATATATATTTTTTTTTCCCTTCGGAAAAGCGATGATTTCAAATGGGGGAATAAAATAAGGGGAGAAGGAGGTTCGGGGAAAAGGTATACTAAAGCATTTTCAGTAGGATCATTGTAAGGTTCGAAGATTCTTGCGATATGGGATTGAATCCCAGCACATAAAAATGTCATTTACAACAAGAATCGGTCATATTGGTGAATTGGATGGGAAAAAAATGTTTTGTCATGTAAATTTTAAAGAATTCAATCGGAAAGTAAATAAAAGCAATATACATAATCAAATGACACCTGTGCCCTACCCACTTGAAATTCTCTCCTTTTTTTTCCTTATATTTTCCCCTCCTCTCGCTCCTTTTTCTTCCCCCCCTCTTTGAATTCTTCCGTTGATTAGTTCTTTTCTTTCATTGTTTCTGCACGTGGTCGTCGGCATTCATTATTATAAGGAGTAAAACTAGAATTTGCATAATAACACAAAAACCAAATAATGTATAACTGGATTTTTGTAGGCGTGCTCAAGGGCAGAGAAGAATTCTGTCAGTAGGAAAGAGGATTGCCTTAAGGCAAATTGGGTTGCATCAATGTGAACTAAAATTTTTGTAACGATTTAAAATCCTTTGTCGAGAATTTTATAAAAGGAAATTTTTTAAAAAATCCAAGATTTTAGAAAATTCTTGAGGGCAGGATGAAAAAAATTTGGTTCAGGGAAAATTTCAGAAAATAGAAAAAAATTTCTAATAATTGGTGAGACTTCCACAAATTTAATAAATTCGATAAATAGTTTTGGGAAAATTTTTAAATGCAGAAAAAAATTAATAAAAGTTAAATAAAATTTTTAGGGATGGACGCCGAGACTTTCGAGAAATCGCTTAAATCGGCTTTCGACCAGAAAACATCAAACGATTCCGAATCCGGGTTTTTCTCGCCAGGTCTCGTCTCGAAATTTCTCGTGGCTAGAAAAATCTGATTTAGAATCCTTGGATGTTTTCAGGTCGGGAGCCGATTTAAGCGATTTCTCGAAAGTCTCGGTGTCCATCCCTAAAAAATTTAAAAAGGAATTACCAAAAAATTTTTAAGCCCTAAAAATAAGAATTCTGAATTTTCTTTTGCCAAGAAAAAAATAGAGATAAAATTTCTAGTTGCCAAAAAATTCCACAAAAAATCTTTTCGACTGTCTCAAAAAAAAAAATATTTTCTTTTTTTTTTTTTGGGACACTTGAAAAGCAGAAAAATTTATCTGCTCAACTTTGTTGTTCATTAAAAAATTTTGAAAAAATTTTTGACTAAATTTTTTATAAAAAATAAAAAAATTTTGAAAAAATTTTTGAAAAAATTTTTGAACAATAAATTTGAGCAGATAAATTTTTCTGACCAAAAAAAATAGATCAGACAAGAATATTTCTGTCAAAATCTGCCTGAATATTCTCCTTAAACCTCGTCAGCCACGCGACCTTGAATTTAATAATCACGAAGTCAATTTATTCATTAAAAAATTAACTAAATCTCAATTTTAAAAGAATAATTGTTGGCGGACACCTTTCCCGTTTAAATAACAAAACCTCAGACAAAAGTTGTAATGAGAACAATTTAGCTCAAGCTCGAGGTCTTCAAGGAAAGGATAATTCCCCAAGGAAAGGAAAAACCATTCTTCCCTTGTCTAAACATTTACAGGGCAATTAAATCAAATAGAAAAAAAAAAGAAGATAATAATTAAACTTGATTGTAACTCCAGAGATGAGAAAGAAGGAAAAAAAAAAAGAAAAGAATGAATGAACACATAAGCGAAAACTGGGTTAAAATCTATTATTTCCAAGTTATAGAAAAACGGGAGGAAATGAAAAATCATCCTTGAGGGCGATAATGTTTTAAGACTCAACTCAGCATAAAGTTATGTCCCATGAAACCGAATGGAGCGTGAAGTCGTCCGCCCGAGGCGAAACGCGCGAAACGGTTCTATTTTCCACGAAAACGGGTAGAAGAGGGGGGGAGGGGATAAAAAGGTGAACAAGAGAGAAAAGGAAAAAAAAAAGAGGAAAATCGTTTTGCCTTTGTTTTGAACACTAGAGCTCTGTAACATGACCTTCCTCGGGTTTCCAAAAGGTTCTTTTCTACAGGTAAGAGAGCTATATTAAAAAAAAAAAGTAATAAGTTGAGGGAGGAAATAGTGCGATTTTTCTCCCATCCTCCCCTTCGTTCTCATATGATGAATTGTGCCCATCAGACCGGGGAGAAAACAGACGACAGCTTGATTCAGGCAAAAACAATTTGTAATTTTGTCATTTGGCGCGATAATCAAGAAAGAGAGGAAAAAAAAAAACAATTGTCCTTCCCACGGTTGACATAATGGGAATATGTCGTTCCATTTCTATTACTTTAGGTTAAAGGTCAAATAACAATGAGTTTCCGCTATTTTTCACAATTTTTGCACTGTCAACGGGAATGTTTCGAAATCAAAACCTTGCGAGAGTGTAGGAGAGGAGGGCCGGTTATATGCGAATGAGAAATATGGAATTTCGATGATTTTAACTATCAAGAGTTCAAGGCGTGATGGAGAGGTCCGTTTTGGGCATAAGCTTGAGAGGTGGAAGTAGCAAGGTGTGCTGCAAAGTTGGAATGGACAAGACTGTGGCTAGCAGAACGAGGAGCGGTGAGCAGTAATACAAACTTAATGAAGGCCGCCTTTTGAGAAGCAGGGGAAGACCTCTGAAAATGTCTTTCGACGATATCATTCAAACAGCACGCAAGGGTTGGTTCCGAAAAGCGGAGAACCATCTTTTTCTTCTTTGTGTGCCCTGCTCGCACACGAGCTTAGGCGATCGATCTGACGAGCTCCTTGAATCTTCCACGATCGGCGGCCATGCGGAATAACTCCTTTACGGTTAACCAGGTCCGATTCCGGATATTCCGTAAACAGGAGAGATTCTTACGGCCAAGTCTTCTTTTACCCTCGACCTTGCTCTGGATGATAGTCTGCAGCAGCCTGTACTTTACGGCAGCCTGCGTTTTACGGTCGCAAGTAATTCACGGTCCTTGTGCAACTGACGCCAGACTTCCTCGTTGATCATATGTTGAGTCCAGAATATTCGAAGGATTTCTCTGTAACACCATATCTTGAACGCTTCCACACGGTTCATCATGGCAACTTTGAGCGTCCAAATTTCGCAGCCGTACAGAAGTCTTGACCAAATGTAACACCTTAAGAAATTTAGGCGAATGGGAATTTTCAATCCTCGGCAGCATAGGACATTTTTTAATCGGGTAAAAGCCACTCGAACCATACGGCATAAAAAAAGGGAGGGACCTATATCCAGGAGTGGAAGCAAAATGCTGAAGAAGGAGATGGACAAAGAGATAGAGGTGCTCTTCGAGACTAAGCGGTTGAAGCTCCAATATTTTTTAAGGGGTTATACAAGAAAAGGCCGGTTCTCAGACGGCCGAGACCGTCGCAGCAATTGTCCCGATTATCTATCTATAACCTTACAGAGCCTGAAGCTCTATCGCCGCATCACAGATTCCCTTCCAGTAGGCTCTATCCTGGCAGGTGACCCACCAGTCGAAGATGCAGGTGACCCACTGAAGCCAACGTGACTTGATAATGTCCCGATTAAAGCTCGCAAAAATAAAAAAATCACTTCCATATTTTTTCCAGTTACAATATCAACCATTTTAATTTTCACAATAAACAACTAATCAACATTCCTTTCGTTCTATTTTTCTCGTCCCCAAATCTTGCAAGTCTTTCTTTTCCCAGCAGTCGCGTATGATTCTTCTCGTCTCGTATTCACTCAGGAGGTTCGCGATCGTCGCTCAGTCGGTTGCTCAGTAGCTACCGGAAACACTAGTCAGACGCCTTTAATTTTTAAAAGTAGTCTCAGCCCTCAGCGAGTTGAGAGCTTTATTAGAAACGATTGTAACTCTCACGAAATTGCCCTGCTCTTGCTTTTCCAGATTTAGACCTTCATAATTAATTTTGAGTCGTCAAACAAAACAAAATCGTCGTGGGTGTCAAAGAATTTATTAAACAATCGATAATTTTGAACTTTTGACTTCGCTTAAAACGGTTCAAATCTCTCGAACCGTTCATTCTTATATTTTATTTAAGATTAAACATTTAATCGAAACTAATTTCGTCATTTAGGCTCGTACACCCGAATAAACCCCTTAAATCGGTAAAGAAAACGAAGAAAGAAAAAAAAAAGGAAAAAAAGGGGAGAAAAAGGAAAAAAGGGAAGAGAGAGAGGATGATGTAAAAGTATGACGACGGTCTTAACATTCCAAAGAAATTCCTCGACTACCAAAATGAAGATTCCATCAATCTTATTTTCCTGAAGTGAATTCGATCTTTCTCCGAATGTTTTTATTCATTTCTTGGGTTTTTTTTATCTTTTTTCTTTTTTTTTTCTTCCCACCTCTCAGAACGGTTTCTTTTTTGTTCCACACGGACCGGAAACGATAGCTTTCTCTCTCACTCTCTCTGGAAAAACTAAAAAAAAAGTTGAGAAAACCCGATAACCGCAGACAGATATGTGAGTTTAAAGTTTTTACGTTTTTCTGTCCTTTTCCCTGTCTTTCGCCCCTTTTTTCCTCCGCCACCTTTTTCTCATCCTCTTTTTGACTTTTCCCTTTTCGACACATATAAGGGCTCGTGAATCTTGAATGTAATCTCTGAATGTAACCCGTTGTTTTAATGTTATTTTATCGGATTCCAAGAGTAATTTGATTTAGCCTTCTGCTTAATGTTAAAAGCTTTCTTGTTTTGATTATGACTTCTTCGCCTCTTTGATTCTTTGCCAAGTCTATGATGCTCTCCGATTAGAGGAAAAAACCTCACGTCAGAATTTTTTTCTCTCCCTCACCCTCCTCCTCCTTTTTTTTGCAGTTTATATAAAAGCACGTTTCTGGTTCTGAAGCGCCGGGGCAAGTGAGGTCCTGGCTGTCTGCCATTGCTGTGTAGGGGATTGCAGGATTCACTGAAGCCTAAGGATAAATTTCCATGTTTTAAAATTGAATTAGCTTTAGTTTTACAAATTGTGAATAATTTTACATGCCACTCGGTGGGTGAATTTGCATTCGAATCAAATTAAAACAGTAACTACTTTCGTTTCAAACTGTCAGGGCGATTTTTTTTAAAAAATATATTTTTTTTTCTTTCCCTCGCTTTTCTTCCTTTTTCCCGTAGAAAAGGACCGATTTGTCTGTTATTTCTCCTTCTATTACACTCCTCTTGATAACTTGATCGATGACGTTAAGACGGTGTTAGAAAATTGCGGACGTGCACATTTTGCTCATCAATCAACCTGTTAATTTTATTTCCCGAGAAACCTTTCGCCTCCTCCCTCCCAGACAGGCCGGGCAGTGGGAAAGAGAGAAAGGATGAAGAAACGAGATTATAAAAAAGCTTTTTGCTATGATAAAAATGATGTAATGAGGGAAGAACTAAAAGTGAAAATAGTTTAATAACAACAACCGAAAATTTAGTTTTCACGTTTTTGAAGAAAAGTTGTCGGTAATCCCATTGAGCAACCACTTCACTCCTCTAATTGCATTATCCGGCTTGCGTTACTTTCCCGGCTCTCGTTTTCCGTTTTCCTCTCTGTCCTTCCCTCCCCCCTTCTTCGTCTCCTTTTGCTCCACGTTCTCTCTCTCTCTCTCTCTCTCTCCTCGACGTTTCTTGTTTTTATTATTTCCTTCAACCTCATTAAATATTACTTAGACTCACCGTCAATCTGTATTTTAAATTAAACACTGCAACTTTGTCTGCCGATAGAATCTTTTTCTTTGGTATCCCAAAAGTCGTCAAAAAAATTTACCATACTTTGGTCATCGTGACATTGTTGAGTTTGACTTTACTACAGATGACCCGAAAGACAACATCGGTAAAAAACATTTTTCGGAAAATTTTTCTAAGGATGTTTTCTTGTGTGAAAATTTTTTAGAAATTGTTTTACGGTATGAAATATTTTTTTGTCTAGTATGATTTTTAGAAATTTTTTTCCCCCCGAAAATGTAATCAAAACTTTTTAGGTTTTTTTTCAAATAGGCTACTTGCATGAATTTCAAAAAACTTAAATTCAAAAATTTTCAACTATAGCAAGAAAAAATTGATCGAAAAATGTTTTCAAACAGATAAAAATTCGGTTTGAAATTCGAATTCTGGAAAGCCCGCCAAAAATAACCATACGGGCTAATGACGTCATAACTGAGTTAAATTCTTTTATTTCACTGTCTGATTTTTTTGGCGCGAAAATTCAACAAGTAGAAACAAAGGATCCGACTCAGTTGTGACGCCATAAAATCATGGTTTGTTTTTAATGGGCTTTGTAGAATTTGAATTTCAAAGTGAATTTTTAGCTGCCAAAATTTTTATTCTATGAAATTTTTTGTTCGGTCTTTATTATTAATTGGAGAATTAATATTAAATTCGCGATTTCAAAATTTAGGCATCTTTCCAGTTCAAAAAATTTTTCCAGTTTGTTTTTCGTGTAAAAATTTTTTTTAAAATTTTTTATTTTAAAAAATTTTTATTTTTAAAAATTTTACGTCACAAATTACATAAAAAAACCATTATTATTAAATTAAATTAAATTAATAATCATTTTAACTTTTTACCGGGCTCCTCTATCGCATAGTAATTTTTTTCCAGTAGATAATTTTTATAAGAGATGCTTTAAATTTTTTGAAAATCTTTCAGCTCCCTCATATATTTTTGTGGCCTCGTACGTTGTTTTTTTTTCGTAGCGGGCTGTATTGTTGTATAATTAAAGTTCTTTCGACTTATCTCGTTCCTAATTTTTTAGTAATTCTTTGGTCTGTGATTTGAAGTTCTGGAACTATTAGATATTTTCGGGCCTGGAAATTTCAAGTCTGGCGCTACAACTTTCGTCGCCTGAATAGCTCCTTACTAAGAAATTTTCAATTTTACAGGAATTCTATATTTTACAGAATTTTCCAGGAAAATTTCTTCAGAAAAGTTATTTGAACTATTCAAAACAAATCAATCAGCACTCTTTAATTTTTCTCAAATCCCCAGGTCCAAAGGGGAAAAGGAGATGAAAGCAGGAAGATGAAAATTAATTGATTCTTCGTGTTCTCTGGTATGTGTGCACCGGATGTGACGTCACACTTCCTTCACCATTATCGCGTTGGTATTATGAATTAATTAGCACGTGCTCCGATATCGTTTGTTATACGAATCGAGGATCCGATTATTTAGGACAGATTACATTGCAACTAAGATCAAACACTCAAGCGAGGGAGAGGGAATCTCAACTTAAGGACATGAACTCAACTCTGAAATCAGACTCGATATTAATTCTTAAGAACACTCCGTGCTCTCTTTATTGTTGCGAATTCAATGCACGTGCCTTTCGGGGTTCCCTCCCCCCTCCCCTCTTCTCTCTCTCTCTCTCCCTCCCCTTATGCCATTTTTCATAGTCTAATTTCAAAATTTAAAGCTCTTTATAATAAGGATGGCTTAATCAAAAACTTGTCACGTCAAAAATTTACAATACATAAAATAAGAGAATTTATTCAAGAAGACAAAAAGCATTGTTTTAAAGGAAAATGAAGAAGAAGAAACCTTCAGCTTGAGATTCGACTTGTTTTTGTCACAATTCATTAAACTAAGCCTAGAGGTTTGAGGATTTTATGCTAATTTAAAATGTGAAAATATTTACGCCCAGGGGGGGAAGAGAAGAGACGGATGCTCAGGCGCTTAAAAACAAAAATCAAAATCGATACTTTCGGTTTTTTTTCTTGCGAAATAAGGCCAAGTGGTTTATGCCTATTTTTTTTTAACGATGCTAGATAAAGTAAAAAAAAAAAAAAAAACGTGGCGAAATCTCGATGCTTTTGCCATGTATGGTATTGTTGTTTTGTAGACGTAGCTCGTTTGTTATATTATTGCACTTGCATCATTTTAATAAGGTCATTCAAAAAAAAACAATAAATTTTACTTTTTAGCCGAATCATAAGCCGTAAAAAAGGTTCACTGATCCGGTCTCTTAAGAATCTTAAAAGGGGGCCCACCTGGTATATCATATTCAGAACACACAACAATATAAGTTAAAAACAAAGCACGTTCTGGAATCATTTCCTTTGGCAAATGCTAATCTTCGTTTCGCTCGCAAATGTTTCCTGTCCGGTTTTACGACACGTGACTACATTTCCCATTCGGATTTAATGCTGTTGGTGGCATTGTCTGCATATACTTCGCGCCCGGGTATTTTTTTTTTGTTTATTTTTTCCTTCCCGAGTTGTCGAGCGAGGCAATTTATCAACGTCTAAAAGTGCAACTCATGTTTATAAGTCTGCGGGTTGAAAGACATAATCAAATTTTCAAGTAAAGTTTCTCGTTAGGTAAATCAATAGTTACCCTAGTCGACGGTCCTTATGGGAAAACTCTTATGTCTGGTGTGGAAATATGGGGAAAGGGGTAAAGAGAGAGATGGCAAAAAATCCCGGGAGATTCGGTTTAATGAACACGGGGAATCAACCGAAGGCCTAAAACAGACCCCTGGTGTTACACCTGCTTCATCCATCGTGACTTTCCAACGTCACGAGAACGACAAATTATTAACACTTCCGGTTAGCGTTTATTATTCGGTCGCATAACCCTTCTTCCAAATCGGGAGGGTTTTAGGGAAATGTTTAAGTCGATGTTAGGAGGAGACATTGAAAATCCTGACGTTTTAAAGGAAGGGAGGCATTTATTTTCGACTCCTCTTTAAAAGATTCCCATATTAGAATGTTCGATGATGATACCACCTAATAAATTGAATAAAGGTTCCCTTTCCGATAAAATTAAATGGAATTAATCGAGTAAAATGAAAGTTGAAGCGTAACCATATCAACCTTTGACTCTTATTACCTATTTGTTCTCTTTTGGACTTCCACCATATAAGAAGCGTTTGATGTTATGCAAAAATATTTAACTTTTAAACTCTTCTTCTTCCCTCTTTGGATAAAAATGTTTAAACTTTTGTTTACGCAAGTGTCTCAGGCAGTATCAATCGTTTTTATGGGTATCGCGAAGGAATTATGAACTGGAGGTTTTTAAAGGCGAATGCTAGATGAGCCCAGACCTGCGGGTTAACCCTGAGGCCAACTGCAGGATAAAGCAGTCTGGAGAGAAATCACTGTAAGGCGATTGATTTGATTGAAAATCTCTAGGTTAGGTTAGGTAAGGTTCATATGGATCTCTGACCAGTTTAGTAATTCTAACAGACTCAGGTTGAAGTATAACAACCGAACTAACGAATACTAAGACCTACCTTACGCATCCAAAAATTTTTTATATTTAAAAGAAGCGCAAACAAGGGTGACTTTCTTCCAACTTCCTTTTAAAAGCTTTAAGCATCCAGAAGCAAAATTCGCCGAAAAACAATGACACGAATTCACCCCACGTGGCACAAAGTCTCCCCTGTCTACGGTAGTCCTTCTTGGAAGCACCTGCACTTGTCGATCGAGCAGAACAAATAGTTGATTAAAAAGAGTCTTAGTCTGCTATGAAAAAAAAAAAATTAATCGGATCTCTCGAGAAAATTTGCTGAACGAAATTAAATCAAAACAAACTTACGAATACCAAAAAAAAGATCTTTGATATAGGTACATGAGGTACCTACTACCTAAGAAGTTACTCTTTGACAGCCTAATCTTAATGACTACCCTGCGCGGCCTTAGGGCTGCACCTACATTAAAATTCAAGTAAATATGAAATATGCGTCCTTGAATCTCGAACAATGCCTGTGCAATGCATGAAATGTTAAATGCCTATACTAGTGGTCATGTGACTAACAATGCAGAATGCAGATATCTTTCCCTAATATTTTTTCTTCCCTTTTAGTGCCATGCTCGTATCGGGGCGTAGGCGACCATCAATAATCCCTCTACAATTATATCTATCAAAGGCGACTCTATAGATCTCTCTAGCACTAAGATTTGTCCATGCTCTAAGGTTGCGCAGCCATGAAAAACATTTTCTTCCCAGTCCTCCTTTTACCTTTGATTCTCCTTTCAATATCCGTCAAAGGAATCTATTTCGAACAGTGTAGTTCAAAAATTCAAAATTAACATTATTTATTTTTTTATGCAAGTTGGCAACAACTACATGACCTAAGGAAGTCCAGCTGAAGCCAAACCTTCAATGGTTTTCTTGTTCAGACTGAGTATTTTTTGGTTACGGTGTGGCGCAAACATCTGTGGTTGAGCTTAGATTACTGTAATTGATGACTTGATCTAAATCCAAGATTTTCATTTTCCTGTAGCTACATATCTCCCTTTAACGGGCTGTGGTACAGTTTATGAACACACCTTCCAGGGGGTATCCGCCTTGATAGCAAAATCTGGCACTTCAGATGCCAGTAAGCGCGGTTCAACGGTGACGACGATTTGTCACTTAAAATCAGCCAGATTTCAGTGCGTCAGAGCTTTCACGCTTGTCTAATCTTGTTCTTGTTGCTCGAAGAGGCAGATTCAAACACTGGTGAATCGAGCCATCGTTTTGGAGATGAATAGACGAATAAATGCCTCGAGGCCTCTAGAAGAGCCTAGAAACCAATAGTGTGCAACGTAAGGACCAGCCTGGAAAGTAAGAACAAATGACGGTAGGGCCCTAAATCGCAACCAGTGAAGGCAGCAGTGCCAGCATCACTAGAACCACCCAAAGATAAGAGTGGTCGACAACTTCGGCCATATTTTCCCCTGATTTTCTGCGTTTCCTTCTTTTAACTCGATCAGCTTACTGCCCTATGAGCTCTAGTAGTTCCTGACTTTGCTTTTTAATCTTTCTAAGATCATTTAAGAAAACGTCCACGATAGCTCTAATTTGGCCGCAACATATGCTGTTTCCAAAAAATTTTCTCCTCATTACGAAAAAAAAATAAAAATTTCTTCTTTTTATTATATTCAACGACATGCATTTTAGTTATATAAGCCTACATACACTTGCAGACTCTGTATATTCATTGAATGAATAAAATTTATGGCACGTCCTGTCAATGTAAAAGTAATAGATGTTACAATCTTCGTTCATTTATGTGGTTGAGCTCCTCCGTCATAACGTTTATCAAGTTAAATCTACATATTTTATACATTCTTTCCGGCGGATTATTTTCACGTTATTTTTTTCTAAAACGAAAAAGAAGCAGCGAAATAAAAATCGGCTTCCGGTTACACAGTTAAAATCATTGAAATAAAACAAATAAATACGTTATCATATTAAAAAAAAATCCACTAAAAAAAATATTTTTTCCGAACGTAAAAGTCAATGTTCTTCAATTAAAACTACCAATGATATGCATAATGGAGGTAAATTTCTTCGTAAGATAACACCTTTGACTTGAACCGTGGTATGACCCTCCACTGTCTTTTTATTAGTGTAGCTCTATGCACTCAGTTGTCGACCTTGGAAGTTCAGTCACCCTCCGATGGTTCGTGCTTAGCGTACCTGAATTCCAAACTGCTCGACACTTTTCTTTTCGTTCGCCTTGAGCTACAACCGCCTTTGCTTGTATTCCCTTTTTTTTTTTTTTTGTAGTAAATGACATCATCCGATTGACTTTTTTTTGAAAAGTAAAAATCGCGCCAAAATAATTATGATTTCCTTCCCTATCGATCTGTTTAATTTTGACGAATGTGGGAAATCAAACATGTGGCGGATTTAAGGCGTTCACACACTGCTTAATTACTCTCCGGGTTTTTCATCCCTGACCCATTTTTATCTTTTTTTTTTTATAAGAAAAGGAAACTTGATATTTTTTGATAAACAGCAGAGCTTTTCCCGTGTTTTTATGAATTATTCGAATGCGCGGTTTCACGAACATGTTTTTGTTTAAGACTGTTAAAAAGTTTTTCCCTCTAAGAAAACAAACTTGATTAATTCCTCTTGTTTTTGCTTTTCCTTTTACATTTCTACGTGAAAAGATTTTCTTTTTTCGGTTTCATCAGGGTCGGAGAATGCTGGCGTCGTTACAATTAATGCTTTAAGAGTAATAGACCAGAGTTCAGCAACGTGGAAGATTGTGCGCTATTATCGAGATAATTTGTGGCTGGAATGATGTCTTTGAGCTGGAGTATTTTTTACATTTTTTTCGTGTCCGGAGAAAATCGGCGATCATCAGGATATAACAATGCTAACGTTTTGAGGTCAAAACGGACCCACAGTTTGAGAATATGGCAGCTGCCAGAATTGCAGATGACTATCCCCATCCCCACGTGTCTGCCAGTTTTATAATTTTCCCAAAATAGATGCAATGCAGCCCGAGATAATATTTTCTGCTGCAAACATTGCTGCTCGCGACTTTCATTGTGTCCATTGCTTATAAAGCTGTGTAGTGCTAGCATCCCGAAACTTAGCCGCAGAAGCCGATCTTCTTCTCTAAATGGCTGCTCCTCGTCGGATATTGGCAATCATCCTAACTTTGGAGGCAGAAGTACTGAATCTTGGTCAAGCCAGTCTCTCAGATTCTTAAGCCAGGATGATTTCCTCCGACCTGCCCTCAATTTTCCCTCCATCACCAGCTGCAGCAGGAGGTACTTTCCGTTACGAAGAATATGGCAGAAATACTCTGCATCTCACCGCCATTTTATTATTTTAAAAAAAAACTTCCTTCAACTCAAAGCGATCGCATAACTTCCAATTTCATACATTTTTTCCAAAAATCCCCGATATCTTTCACTTGTTGAATATCACGAGACAAGTGCGGATAGGATTCGAATAAGTTTTCGATCCCGAGGGAGATCGAAAGTTGTGTGACGTATCGTAATGGTGGTAAAGGGGAGGAAGGGGGTTTTCGGGAGGGGGGGGGGCTTTATTTCAATGTAATTGCCTTTTGTTTACCAGTCACCGGACTCGTTTTATGTCTCCTCTGCTGATGTATTGCCCTCACTACATTTACATCCGAGTCACCAAACCGTTTTCTAGTTAATTAAAATTCTTTCCTCTTTTTTTTTTTTTTAAACTTCCATCCTCTCCCGCCTATAGCTCCCCATGCTTGACTTTTTTTTTGCATTTTTATCTTGACAGTAATTTGTTAGACGAGTCTGGGAAATTTTCTTTTTAAAAAAGCGAGACAGGTTATGCATCGCCTAAAAAAAAGAAATTCTTTTTTTCCTTCGTTTTTTCTTTTTTCCCCAAGTCGGTTAATATTTTAATATATTCAGCGATAGAAAACATACAATCTATTCGAATTTTCTTTTTTTGGCGTTTGTTTTATCTTCCGAAGCTCCCATCCGCTTACCTCCCATTTTTGTTTTTATTCAGAAAAAAAGGCAAACAAGTTTGAAATATTTTTATTGGTAAAGCTATAAAGTTTAGAATGGGGTGATGAAAATAAATCAAGCTTATTACAGTAAAATTGTGACATTTGCACACTTTTCAAGCGTTTTCTCACTATACTCAGATTTCCCATTCAATATTAATGTCTTTTCTTTTTTTTTGCGAATTCCCGCTCATTTTTTTTTCTTTCTTCTTTTTTCATCTCCCCGGTTCTTTATTTTTTTCGGAGTCTCCTGCGAGCTTTTCGCGAGAGCGTACCTGATGTGATTAATGGGGAAAAAAGAAGACAGGGAATTCGTGTTTTATTTGAATTTTTCCCCATAAAATGTTGTATATCTGTATGCCAAGGATTATTCTACTTAGTAGAATATCTTGTTCTTTTTTCACTTTCGTTTTTGTCGTGGGGTCGGCTGATGGCAGACGGACTGTGACAATATGGCCACAGAGCTTTCCATCTCAAGAACATAGTTCATTGAAGAGTTCAAAATATTTGAGAAAAATTGAAACTTTTAGGTTTTACTGTGAGATGAACCCTTTTCGGTTTCAAATTGAATGCAAACGAGTTTCAAATCATACTTAGATGAAACTATTTACAAAAAAGTTTCAATTTGAAGTCAAAAAGTTTCAAAAATTGAAACTTAAAATTGAAAATTAAAATCAAAATCTTGAAAAATTGAAACTTTTTGTTTTCAAGTTTCAAAAATTGAAACTTATTGATTTCAAGTTTCAAAAATTGAAACTTTTTGACTTCAAGTTTCAAGAATTGAAACTTTTTGACTTCAAGTTTCAAAAACTGAATCTTTTTTACTTCAAGTTTCAAAAATTGAAACTTTTTGACTACAAATTGAAACTTTCAGGTTGAAACTTTTTTCTTCTCAAATGAGAATATTATTTTGAACTGTGTGGGGACATCTGCTAAAGACGTTAGTAGGACTTCCAAATTTTAGAACCGATGGAATGAATTTGAGAGGACATATTTGTATTTTGCCCTTTGGCCAAAACCCTAATTGCTAGATTCCCATCCCCAAAACCTGAGAACAATACCTTCTCTAGTCTTCCGACCCTGATACATTTCTTCAAAACTAACAAACCTTCAGACGATAAAACAAACTCTTAACAAATCGTAATTAACAATTTTTTTTTTACAAAAAATCCTACATTTCATCATTAAATATCAAATATTTGCAGTAAAGAGAAAGGTACACAAAGAAAAATTCTCAATTTAACAGGGTGTTCGATTAATCAGCTTTCAAGTCAAACAAAATAAAATATACTGTATATATATATAAAAAAAAAAAAAAAGATGATTGCAAAACGACGAAAAAGCTAAAACAAACATTTTAAAATAAATGTAGCGAAGAGTCAAAGTAATAACCTGATATTAATTTTGATGTTCTCCCACCCCCCCTGTTCCTCCTCTCTGCGCCCGCCCGACGCCGTCGTCGCGGAATCTACAATGATTATTAACGTACTGGGTTTCGTTTAGCAGAACAAGGTGAGACAAGTAACACGTCTTCAATTAAAATTTGAGTGCATGTATACAAACATATATATAGGAGGGGACCTCCCATGGGGGCGTTTGTTATTCAAAAGAGGGGTTGCGACAAACGAGATCGAGTTACGAGATCGGCTTTTGTTTCATTAAAAAAAAAAAGTGAAATGAATAAAATCGACGAGTGCGTTCCGGATTTTTCAGGTATCCACACGAAAAAAAACTCTGGATTTTCCACGCGCTCCTGTAATTTTTCCCTTCCCTTGATTAATGATCATGTCCCGTACAGGTCTTGTAGCTTTATTCCTCTCCGGTCGTTACAAAACGTTCTGTAAATCGCTTCCATTAGACTTGATTTTCTCTCATTTTCATGCATTACTTCATTTCGACAGTGGAGAAATAAAAACAAAAAAAAAAAAAAAACAGAAAAAAATGGACTCTTGTCTCGGAAAATTGACGTCATTGTTCTCTCCGTTCGCCCCCCGTAAGTTCTGCAGCCCGCTGCCGCAAAAACTACCCCTATTTCGTGGGGTAAATAAGCACTAGCCAATATGGCGGGCTATTAGTCAAAAGTAATGAGGTGTTTTGTAAACGTGCCTGAATGCGAAGCGAAAATAAAAAAAAAAAAAAAGGAGGGAGGGGAGATTTTTCTCCCTATTTCACCGAAAATGAGTTTTCACAGAGAGAAAGAAATGGAGAGAAAGATGTTGCTTACCGTAAGCAGATGGTAATGAATGAGGATGAGGTAGTTTCTCTTACCTAAAAAAAAGAAAGAAAAAGACAATTTAGTTAAAAAAGTAATTAAATGGGAAAATTAATTATGTAATTTAATGAACCCAAAATAGCAACTGCCCAAACAAAAAATAAATCGAAACTAATGAGTATTCACAATTTTTGGCGATGTTTGTCAGGCCAGTTCTTATCTATGGCATGGAAGAGATGATTAAACAACTAAGAGCGCCAAACGAGTCTGCAGAGTGCAGCGCGTAACAAAGAGCTGCATGAAGAGCGCCAACCCGGTCTGCAGAGCACAATGAAGAGCTCGAAGACACAAAGAGCACAACGAAAAGAGTGCAGAGCTGAGGGGGCAAAAAGCAGGCCATATGAAACCAACCGCAGCAACCGAGCACCGACCGAGTCTGCAGAGAGCGCGATGTAAAGCTAGATGAACAGCAGCAACAATCCGGTTTGCAGCGCACAACGAAGAGCTCTATGAAGTACGCCAACCAACTCTGCAGAGCGTAGCACACAAAGGAGAGATACATTTTGGGCAAAAGCTTACGAGATCGGATCAGAAACGAAACAATGCGCGGTGAGCTACAAAGCTGAGGTGGCAAGAGCAGCCCCTTGAACCAGCATTAGGTGACATCAACAGAACAGTGGCCGCGATTAACAGGGAGAAGCAGAAGACCTCAAAAACGGTGGCTCGACTAGAGAGCCTAAAAGAAGAGTTGCCAACTAACATTGCTGCTTTTTGATGGGGGCCGTTCAAGTATTACGTAAGCATATTAGGGGGGGGAGGGGGTCAAAATTAACCATCTTCGCCATAAGCTAAGTATGGCGAAATGTGCTTACACCCCGGGGGAGGGGGTCAAAATTCACCAAAATCATGCTTACGTAATACTTGAACGGCCCCTTGGCTGCGACAAGACAAATTATGGTCATAGCCAATGACAAGCCAGGATTTCGATATACAGAGTTGGAGACTCTCCTTTCAAACTCTTTAGGCTCGATGACATAATTAAAACCTCGGGAAGTGGCTGGGCCCGAAGAGCGGAGGAGGTCGTGGAAAAGATTAAATCTCTACGTCCAGGAATAAATGTAAAAACCCTGAAAAAGAAGAAGAATTGTAAAACTACTTCTCCTTCCTTCATCAAGCCATTTTCATTAATCAAGACCAATTTTTAACTCAATACACTACATCATCTATTAAAAAAATACTTGACAAAGAACCCTCATCGTGAGTGCCACGCTTTAAGTGTAAAAAAAAGGGTTCCGATTTTCTTTTCGAATTAAATGCCAAGTTTTAATTGATAATCAACTCTTACATATAATATGTTATGAGTTCATTTAACAATATTTTTTCATCGTCGTCTAATTGAAATGACGTCTGCCATTTGACTTTTGTGAACACGTTTCCCACAGTTTTTTTTTATATTCTACCCCACATAAAGTTCGAAATGAAGCTACTTAGCGCACTTTACAAAGTACTTGTCCATTCCCACCGAATGCAACTGGTTCCTACATCTGACACAATTAAAGACCCGTTTGAAAATTTAATTGATTTTAAAGCTTTTTACTTTTTTTTTTTTACTCCTCTCCTTCTTTTCTACTCCATGTTAATTAACACGGACGTTTATCACTCCGCACGGAGGGTGGTCTAATTTTTTTTTTTTCAGCGGTGTTAAATAATGTCGGGGTGGCCATTAAGCTTTAATAACATTCAAGACTTGCGATTACTAAAAAAAAAAAGGCTTTTTTTAGAAGCAAAAATACGAAGAATTTAAGTAATTAGTATTAAACAAGTTAAAGGGCTCTTCACATCGGTTTAACTGTATCGGAAGCTGTCTAATCGATTTTCCTGCACCGTTCGCTTTGAAAATAACAGTTTTCCTTCCGCCTGAGAAATTTCCTCGAGGTCACTGCGATCTTTTTCTGTCAGGGGGTTTCCCCTTTCTCCCGAGCTCTTTTACCGGCCAACATTGAATAATATTGCAAAGAAAAAAAACGAAAAACAACTTTAATCAATATTTTCCAAAGCTCAATCGTTTCCGGTCTGGAAAGAAAATAAAAAAAAATTCAGAATCTTTGATTTCTTTCTTCTTATTCTTTTTTTTTTCCTCTCTCGAGGAATAATAACAAATTATAGTTGTCAGAATCAAGAGGAAAATGTTTCTTTGGAAAATAAAAGACGAAAATGTGAAAACAATTGAGAAGAAAACAAAAAAAAAAAAAGAAGGAAAAAAATACAGAAATAGGTGTAATGAAATGTGATACTTTGACATCGTTTCACTATTGAAAAGAAAAAAAAAGGGGGAAATATATTCGGATCAGCAGTTTCGCTTATGTTTCCGAATTGCTTACATTTTCATGACAACTATGGGAGAATGTGAGTCAATTAAAATTTAACCCGACGATTTCCTTAACCGGGGAAAAACACGAGTCCCAGGCTTTTTTTTTCTGTGTGTGCGAAAGAAAAGAAACGGAAAAAAAAGACTGAAGTGGTAAGGAAAAAAAATTAGTTAAAAATATCTTTTTAAATTGTCTCTTAATGTCAAATTCATGTTGTTTACGCCCTCTTTATCTCTTTGAGGAAGTTAGAGTTCACCCTTTCCTCTCACCGCCTTCTCTTGGCCTTCTTGCAACCTAATCCCTTATCTAACCTGTCCGCCATATTTTTTACTTACTTCATTTTAAGCTTACTTTAAACGTCGCCATATTTTTATTTCTTTTTTTTTGTAAAAAAAAAAAACTTAAGCTCTCTTTTTTTCGGGTCTTAATGTCAAGACCTCTGTCATTTTATTTCAAACATTTTTTTGAAATCAACCCCCCTTCTTCTTTTTAAATGTTTCTGACGCGGTTTATGCGACGGACAGCTTAAAATACGATGACTGACCATTATCATTTTTCTTTCGGTTCATGTAACGTTTATATGTGTTTAACATGATAACCACGACCGGTTTTTTTTTTTGGAGTTGTGAGTTATGAAAATTTGTGATTATGACAGAGCAATGGCAGAGAATGGCAAGTGGATGCCAGAAACAGTCTCACAAGCAAAATGAAATTGTTTGGGTGGAAAAAGAATTTCAGGAAGCGCCCTATCAAAATTTTATAAATTCTTAAATTTCCAACATTTTCCCTTGTTGCACTCAACAGGCAATTTGCATAAAAATTAAAACCCCAAATTATTAATTCTTCGATTAACAACTGAGACTAAGTCAAAAATTTTTCATCAAAAAAATATTTCAGGTCTTCTAATTGCAAAACAATCACTGCACTATTTATTGTCCTTAGAACAATCATCATGACGAGGAAACAGGAGCTCGTCAGATCGATCGCCTAAGCTCGTATGCGTGCAGGGCACCCCAAGAAGATCGATATTGACGTGGTTGCAGTTATTGATCAAAACTCTTAGTGCGAAAATACTTCATCGGAATAAAAAAATTATTTCTTCCATATATATTTGTCAATATGTTGGCCAATATATTGCACAACTTATAAAACTATATTGCACTATGTTTTCCTTGTTTTTCAAAGTCCCATTTTCTTAGCTTGAAGTCGTTTCCCCAGATTCAACTAAGCCTAGTTAGAACCTCCGTAAATGACTCTTCATCATGGCCAAAAGTCTGCGTCTCTTATCTGGATCCACTTAAGTATTGCATAAGGGGGCCAAACACCCCGAATATGGGCATCCTCCTTTTCGAATCTGATAATAATGTTTTCTAAATTCATGCAAGTAGCCTATTCAACGCCTTCTCATAACCGATGAAGCTCAAAAACGTTCTTTGTTCATCCCCGCATCTTTGCATCGAACAGTTTCCAAACCTTTTCTGAACCAAAACAATGTATCAAGTACCTCACATCTCCGAATCCACTACTTCAATTCGAAATTTATTAATTACCCCTAAAACAATCCCTATTCACTCCGCTAAAAAAATTACATCTCTCCTTCATAGAAAATCTCATGAATATACCTGATAATAAATAACGACTTTATATTTCCCAAAGTTTCAAAAGAAGAAGTAAACTCAGTGTCTTAATTAATTCAAATTAATTGACTAGCTTGGCAGTTTATCGATACATTAATTTACAACTATAATTATAAAGTATGCTGATCCTGTATATTATAATTGAATTTTTAAAACTTGAAATGATTTTACGAAATTAAATTTTAATTGAAAAATCTTTCTTCAAACTTTTTGCATTCTCGATTTCCTCTTTTCAAATGCATCCCCGGTAACTGCATAAACTTTATTAATCCGTTTGTATAAAATATAAAGGAAACGCTGAAACAATACGTCTCGCGTTATACTGATAACAAAATAACAATACGATCAAAATGAAGTTAGTTTTAGTTACGGGGGGATATAAAAAAAAAGAAAATGAAGTTAGTTGTTGATTGTGTTCTCCGGTTGTGTAAAGGCGGGGGCAGTCCGCAACAGACGAAGAAATCGTGCCCCCTTTGTTTCTGGCAACAATGTATGGATGTCTAGAAACTATTGTTAGGAACTGCAGGGAACTAATTATACTACCGAAGGAACTTTTCAATGGGTATTACTTTCGGATCCCCGACACTTTCCTATTTTGTTTTGTTAGACAGGGCGTGGTATTTTCAGATTATGTTCGGAAGTTTTAACGAACCGTTTATGAAAGAAAACCGTCGGGCGATTTTTTAATTCCCTGATCTCCTAACCGACATCAAAAAGATAAAAAATTATTTTCCCCCCAATGGATTTAAGTGGTCTAAATAAAAAAGTTTCCTTGTTTGCTACGAGAATTATAAAAAAAAAAAAAAAAGTTTCTTGTCAGACTAATTAGAGTTGGCTAAGAATGCAGTCCCCAGGTATGGAGATGATTTCTTCGAAAAACTCAGTAAGCTTTAGAGTTGAAATTAAGATTTTACTTTTACACAGTTAAATCTTATTATATCCATAATGAAGAAAGGATTCTAGACGTAATTCATTTTGAGCTTAATTAATTGTTTAATAAATAATATTCCTGATATTTCAGGGAAACGTCTATTTCAATTTGTTTTGTATTCCATCCTATCTTCTCGAGTTCGTTAATCACTTTCCCCTTTTTCTTCCTTGCTGCCGCCGAGTTTCCAGTCGTAGGCCGATATTTTTAAAAGAGAAATCATATTTTCATTCAAATTGAGATATTATAATTTTCTTTCGTTTTCTTAACGTGCAGGAAATTGAGGCCTTTCACCGTTGCGGCCTCCTTGATCATTTCTTTCAGTTTGCTGAACCAAGATTGTAGAAACTTTGAAGCTAGATCAAACTGGTAATGAGGGGCTGAAGGTGCGTTACGTCCCTCCTTATCAGCTGCAGCCGCAGTAGAGATCGCAAGAACTTGAGACCAATACTGGTTGCTAAGCTCCGAATTTTTTCATCTAAGTCTTCCCTCAAAATTTCCTGGGTCAAAATTGGCTTTTATAAGAGAATTTGGTCTGTTTATTAGGATTACCAGCCGGCTTGTTGGTCCTCCAATCTTTTAAGCGGACGACCAGGGGGAGGGAGCCTGGGGGTTCCCCTCAGTGCTGCTCGTGCTTGACTTCTTCTTCTTCTTCTTCTTCTTCTTCTTTAAATGCCCGCTCCTAGTTGGAGATTGGCGATCATCATGGCCAACCATTGATGATTTTACTAGGACTATCAAATAATGTGGTGACTTTCCATAATCTTCCACATCTCAGTACGGGAGCCATACCATTGATCCAACTCTGACTCTCGGTATCTGAGCCTAGGCCTTGCCGATTTCTACCATCTTCAGCCCTAGGTCAGTATTAGCGAAGCTGCTGCCCTCCACTAACTCATAACTCTGAGAAGGGAGCTCACCACAGGGCAAGGACGCCATTCCTTGAGCAAGACAAAACATGCCTTACCGGTTACCCTGCTGCTTCCAATCTCTAAAATTTTTCCACGAATGTGAAATAAATTCCTAACAATATATTTTAATTTTCCCTTTATTTTATTCCCGGTGAAAACAAGGGAAAATGCTGTTAAATGACTAATGAAAATGAACAGTATGAAAATGAATGGGGTAAAGACTAATAAGGCAAGACAAGATATTGTACGAATACATGATAGACAGGATGTGAAATTAGTTTAGACAAGGACTTTTGATCAATGGATCAGAGTGAAACGATACTCTGCGTTGTTTTACAAAACTTTTAAAGCGCTTGCGCCTTTTCACCACATTTTTCTTCCTATGAAACTTCGGTATAGATTATCTTTCCAAGAAAAAAACTCAAAATTAATAGACAGTGGTGGATTGTATCGAGACCAGCTAGCCCTACGATTGCATCAATAACTAGCGACCTATACATGGTTCCATCTCCACTGCAGAGGTTGACATCAAGTCCGTATGTTTAGCTTATGGAGAGCCTGCGCAAACCTGAGCAATGGAGATGTAACCTTATAATCTTGGGTTCGCGAACTTCTCTGTCTAGGAAGAAGCATCGAGAGATTGTTAGTGCTCCAAGGGCTAGAGTAGTGAAGGTCAATCAAAATTTGTAGAAGTCAAATGCGGGTATCGTTTTGTCCATACTCTCCACAGTCGAGTCGAGTCTTATCTAGGCGAGCCAAACTCATCGGATATAATGAAGTCGTACGTCCAACGGTCACTTACGGCTGTGGGACTTGGATTCTGATCATCCGTGAACTGAAGCCCCCCTAGAATTCTGTTAAATCACCCAAAAGTATACTTAACTTTTCAGCTTGCAGTTCTTTGACTTGTTGAAACTTGTTCTGGCTATCAAAGGATTTTAGCTACACTAAATTTTTTTTAAAACTGCAGCTTCTTTAAACCAATTTTTTCTTGTTTTGCAAATACCAGAGATCCACTTTCCCCTTTCACATTTTCTTTTCTAATTCCCTTTGTGCGGTCCTGTTGCAATTTTCACATATGGATTCACCCTTTTCATTTTTCATACTTTTTCCCTCCCGACATTTTTTTTAAGTGGCAATGTAAAGCTCATTTAGGCGGCTCGACTGGAATCGGAGAAAAAAAAACCTGGGAGATAGAAGGGGAGGGATGGAAAAGTTTCTAAGTCCGTTAGCGATATGAAAGTTTTTGAAAATAGCAATATAATAGGAGTTGATAGGTTTACAAAATTCGATTTCAGATTATGGGTTTTGAGACTGTGACTTTCTTTTCAAGAAAGCTTTTCAACGACAGATGCTGTGTCTGGGAGAGAGAAAAACTTTTTAAATCAAACAAAAAAAAAAAGCTCGTGTATTTTAGCTTTTAATATTGCATTCCTTTACTTTTCCTTGCAATTATTGGATCAATATCAATACGCCTGAGTTCTTTTTACTTAAAGGAAAAAATCAGTTTTAACTTTCTTATTATTAAAAAAAAAAATTTATTATTGTAAGTTAATGCTTAAGTGGGGGAATAATTTTTTTGGAGACTTTGAAATACGATTGACCGAAACAATCCGGACCCCCTAAAGGAAAAAAAAATAAAAAAAAATCCTCTCGATATTTCGCTTTTTAATATTTCCGTATAATTTTATTTACACCACTTCATGATATTTTCGACGTATAACCTCGTAAAAAATGTGGAAAATTGACAATGCAAGGCAATAAATTTTCCAAGTTGGGGGGGCTGAAAAAAAAAAAAAATGGAGACCGGTTCGTGTTGATCCATATATCCTACATTAATTTATATGGGAAGCACCCTTAGGACTCGACTGGTTTTCTAGTAAATCCATCACCATTAATTAATGCAAATAACCTTCTAATTATTAATATTTCAAAAGAGGAGCTAAACGGGGAGGAGAGGGGTATGAGAACGGGCAAAACCGTGCGGTTAAATCCTCCATCCTACCGATAGTTTACATGACATTAAATGAACCCGGAATCTCCCCCTCTCCGTAAGCAAATAATTGGAGGGAGGAAGAGGGCACCGAATGCGTGGGCACCGAAAAACAAAGATATCCCGCAATGAATTCACGGGACTTTCAAAATACAATCTCCATGTAACCGACCTGTGCAATTAGGTAATTTTATTTCCATTCAAAATTAATTGCGGGACGTACCGGAAACTTTAAAAACGGGATGACTTTCGCTTTCTATCCTTTTTTTACCCCTTAATTTTCCCTCTTTTTTTTTGATAAAATTGATATTTTCATTGCGTCAAGTTCGCTTCATCAAATGATTAATCAGCGACGTTCGAAGGAACATGCCCATATACGGAACTAAAACATCCTAATTAATATATCAGCCTCTGATTAATAATGTTCATAGCAAACACTAATTAAACCAGCTTCCCTTTTTTTCACTCTCTTCTCCTTCCTTCGTTTATTTTTTTTTTTTTAACTCATCCTGGTCTCTTTCAATTTTCATTTTTAAATTAACTCGGGGGGGAAAAAATTTTTACGTTCATTATAATATGAGTTTTACGGTCTATACGAAAATGATTAAACTCTTTTTCGCGTTATTAAATATCACTAAACTAAAGTTTATTATCTTACAGATTATATTAATTTGCTCTATTGTTTTTTTTTTATTTATTAAATCTAAATGAAGCAAAACGAATTCGAGGTGTTCTTCAACTTGTTGCTCTTTTTTCCCTCCCGAGTTTTATAAAATGCAGGTCAAGGATTTTTCATTTTTTCCCCCCGAAAAATAGACTGAAATATTTTAAATGGAATCGTCGTTGTTTTCAATAAATGAATAACGATGATGATAATAGTAAGCAGTAAGCTGTTTGTGTTTGCTTCGGAGTATTAAAAACTACTCGAATTTAATTATGGTGAAGTAGGAAGTAGGAAAAGCTTTTCATCGAATTAATATATTAGTGTTTGCCGGGCAATTAGAAGGAAAAAGGATTACATGATTTTAGTGTATTATACTATTTACCATCGGGCACTTCATCGAACTTGAAATGAGCTTTTTATGGATTTTAAATTTTGTTTGGGAGAACTGTGCAAAATTTTCAAATTGGAGCTGTCTTTGATTTAGCTCGTTCTAACGAGCTGCTCAGCATGTTTCACTGTATTTGTCGCATCTTTTTCTTCTTTAAACGCCCGCTCCTCGTCGGAGATTGGCGATCATCATGGCCGACCATTGATGATTTTACTAGGAATATCAAATAATGTGGTGAATTTCCATAATCTTCCACATCGCAATACGGGAGCCATACCATTGATCCAACTCTGCCTTCCGGTATCTCAGCCTAGGCCTTGCCGATTACTACCATTTTCAGCCCTAGGTCAGTATTAGCGAAGCTGCTGCCCTCCACTAACTCATAACCCTGAGAATGGACCTCACCACAGGGCAAGGACGCCATTCCTTGAGCAAGACAAAACATGCCTCACCGGTTACCCTAATTTGTATCATACTCTTATAAAATTTCTAATTTTCAAAAACCCAAGTTCAAACTACCCTAATCAACCCCGACACATCCCACCTACTCTCTGCTACATGGAGTGAAAAATAATCTTCAATCTAATATAAAAGTAAGCGCATCATGCAACGATAATAACCGTGAAATCATCCACCTACACACATAAAACATATAGAGATAAACTTTTCAAGATCTTCTATTGTCAACCATGATGGAATCTACCCTCGAAAAGAAAAAAAAATGTGGAGGGGGGAAAAAGCCAGTTTTCTCCCCGAACAGGCGATAATGAGATAACGCTCCCGTTATCATTACTCATAAGAAAAAAAAAACCTTCCATGTTGTTCAGAATATTAAGAAAGTTTCTGGCTTTGCACGCATATTGTACCCTTCGGCTAAACTTTTAATATTTGTTAGGGGGTTTTTTTTCCTCCCCTAGTTTTCATTTCGTCCTTTTTACTTTCCGATCTGGAGGATAATGGCCATTCTCCCAGGACAAATAACACTTCTTCAAACTTAGTAACACATTTTTCGCATTACAAATCGCAGCGAGATAAAGGAAAGGAGGGGATAGGATAAGAAAAAAAGCAAACGTGATCGCGTTACGTGTCGCCAAGTAGGTTATACGTGACGATGCAAACGGGTAATCGTTTAACTTAAAAGCATGCGCGAGGTAAATGAGAATATCTTATCAATTAAACAGAAGCAAAGACTGCGCTTGAAATGAATTGGGTGCTGGCTGATTGATGAGTGGTACTAGGGCGAGGAAATTAAAAGGAATTGCATTGAAAGCTTAATAGGGAGTGGACACTTCGATGAGTGGCCTGGCACGTAGGGTACGTCATTTTAAAAACTGGAGGCTGCCGTATTCCTATAATTGAAACATGAGGAAAATCGCGTTTGGCAGATTTTTCAATGGCAGCTTCCAGTTTCTAAAATGGCGTGCTACTATGTTGCAGACGCCTCATCGAAGTGTCCACTTTCTATTAGGCTTCCTACACTGCAATGGGTTCGGTTTAAAAACTAAATTCTTTTCTTCTTCTTCCTCTCCAGACTTTTTGCATCCACTACTGGACATAGATCTTTCCCAATCTTTTCTATGCCGTTCGATCTTCCGCTCTTTTGATTTAGCCCTTTTGTGCAGTTGTAATAATGTCATCGATCCACCATTTTGAAGTCTTCCTCAGTTCATCGCCATTAATCGAGGACTCCATTGTGCTACTGGCTTTGTTCCTTTGCTCATCTGCGGCATTCGTAGCATCTACGGCAGCCATTTCCTTCAAAAAAATGAGTGAAAAAGACAGTGCGGCAGCCGTAGACTATCTCTATCTCTTTCTAACATAACAACATGATGTTGTTAGAAAGAGTTAGAGATACCCAATCTCAATCTCTAGAGATAGAGATAATCAATCTCTCGCCCATATGAATAAAAGGTATACTTTCCTACTCTTCTACCTAATCCTTCTCCTACTCAACTCCTTTTTAGTGTTAGGAGTTCCCTTCCTAAACCTTTTCCTACCCCTTTTCCTAGACCAAATCTTATCTCGGATCTAGAGATAGTCTGCGGCTGCAGCCGGCGAGGCAAAGAAACCGGGCTAATGTCACCGCTCACCTCTCCTAATCTTGCTTAGCCACATGGTCTACCCACTGCCACTTCGCTGCTCCGCCTATTACTGTCACCAGCCTCCGGCTCTTTTCACTTCTGAACCAATTTCGCAGGCCTAAAGTAGAGCCCTCTATTACTTACTGCGCTAGGAGGAGCTGGTCGGCGTTCAAGAACTTGACTAGTAGCAGCATTTGTGGCTCGCAACTTACTTGGCCACTGATGTGATTGGTAAACAAAAGACTTTAAATCTCTTACTACGAAAGAAGAAAACCAGCAGCTATGAACTTAACCGAATGAACGACTTAAGTAAAGCTTAGTGCACTTCATCCCTAAAGAGCCGGCGAAATCGAAAAGGAGTAGTGACCAAGAAATTTGCTCACTTAAGTAAAAAATTCCCCGGGAAATCTCTTCCTTCCCTCCCTCTTCCTCTTTCTGGAATTTAAACAGACTACCGAGCTTTTTTAAAAAGCAAATTTAGTTAGTCTGTTTACTTCGATAGCTAAATTTTGTCACGTTTCTCCTGCAATTTCCATTTTTATTTTATCTTTCTTGAATAAAGTTTCGATCCCTTCATGTCAGAGGAGAAGGAGGGTACGGAGGGATAAAAATGAAGAACCAAGGAAATTTTAAAGAAGAAAAAAAATGATAAGATCATCAGGAATGATATTTCCAGCTTGATTTTCATAAATCAGAAAAATTCCCTCGAGTTCGCATTTAAAAGGAAAAGGAGAAGAAAAGGATAAAAAAAAAAAAAATCGGGAGTGAAGAAATATCGATTCGATTACCGGGAAAAACCCCCTTGTAAAAAGGAATGAAAATTATCGAGGAGGTTTTTCAAGAAGTTACACGTTAAACGGGTATGTATGTTTGTTTCTCAAAGTATAAGTTGCAAATTACAGTAAATAAGAGTTTAGAATTCCCCGGGAGAGAGAGTGAGATAGAGTCAGCGTAAAACGAAAGTTTGACATAGAGTTTTCGCGTATGATACCTACGGGCATACAATAGACACGGAAAATAGTATATCGCTCGTTAAAGCAATGGGCTGTGGCAGGAACCCGCATTTAACTCCCCTCCCCCCCCCCACTCCTCCCTTAACTTTGACTGAGATCCCGTCTTAGGAACCCAAGATGGATTAGCTTGCCGTTCGTTTCTTAGGCGAAATCGTCTTAGTCCATTTTCTTAAGTTCTTTATCTCGAATAGAGCTTAGTTATTTTGCAGCGAAGTCAACTAAAAAAGGGTTTTAGATATCCCGGTCCGTTAAAGGGAAACGTAATCACCACACATCGCGTCAAATGCCTCATGTCGGATAAAAAAATAATTTAGAAATCGTAAAAAGACGGACGAGTCTCGGTTAAATTGGGAACCCAGAAAAGGATTGACTTTCATACTTCACAGGTTTAAATGCTAAGCTTTTAAAACCTTTTCTCTAAAGATCCCGTAAATTTTTTTTTCCTCCGAAAAAAAATCTTGAAAGCTTCATTGGAAAGATCGAAGGGAGGGGGGAAGAATCCTTTATTCTAAAATAACCGACCCAACCGTCGCAATTTTTAACAAGAGGAATGGGATTTGGGGTGCTTCGCACCCCATCCAACTTTCTCGCGAATTTAAAAAATGTGCGAATTTAATATGTTAATCTAAAACGCACAAACCAATTACCATTCCTTCGCAATTACCATTATCATAGACAGTTTTTTTAAAGTGACATCAAATTGTACAGGATATTGAAGAGTTCCTATGGAGTTAAGAGTTCTTATTTCAAATTCTATAAAGCTATAGTTTCATGGGAAATTTTTAGGGAAAAGCAATCAAAATTTGTAAAAACGAGACCACATTCAAATTCCTCGAACTTTAAGTTTTGGCAATTTTGCCCATCTTTTTCGAAATTTTGATTCCTTCTCCCTAAATAATTCGTTCGAACAAATCCACTTTCAAATTCCTCAAACTCTAAGCTTTAGCAGTTTTCCCCATCGTTTTTCGAAATTTTGACTCCTTCTCTCTAAAAAATTAGCTAGAACGAGTCCACTTTCAATTTCCTCAAACTCTAAGCTTTGGCAGTTTTGCCCTTCGTTTTTCGAAATTTTGACTCCTTCTCTCTAAAAAATTGGTTCGAACGAGTTCACCTTCAAATTCCTCAAACTCTAAGCTTTGGCAGTTTTGCCCTTCGTTTTTCGAAATTTTGACTCCTTCTCTCTAAAAAATTCGTTCGAACGAGTCCACTTTCAATTTCCTCAAACTCTAAGCTTTAGCAGTTTTGCCCATCGTTTTTCGAAATTTTGACTCCTTCTCTCTAAAAAATTAGCTAGAACGAGTCCACTTTCAATTTCCTCAAACTCTAATTTTTGGCAGTTTTGCCCTTCCTTTTTTTAAATTTTGACTCCTTCTTTCTTAAAAAAGTACTTCGAACGAGTTCACCTTCAAATTCCTCGATCTCTAAGCTTTGGCAATTTTGCCCTTCGTTTTTTAACATTTAAACTTCGCTTCAACGAGGCCACATTCAAAATTCTTCAAACTCAGAGCTTTTACACTTTCCCTCCTTGTTTTTCAAAATTTTAACTCCTTCCCCCTGAAAAATACGCCGTTCTTGTTGTCGTTTATTGAAATTCCTACTCCTTTCTCCTTAAAAATTACGTCAAAAAACACCCTCATCGAATTCTTTAAAGTCGAAATAATGACGTCACCGCAGTCAACATCATGTAAATAGTGACGTCACTACGGTCAGCCATCTTGGTTTAGTATTTACAAATAGATCTCAGATTGTAATTTGTGAACCCATCCACCGATTGTTCTGAAATTTTAAACAGTTAACCCTTGCACAATGCTCCTTCATCCCACGCAGAATTATCGCAATCCGTTGTGGTTTGCCCGAGCTATGTCGCAAAGAGACAGGTCAAAATTTCAAAGTTCAAATATTCGCCATTTCCATAATTTTTCGAATTTCGAAAAAAGAAAAGAAGACCCCCTCTTATTTTTCGACGAAGAATACGTGTGTGAAAAATTTTTTCGATCCGTTGCGTATTGGCGGAGATATCGAGCGCGGCGGACGCGGCGTACGCGGCGTTCGCGGCGTTCGCGGCGTTCGCGGCGTACGCGGCGTACGCGGCGGACGCGGCGGACAGACATCATCTCAGAATTTGATTTTATGAAGTTCTATGTAATTTTCATCTTGATATTCGCAAGAATAAGGATTTTCGATTTTCAGGGTACGGCAATACTTTCGTCACTCTGCTTCGCGTCGCTCGAAAGTAAAAAGGGCACGTATCGTAAGAGAGAAATAAAAGAGGATGAAATAAAAAAAAAAACTTTTCCATTTCTCCTATGGAAGAAATGTATTAAAACGTCAAGTCAGGTAGATTTTGATCAATGAAAAGTAAATGGACCGGAATTGTAGTCCCTCCATACATTATGTTTGGTGGTGACCGCACTTTGGATCCCTAAAACCGGAAAGATCTCTGGATAGAAACGAAAAGAGAGGATGATAAAAAAAAGAGTCCCTTCTTTTTTTTTAAAATGACTTGCAAACTTGTTAAGCACACATCACTTCATTTCTACGGATTCATTCACTCACTCACTCAGTCATTCTCTCGGTCGAGTGAACGACAAGTCGCTTATTCACGCCAAAGCAGAAAAGAATAATAAAAAAAGAAGCCTTAAGATAAAAAAAAAAATCTGCCTTTTGTCAAACGAAGTGACATGGGAGTTAAGGAGATTCCATATGTGTAAAATTATCGACTATATAGGATGTTAAATTCATTCATTTTTTATCGCTAGCTCAAGTCGGAGAATAGAGCCAAGATAGTTTGTTTGAAACGTCCGAAAGCTGGGTCATCCGCTTCGGCGATCGCAGACGAATTGAATGCTTTTGAGATGTGGGTTGAAAAATCTAAAAGTTTTAAATGAAAAAAAAAAGAGACACTTGGATCAGATAAGTTCGGAAAAGGACAGGTTCGGTCTGGCCGGGCACAGTCCCAGTGCGCTCCTTAAACTAATGCGCCCCCCCTCCGGTCTCAAGTTTTGGAAAAAAATAAAAAAATTCATTCGAATTCTAAGAAGACAGGGGGCAAATGGACTTATCAGTATTTCGCCCAATCTTCTTAGAGTGCGAATAAATTTTTTTCTTCCATGAAAATAAAATCTGTAAAAGGAGCTCTGTAGCGCCATTTCTATTTTTTTCGCTCACGCCCTCCGGAGTAGCTAGTTCTTGCTTGAACTAAAAAATTAAAAAGTGAAATCAAAAGCAGAATTAATTAAATTTTCACAAAAGGATGTGACGAATTTCCTCGCAAATTTCCAAAATTTCAGTTTTCAATAAATAAAAAAATTTACAAGCAATATAAGAAGACTTAAAGATTATGGACAAATCAATACTTCGCTTCATCTTCTCAGAAAGTAAGAGAAAATTTATTTTAATAAAAAAAATTAATTGTAAAAGAAAATCTCTTGAGGAAATTTCTGAATGTACTTTAAATATTTCAAAACACTTTATAAATTATCAGATCAGATAGGCCTATTTTGGGCTTCCAAAGTAAATGATTGCCTATTTTCAGAGATAAATACAAGTGACTGAGGGGAAAAATTTTGCTTCTTCTTCACCCTTTCGGGGGCAGGCTACTGCTGTTTATTAATCAAAAAACTACTCCTCTAGCGACGACGAGGTTCAGCACTCCTTCCGTCGCCGGAGCGGCCGGCTAGGAAGCCTTCGTCCAGCTGGTCTCCTTTCCTTGGCTATTTTTGCGAGCCGATCGTTGGGCATCCTCTCAACATGCTTATTCCATTCCTTACGTTTTGTTCGGACAAAACGGGATACCTTTTCGATCTTTACGGAGTCCCGAAGATCTAGAAAACATTTTGCATTGGAAGGAAATCTGTTTCGATTTTTGTTTGCATCCGGTCTGCGCCTAAGAAAAAATCTAAATTAGGATATTTCGGTCAGAAAATGGCAGATAAATTCCCCTTTCGTCCGGCGCATCACTCATCGCGTGTTTAATTTGCCTATCCAAAAATTCCTTGCGCCACGATGGATGATAAAAAAACACGATTCTCCCAACACGAGTAAAAAAATTTCCTCCTGATCGCACTTGGCTGCTGTAGGCAGTGCCAACTTAGAAAATTAAAAAATCCTCTAACTAAACCTGGCAAGTTCAACCCTGTTCTTAATTAAAAAATTACAAGGAAATTTACATCCGGTATCGAATGGCGAAACTATTACTCAGATAATTAAATTAAAACTTTTTAAAACTTTCCGTATACCTTTCCACCCGCTTAACACTAATCACATTTTTTTCTTTGCTTCTTAGTCAATACCCCGTTCCTTATGAAATCCTCATTAGTCCTGTAAGTGAATGAAGATATATGTCTCTTTAGGGTACTTAATCCCAGGGATTAAAAAAGGTCGTAAATTCGGGGAGGGAAAAGAGACAAATGATAAACAATCCCGAAAACCGAAACCGGGGAGACGAGGAGGTTGATAAAAAAAAAAAAAAAAAGAACCCGGAGGGGGTTAAAATGGCGAAAGCGTGGAGGTAAACGTTCGTCCACACTTTTTTTTTTATATTTCTTCGTCTCACCCTCTAATGGAAATAACGCAAGTCATAATTTCCCTTGTTCTCGTTGCCCTAATGGAAATCGGTCCCTTAAGGAGACTTTCATACGCTAATGCAACTGTTATTTTTTCTTCTTTAACGGCAATAAAAGCAAGGACACACGGCCTTTATATTTATATATATAAAAAAAAGGGGGGGATACACTTTGCGTGCGTCGAGTTTAATTATTTTCAGTTACGGCCTCTTCGTGCTATGAATGTTGCAATTATGACTGTCTTTAAACTACTACCCATCTTTTAAAAAGAAATAAAAAAAAAGAGGTATGCACGGACGTTCAGAACGGATTTCAATCATTCAATTAGTAAAGCATAGGCCAATTAGGACGAGATTTATTCTTATTATTGAGTTGTCAACGGTAATACAAGCTAGCCGGTTGCAACTGACTCGACAACTACCTACCTGCTAATAGAGATGAATCCGCCAGACCGTGTGATTGGCCGAAACGACTTTGCACTGCAATTGTAACTCGGGTTCATGGCCATTTCTCTTAACCGACGAGGTAATATTCTTGAAATTCTCTTCTTGTAGCATTTTTTCACTGACGACGTCTTGTCTGGCGTCTGACTTTTAACGAAAATATTTCGTTTTTCGAAAATTTTAAGCTTGAAGCTTTTCCTTGTGGTCTAAGCCCTTGAGGCATTTAATGCGTGACTAAGTAGACAGCTAATATACTTCGACGGGAAAGGTTTCGTTTCGTCATCTTACGTTCCATGGTATTTTTTTTAATCCAGATTTGTTTCTCGAGTTGCAGCTGCTTTTTTTCCGGTCGATACATTTCCAGGAATCAACCTGACCACTTCCCGCTTTTTTTTATCTAATTTAGAAAACGTAAAAATTCATTTTCTTAAAAGTCTCTAATTCAAGAATTTAATTTCAGTTGTTGAAAGTATGGTTTTCGAGCTTAGAATTTGTCAAGTTTGGAATTCATCCAGCTTCCAGCATTCTTTTTCTTCTTTCCCCCTTTTTTTTTATTTTTTATTTGGCAGAGGGATTCGATGTACATTAAACGAAATGGGTTTTAGAAGTTAACGATGTTTCTCATTTAACATTTTGCCATCTCTTTTTTCTTCCCCAATACTTTTGCCTAGTTCTGCTGCGGCACTTATAATTGAATTAAGTTTTATACAAATTTTTTGTAGACAGAGTTAGTTTTGCTTTTAGAGGAAAAGCAGGGAGGGCCGTACTATGGTAATCAACCGCGCCCCAGAACGCTGAGAGGCCTTGGGAAGCAATAGAACTTCAAAAATTGTTAAGGCAAGGATTGCGCATTGTCCAAAAATAAAAAATTTTAATCCAAGACAGAAACTTATAGGCGAAGCGGTTTCTATTTTGCAATTAGAGGCTTCTACTGGGCTTACTAAAGATGTATGGCATCATCCTAGCTTAGAGTGAAATAAGGGAATTATGAAGGAATTTTTTTGGGCTACCACTGAATCTCCAATGCGATTTTCTTAATGGCTGTGAAAGGATCGGTCTAACTGTCTTCAACTACTACTTTACATAGAATTTGCCACATCTGGCTTGGAAGAATCTTTCATTTCCAAGATTACCCCTGCCTAAAAATCGCCTAATTACCAAAGAAACTATTTTATTATTACAACTTAATCCCCCAAACTCAACTCACATAAATTCCCTTCTGGACAAATCCACGAGGTCACTGAGCCCCGCATAAAAAATCCTAAAAATAAAACTCAAGTTCATGCCTTTCCATTACATTTCACCAGACCGATCAAGTATTTTTATCCTCGCCTAAAAATAAATTTTTAAATGCATTAGACTAAATAAAGACGTTTTCGGCGTCTGTTAAGTCGTATCGTCTTCACAGTCCACAAGTTAAAAGAGAAAAGAATAAGGATCGTCACGTCGAAATTCTTGTTTTAAACTTTTACAAGATATATCCAAATGCAGTTTAACTGTTGTCGTAAAAGACGAAAGTCAACATTCAAAGTACAAATTAAGAAACTTTACTACGTCATAGAAGTAAAAAAAAAAAAAGTTTCAAATAACGAAGTACTCAAAAGTTTTTTCCCTTTTTTTTTTCTTCCTTCCTTACTTCCTTTCCTGTTTTTTTTTAACGTCTGTATAAAATTGTCTTGTCTGCATTACATCCATATCTCTTCCTTTTATTACTTTTCGAATTGTTCGCGTAAATTAATTACCTGAAACGTTCACGTGAAAATGCATCGGCGTCAAAACTTTAATGTTGTCTGCGGGCAAAGAAAATTTTGTTTTCGTTTAAAATTCCGTAAAAAGTTTGTTGTTTTATCTTTTAACAACTTTCATTTTTAGATTTTAAATTTTTTACTAAATAATCACTGAAGCGGATAGAGGTTTCTACCAATCTTTGAAGTTTGATCCTCCGCTCTTCGAAACAAGACTTTTCCTGCGGTTTCATTGTCGAGCCCAATTTTTCCTGCTTCTAACTGATGGCCGCAGCTTCAAAGAGCTGCGTGTCCGTTTAGATTTCCTAATGCTGTTGGGCTACATGGTCGACCCATTTTTGCTCTGCAGCGCTTCTCATAAAATCCATCGCCCGAGTCTGCCGGCCAATTTTTTAAATGACCTAAAACGTCACTGCAGTAGCATAGCTGCTGGCCAAAATCAGAGCATCCGTTTAATTTTTGACTTCCTGCAAGTTCTGAACAATCCACCAAACTTTATTCAAGTCCTTGCTATCGCACTTACTGCACCCAAAATTCCAAAGCCATTGCAAAATTCTTTCAACACATTTTTAAAACAAATCCAGGGAATAAACCCGTGTCTTGTGCCACGATTTAATTGCGGCCATCAAAAATTTAATGAAACGTGGTTCAGGTAGATCTCTCATGCTTAACCGTCTTGGTTCATTTAATCCTTTAGGATTTTTTTTTAATACTTCGGACTATCTTTTTAAAAAAAAAAAAAAAAATACATAATCCGGTAACAGGATGACCTTGAAACCCGATCACAAGGGATGATGATGAAGGCGAAGAAGTCGGCGTTATACAGGAAAGCAAAAGAAGCTCTTACCGCGATAAAATCAGGTTTATGAAGCTATTTGTCATGTCCCGTTCATACGTAAGCACTCTTTATCTCTCTCATGGGCTCATTCGTATGGAAACGTTTTCATAAAAAAGTCACGTATACAGAATATTATAGCCTACCTAGTCTTTTTCAAACTCTTTTTTTTTTTTTTTTTCATTTACTATTAAGTGATGTGGAAACAAAGCATTATCGCATTATTTACTTTAAAAAAATTATTTTTTTTCGGCAAACACCCCTTATACGCTTTCGCGCTTGGGGGTTTGAAAAAAGCAAAAATCATCATAAATAACATTCGGGATTCTGATGCGTATGATTTTATTCCACACGTTTGATACGTGATCTTCAAACGTAATGGCCAGTGACCGGAATCGGACGTATAAAAAATAATAATAAATTACGTATTAAAAACTTTGGGAGAAGAATAACGCCGATGGAGATCGTTATAAGGGGGAGGGTGGAAGGACGGAGTCAAAGGGGTAACAAGGCAATAATTTTTTAAAAGAACTTACGAACCAGGTCGCGTATTGACATTCGTCTTTACATTCCAACTCACCTGAAAAGAAAAAAAAAAATAAAAATTAGATAAAACGTAAAAACGAAGATAAAAATGAATGAACCTGAATGAACCTTGTTTTCATTGGAATGCGTTTTATGGACAAACTAGCTCTTGATGACCCTATACATTCAATGCGACACGCAAAGTGGGCATTTTTTTTTTTTACCTTTTGTTCAGACGAAATCCCTGTTGGTAGGTGCCGATAAAAATGCTTTTTACCCTCTTAAAAAAAAAAACACATAATAGTGACTAGGCTTTGGAATGTTGAATTCTGACGTTATGGACGTGGTGTTTGCAAAAATTTATGCGTTTTATGGTATTATAAAATATATACAATGGTCTTTTTTTAAAAGCAAAAAATCAGGATAAAGAATGAGGGATTAGTAGAAATTTCGTGATGCCGTCAACTGATTGTAGCTTCAGGGCCACAAAAAGGCGAAAGATAAGGTACTCATTCTAGGGCCCTTAGGCAGCCAAAGACTCAAACGAAAAATTTAAAATCGGGTAGGAATTCTGAATGGACGAAAACATATACAAAGTCTGGTTTTGAAATTTTTATGATAGTTCTTATTTTTGGCTAAAAATAAAACTTGCGCCAAATGGTCGATTATAAATTTTAATTTCAAGCACCCAGTAATACATCTGACTTGTTTCTGCAATCGCTTCTATAGTCTAGAACTTTTGCCGACGGTATCACTTTTCAAATCTAAACAGTTTGACTGTTATGCTCTAGCTTAGAGAGCCAGAAAAAAGACAGTCGCCAACTCCGTATACCGAAATCCTGGCTTCTCATTGGTTGAGATCAAAATCGTTTTCAACTGACTTCCGTTGATTGGTGGTGACCAAACGCAAGTACCTGTGCAGCAGAAGCCGTATGAAGTCACCACCAATAAACGGAAGTTACTTGAAAACGATTTTGGTCACAGCCAATGAGAAGCCAGGATTTTAATATACAGAAATGGCGATTCCCTCCTTTTAGGCTCTTTAACATCGACGCTCGGAGCCAGCCTCGTGGCTTAGTGGATAGCGTGCCCGACTTACACTCGGGAGTTTATGGGTTCGATTCCATTCTATGGTTCGAATTTTTCCCGACTGTATTTCACCTCTGACCAATGTCATCTGCGTCATGTCAACTTAATTCGAGGATTTGGGGATTCCGAAAAAGCGATTAATGTGTGTTGCCGCTCGGTCTCACCTTCCCTGCAAGGCAATGGCAAACCAGCAGGTGGTAACGTGCTTAGCCGTTCGGAACCGGCATTAAACTGTAAGCCCCATATAGCTATATGCAAAGAGGTAGCCTACGCTCGAAATCGAGTATGGCACCCAAAGAGACACTACACGTCCTTACATAGTTCGCAACTATTGAAGGACGGATAAACATTAGACAACTGAAGCCCTTGTCAGCAAAAAATGCGCATTATCTTTGTGGCGTTTCTGCATCTAGAGGGAAAGTGACCAGCCTCTATTATCCCGATGCCTAATCCACCTAACTAATTCCCAATGCAAATAACTTCTACAAAACAATATCTCCAAGTCACCATACTTCCTAATTTTAATATCTCGCCTAGAATTGTTTCTGCTCTAATACTTTAAATAGAATCCGTTGATCAAAGGTCGTGACCTACAGACGGTCTGATTCTTCCTACCATTGTATCATTTTTTCGTACCTGAACCGTATGAAAAATCATTCCCACGACGATAAAAAAATTCAACTCCCGAAATTAATCGGATTTGTCTACACAAATGCAATTTACAAAAAAAAAAATTATAATCTTCTTATCCTTTCATTCAAAAAAAGAAAAAAAAAGGAACCTCTTTGCTCCTCTTCTAAGGCTGTCTATGATACTTAATCAGGTTTTATGACATTAAAAGCAGACATTCACACACCCTACATGCTGACCGTGTTTGAGAAAAAAAAAATTTAAGAGCTTTTTCCACTTAAGTTTATACACGTCTATAAGAGGCGAACAAAACGCGTTTAAACTTTTCTTATTATCAAAAAAAAAAAAAGAAGAAGAAGGAAAGCTGAGAAGTTTTCCGAGTAAAAGGCGTGAGGGCAATAATGGTTTCCATTGATGTTTTTCCTCGAGACTAGTCAATTTCAATAATAATAATAATCATTTGAAAAAACAAAATCCTTTTTCTTTCTTTTTTAAATCCTTTTCGCAACGAGCGCAGGTAAACGTAAGAAGTTAACAGGAAAAACTCCCCCAGCACCGGAGGGGGATGATGAAAAAAAAAGTGCGAGAGACGAATTCAAAGAGGTGGAGGGGAAAAGGTAAATAATTCTAAATGTCATTAGATTTTCTTGATAAGCTAACAATGAGGCGACCTTTTGAAACTTTATCTCCCTGAGATTTGAGATTTTTTTTTTAAAAGGGAAAAAAATATGATTTTGAAACTACTTCTCCTGAGAAAAAGCCGAGAGAGAAAAAAAAACGAAAACGGGAGGGGAAAAAAAGTATGAAAGAGAGATAAAACGATGGATCTTACATTAGAATCTGTCTGTAACAAACTTATCTCGTATGTTATGAGCATATACAAATTCCATTAAGCTATCTTTGTACGTGTCACTCACTACCACATTCCCTACAACAAAATCAACATCAAAACTTTGCTTTTCCTCATCCACATTAGGAGCACCGGTTTTTGCCTCTTCCGCGCCCACCCCCCCGTTAACGTCTTCGAGCGGCGCTGTTGTGGTGTTGATAATTGAAAAGTAAAAGAACCTAAGGGGAAAAGCGATGCACATGTGTTTTGGTTACTTTTTATATTTTCGATATTTACAAAACTGTCAAATTAAATAAAAACAGTCTTGTTACAATTTAAAATGTTTGTGCTGGGTTTTGTTGTTTTACGGGTGCCTTTCGGGTGTTCGGCATTATTTTTGTAAAAGCGAATTTTGGGTTTGAATAGCAGATCGATAAATGAAGAATTTTGAGATAATGAGAAGTTAAATGCAACAAGGGCATTTTTACCATAAGCTAAACATTAAAAATGTGCCCTTGTTGCATTGAACTCCTCAAATATTTAGTATGGCCTTTACAGGGCTTGAAATCCTGAAAGCAAAATCCTTCGAATATCCTGGACCCAACATATGACCAACGAGGAGGTCTTGCGTCGGTTGCACAAGGATCGTAAACCGCAGGAAGTTGGAGTATCTTGGGTATGATTTGTGACGGATTTGTGACATATCTTGGGTATGTTGCGTATCTTGAGTATCTCTGGCGTATGTTGCGAGGACCCAAGTACAGGCTGCTGCAGTCCATTATGCAGGGCAATGTCGAGGTTCATCCTCGAAGAAGACTTGGTCGTAAGAATCTCTTCTGGTTGCGGAATATCCGGAATTGGATCGGGTTAACCGTAGAGGAGTTATTCCGCATGGCAGCAGATCGTGAAAGATTTAAGGAGCTCGTCAGATTGATCGCCTAAGCTCGTGTGCGAGCAGGACACCCAAAGAAGAAAGCACGTGGTACTTCAGGCGATCCTGTCCTGGCATGACTCCCTCCGGTCTTTATCACGTTATCCTCACATCGAAGCCGCAGCCTGCCTTTTAGGTCTTCTGTCAAGGACCTTACGTATCGGTGGAGCTCCAGCGACATGTGCCGGTGCCTCCTTTGCGCACGGGTGATCAGGTTCCACTTTTCACAGCCCTAAGTGACGACAGGGCAAAGAACGGAATTATAAATCGACAGCAGAACGAGCAGAAAAAAAGATAACAAACACCACCTGCACCTACCTCCTCAAATAAAGATTAAACTTTTTGGCAAAGATCATCATCACAGATTAGAGTATGGCACCGAAAGAAGAAAAGCATGTCAACGAAAGTTATGAAATTTGAGCCATATAACTTTGGTAATTTAAGCTGCAGGTCCTAAAGCCTTCGGACTCACATATAAATCAGACAAGTGTCATCCTAATTGCAAGACCAAAATTGTCAAGAAATAAACGCAACACGATTAAAAAATTTGCTGCTGTTGTAACTTCTAAATAATTGTCTTTTTTTACTTTACAAATATCTCATCCAAAATCATATTTTTCCCCAACGTTTAACCTAGACCGCATTCAATCTTGACTTGAGCTTTCACAAAAAAAAAAGACAAATCCCCGTTCTATTTTCCTTGGTCCTTCCAAAACAACAATCATTTTTCCATCCCGATTCATAACTTTGTTTACATTACTGCTTCCGTTTCCTGTGCGACAAGATAAATCTCATCTTATTTCCCTCCTTCCATACGACGACCCGACAGCAGAAAAAGCAGAAAAAAAAATTCTCTCCAAACATTCGGAAGGAGGGAAAAAAAATGAAATTCAGCTCCCAATTTATGGGTTATAGCACACGAGGAACAAATATCACTAGCAAAAGAACATTCCGGGAGACGGTTCCTTCTATCTCCCATTACAAACAACTGCTTTGACTGTCAACAAGTAATATACATACCCCTCGATAACCGTTTCTGATATAATCCAAGCTTTGCGCATTAAAAATAGAGACTGGAAACGTCATAAACATAAATTTTTAACTTTAGATGAAGAGCATAAGAGATCAGAAAGAAGAAAACAGCGTGAACATGGGATTTCCACCAGAGAAAATGAAAAAAAAAGAACGGCTTTTGGCAAGGAAATACAAACATTTGCAATCGTTTTTTTTTTTAGCTAAATGCAACGGAGCAAACCCACGTTTCTTGTAGGTCAATCCATATTCTTATCGCGAAAACTCGGTCTCGATTGAATGATCTCATACAAAAGAATATGAGATGGTTATTTCCGGAAAGGAAAGTTAAATTGGAGCCCGAAATCGCCGCCGCCTTTTGTACAATTTTCATATTGGATAGAAAATTTTCCCTTCCCAGCGAAAGGGGAGAATCGGAGATGACGTCACGATATGTACATTGTTGAAAACGTGTCACGGACTGTCTCAGTTATCTACATAACATACATATGGATGACGATCGGGGTGGGAAGAGAGAGGAAAACGGTCGACCGGAAGTGAAAAGTAACGGGAAAAGGGAAACGGCAAGGCCTGTAAAACATGCTTTTTGCCTTTTCTGATACAAACGAATGAACACCTTTTCCATAACGTTTCTCTTCTCGATTTACGAGAGATGAAAAAAAAAATAGCGCAAAAGCCCATTCCAATAATTTCGCGCAAGTAAACATTCCACGGTAATAAAGTCGTAGCTTGGAACCGGAAACGGGACGTCAAACCGTTTGTTCCGGAACAAGTAACAGAACCCTCGGCCCCCTTCGATATCTCCCACCGCCGCCGCCACTTTAACCCCCCCCTTTTGGAGCCCGTTTTCACAAACTCAGTCATCATCTCTCTTCAGTTTTATCAAAAACGATAAAGATCGATAAATATGACGTTTAGTCACACTTGATTTACGATGGTAAAAGCTTTTTATAGTGATGTTTATTGATTACAATGTTTGAGCTTTTTATCTCTTTCTTCTTTTTTTTTTTTCATCTTTCTTTTTAAGTAATAAAATTTTAAAATTGTTTAGATATCTTTTCAAATACCTGATGTATTTAAAAAGAAAGAAAAGGAATTTGTGGATTTTTAAAAAAAAAATGAATGCTGAACGCGTTAATAATTAATGAATTTTTACCGATACAATGTAAACAATTGCCATCTTTTTTTTTGCCCGTTTTATTTTAAAGGTAAAGTGTTAAATATTTTACGTATTTCTTCTCGTTATCATCAACGCGATAACCAAACACTCTTATTTCACAAGAAAGCAAACAAATCATAACAGGCGACTTTCTAAGAACTTTTGCATGATATACATATTTAAAAAAAATTATAGGAAGAGGTGCAAATTTTTTTTAGTTAGATCGATATTATCCTAAATTTCCCAAATCATGTTAATGAAGAAACTAGTCAGAGATTTTTAAAAAAATCGCGAAAATTTGTTGGAAGGAAAGTGGTTTCTCTTCTGAATGTATAATTGCCCTTGACCTGATTTCTCATTATCAAGAAAAATGCTTTTTGCCACAATCTGATGCCTTAATATCACACTTCATTTCCAACGTTAGCCCCGATGAAGACCCAGATCAAGACCACGAAAATCGTATGAAATGCTCCTCTAACTCATCAAAGTCGCGCAAGGACTTATCAACCAAAAAAACTTCACAAATGAATCGAACTCTTCACTTATAATCTTTGATATAGTTGAACATCCAGCTCATGAACTCCACAATTACAAAAGCACTAGCTCCAAACTTAGGTCAATTTTTTTTACTCTTCCACCCACAACAATCATTTATCATGTTCATTGTCCACCATTAACCTTGTCTCTTACATCTCCGTTACAGAACAAGCTGCGTATGAAACTATGAAAGCTGTTGACAGTTTGACTAGTATGCGATCTATCTGCATTTACCACGAGCTTTACTTAATCTATTTTAACCTGTAAATGCAATAACGATGACCTTCACGTCACATGTTTCCACTTACACAATCATCCATCTCCCAGAAAACAATAACAACTACTTTTTAAAAAAAAAAACCCTTAAAATATTTAATTCGAAAACAATTTTTAAAACTCAGAGTTTGGTTTTCTACCGCGGGGGAAAAAAAATGGTAGGGCTTCGCTTTAAACGATTGCCGAGTAATTGCCTTGTTTGACAATCATGTCTCGAAACATCCGGGTAAATCAAAAGCTTTTACCGCATAATGGAAACTGAGAAGATGAAGGGAATAAAGTTAACATTGTTTTCGCGAGTAAGGGGGAGATGGGAAAAGAGAGGAAGAAGGCAACAGGAGGGGGATAAAATGAGAGCTTTGATAATGAAGTTGTTCACTCGCATAAAGGAGAATGCTGATATCCTGGCCAAGAGGATAAGATGGAGAGAAAAGAGAGAGGAAAAAAAACCTGACCCGAATAGAACACATAGAAAAATAGAAAACTGTAATATCAATCATTCCAATCGGTTAGAATATTTTTTAAACAGTCCCCCAAACCTCTTTAGCCCCTCCTTCTCCTTTTCAAACGTATTCGATTTTCAATCTTGGATCCCGTTTGAAAAATGTAAAGGCATTATCCGTTTTCGACCCTTGACGTTTTTAATACATTTCAACATCATTCGCTTTTTCTTACCTATTTATTTAAGGTTTTTTTTTTTGAAGATTAATGCAGCATCTTCAGGAAACCGAATTGGAAAAAATAAAAAGAATAATAGGAAACGGGAAAAAGACGGATGAGAGCGGGGTGGATGGCATCAAAAAAAGGTCACGATTATTAAAAGTTCAATGTTTAATGGGACAAGAAAAAATCTCCCTTTTCATGAAACGCAGGAAGTTCGCGCTTTTGGCAAATCCTCGCAATTTTTTCTTTACCAAAAAAATATACTGATAAACCGGTCGTGTGATTCAGGACAAAGCTTTCCCTATATTACATTTTAGGAGGAATGAAAATATATAAAAAAAAAAGATTAAAATTAAAATTTTTTCCGCTTTGTTTTGGAATGGTTATTGTGCAGTGGTTTCACCGTTTTCACCGCCGAGTTCCTGTACTTTAAGATAAAAGTCATTTATAAATTTTTTTTTATTTTTTATTATCTTGTTTTTGTTTTGAGTGAGTGGCCGTAGGCTTCAAGTCGCAAAAAGGTAAATAACTTTGCCTCTTTTTTTTGAACATGAAAAGGGTAATGTATATTAAAAAGGTTAGCTTGTGAACAATATATATCAACATTTTGCAGTTTTTGTCGGGGTAAGGTGAAGAATATCAAAAATGATTGGAGGTTATGTAGATGACACTTATATGGGTTCTAAATATCAACTTTCCGAGTTTCCACTCGATTGGTTGGTCTCAGGTTACGAGAGTAAAAGTGCAGTCAGTAGGGCTCTGTGAAAAAAAATTATTGTGGTTTTAAGTGGTGCATGGGACTGCGAGAATGTGCCTCGTCTTGCAAAAGCGAGACAAGACGACAACAGGCCTGTAGCCAGAAATTTTTCGCAGGGGGCAACATTTCTTGTCACTTTTTTTCCAATATATGCTCGAAAATATATATTTTTCAAGTCTGAAATTGCCTCTCATAATTGAAGCTGTAGCTTTTTACAATAAAAAAAATTAAGAAACCTACCACAAAAAATTTTTGTTCATAAAATTGAATGCTATAATTAGTAATAAAAAATTGCTACCTTTAAAACAACTGCAGCCTTTTATTCTATTGTCGGTTGAAATATTCAAAAAATTGCTCCATACTGAGCTCGTTTGTCCTTTTCCTTTCAAAAGCCAAATATCCGAAATGTTTTATTTTTTACTCACAGGGGGGGCAATTAGCAATCTCTCTGCCCCCCGCTGGCTGCGGGCCTGCAAGACCGAGTTTCTCTTCTGGCAAGCTTCTAGCTTGTCTTGCATTTTTACATTGTTTTCGGAGCAAGAGATGCCAAGAATGAGACCTACGTTTTGCAAGACAAGAACAAGAACCATACGTTTCTTGTCTTATTTTGCGTCCATCACTATTAAGCTCCAGAAATGGCGCTCGTTCCTGCAAACAGCAAAGCCTATTGCTCAACTGACTCTACAAACTCTTCTATTCCAACTATTCGCTTCAGTGGACAGACTTCAACCAACCGGCCACCTTGATCTCAAGAAATGAATGGATGCAGAATATGCACACAAAACCGGATGCACATAACATCGTATACGAATAATACGTGACTTATACATTTATTTTATTAAACATTTTTTTATCCTCCGAGCAACAAAGCCCAGTATCATTAAAAAAAAGAAGAGAAATAACTTGAACTTTAAATACCAAACTACCCAACCCAGATTTTAATTTAACTAAAAGCAATGGTTAGTTTGTAAAACTAACGACCCTGGAAAATGTGAAACGTTTAAATTGATCCATCCCCCCGTCTCCATCCCTGTAACACAGACTAAGTGCTAAGCAGGTGAATCAACAAGGCGAAACATGTTTTCCGTTTACTCTTTCCAATGCAACTTTTGCAACTTATTCAGCTATTCGTTATAATTTTATTCAATATGTATAAAACTTCCATCCCCGATTGCTTCTTTCCTAACTTTTATTGGTTTTGCCATTTGCATTTCAGATTTCCGATTCCTCCTCGAAAAAAAAACTTCACCGGACATCAGCAAAAAAAAAAATAAAAATTACAATAAATAAAAGAGTTTAAATATAAAAGAAATCAGTCGACTTAACACCCAGACGAAAATTGTTTTCTTAACTCGAAACCTCTTTTCCCTCCCGAAGGAAAGAAAGAGAGAGAAAATGAGGAAGAAGTAAAAAAAAAAAGTTTTTCTTGAGAGGTCAATTTTGAAATGACTGAATGTTTATTTGCAAAGGTTGAAGTATTTGTCTTAAGGTTCCCAGGCTTACCCCCATCAGATTCGCTCAGTTGATAGATTATGCAGAGGAAATCTCTAGAGGGTTTTCGTTTTGTGCGCTAGCTCTTTTCATTCCGGGATCGAAAGTCCCGAGCCGGTTTCATGAAAAAATGAAGAAGTAAGAAAAAAAAACAAAAAAAAAAGCAAGGAAAGTGGGTTTTCGACGCCTTCTTATTTCTCGAGACTCTTTCGGGACTGCTCTTTCACCTCCCGAATCTCGTTTCCAATATTCTTTTCTTCTCCCGTTTTTTGTTTTTTTTTCTTTGGGAAAAACGCAAGCTGCTTAAATCGTTAGCAATCTCTGGTTTTCAAGGAATCTGACTTGGGGAATTGATTCGTCGATAAAACAGCGATCAACACCACAAGTATTAATGACAGGAAATGGGCGGCGCAATACAGGAGATCCTAATAACTTCGTAAATCCTTAAGAAATATCTGATTGGGTTATACAGATCACTATGGTTGATTGATGGGACGCTTGAGCTAAATTATGGACGGTCAAGCTGAATGATCCGGATAGGTGAACAGCACGAATAGTAAGATGGAGGACTTAAGTGGAGGAAGACTTAAGTGGTTGCAAAGAGTCAAAGACAAGCAAGTGTGGCAAAGGTTGAGGGAGACCGTCGTTCAGGAGTGGACGTACATAAGTTGAAAGAAGAAGAAGGCGAAGAAGAAACTGAGTGATGGACGCTTAAGCTGTCCGATGAACGCTAAGGCTGAACAATGGACGCCACACCAGAGGAAAATAAAAACAAAGAGCTCAGGGTTAGGATTTAAGTCCAGCAGAAATCAAAAATCTTCGTACAGCCGGATCCTAGTCTCGGAACCAACTATAGCCCAAGCAGTGCTGGTTTTCAAACCGCCAAAAAAAATTTTAAATTATTTTTCAGAAACTCTTGAATTTTTTCTGCAAACCTTTTAAATCTCTAAACGATCAGCGATTTCAGCGATCTCCTATATCCTAAAATTCCTTCCAAACTTTTTAAAAAAGCTTTGCAACGTCCTCAACTCCAAAATACTTTTATCCCATTTTATTGCAAATTTAAACTCATCCAAAAGAAAAATGTTTTTGACCTTTGCAACAATCTCCTTAAGTAATACATAAATAGATAAATATCTCTGTTGTTTAAACCTTAACGTAAAAAAAGCTTGAAGTTTTTTCCATTCCTCTGGTATTTTTTTTTTTTTTTTTTTACCTAAAACAAATACCTTCCAACTCCGGGCTATTTACCTATGTATTCTCTTTTTTCAAAAAAACAAAACGAGCAAATAAACAAGAGCTATAGTAAATTCATGAATATGAGTAGATATTTGTGTTTTAAAAATGATGTCATCTTTCCATGAATAATTCATTAGTACAAGGAGTTCGGTTGCAGCAAAATAAATGTTACATACACTTTTTCGAAATAAAAATGACGTGTGTTTAGGGTACAGTCTGACTCACACACAGACCAATTTTAGGTCATCGGGTTGTATTAAAAACCTCCCTACCACCTTTTCTCTTATTTATCAGCTATGACTTCTTTTTTTTTCTTATTCCATCGTATCGGGTTTTAAAAGTAGCAAAAAGAAAACACGGGTGAAGTCTTAACGCAATGACACATGATACATAATACATGATTGTTGCTTTAGTTTTCTCTCTTCATCTTCGTCTTCGGAGTCTTTCCCTATTTTTTTTTTTTTACTTCGAGTTTTGTGAAAATAAAAAGCGTGTTGCTATATCTTTTGAAGTTTTCTTTCCCTCTTGTGTCGTGTGTTATACGTCTGGGGGATTATCTATGCCTCTTACCGCCTTAACTTCTAATGCGTTTTCATGTTCAGGAACGTACCGCACAAGACTTGGTTTGTCTTTGTTTCGTGCTTCTCTCGATTTTGAGAGTTTGCTTTAGGAAATAAAAACGAGACAGGAAAAGGCAGAAGATTTTAAAAAGTAGAATGAAAATTGGAACTAGAGGGAGAAATTGAGGACCCAAGAATAAGAGAAGACCAAGGATTATGTTTTTTAATTAGTCTAATGACATGGCTCTTACTGCAGCATGAAAGACGCAGACCAGTCTTGCAGTAGGAAGTGAAGATCGAGGAACAGCGCAGACCAGGCAGGCGGAAAACCTCGTGGCTGAGGGATTTAAAGGTCTGGTATGGACTAGGTTCCACGTCCCTGTTTCGGGCAGCGGCATCCAAGGTCCATGTAGCGATGATGATCGCCAATTTCCGACTCGGAGACGGCACTTAAAGAAGAAGAAGAAAGTGGAAGCTGTGTATTGGTAAGTCGGGATCCATAAGCTAAACACTAAATCCGGTTACTCTTGTGACACAAAGATCCACGGACAAGCCCATAAGAACTTCGTCCACTCTTGCCTGATTTGCTGTCAAATTCAAGACGGAGCTCTGACCAACCACTGCTACCTTTATAATAATTATTATTATTATTATTATTATTGTAAATATTGCCCGTTACTAATAAAGTTTTGGCATTGTCAAAATTTATAAAAAATAAAAAAGTATATCACATTTACATTACATTACAATCACAGTATTTTCTATGCCAAAAGAGAGGCTTTGGCTTCCTCATTACTGTAAGGAACTCCATCATTTAGCAATTTTTTAACATAGTTTTTGAATTCCCTTTCCCCCAGTTTTTTAATTGCTGGGGGTAAGGCATTAAATAATTTTATGCCCAAATTTTTGGCCGAGCAGTTAATGAGATTAAGTCGAGAAAAGTGGCTCTTAAGGAAGCCAGCATTTCTAGTACAGCCCGTTATCACCTCCATTTCATTGACATTTTTTTTAATGTACATTCCCAAGTAGCGCAAGTATATCCATGGGATGGCCTTAGGATATCAATTTTTGGCTTTGCGATATCCCATGGATATCCGATTTAAAGCCGGTTACTAACGGAAGGCTGGCCAAAGGCTAGAAGTTTTGCAACAATTTCAAGGCGGAAGCGGATATACTTTTCCGGTTGGTTTTAGGCCATAGGTCTGGTTGATCTGTAAAGCCGGTTATCGATATCCTTGGGATATACTTTTAAGACTTTAAAGAAAAAAAATTCAATGGACAAAATAGGATGTACAATGACTATCGATATTAGAGAATTAAAACGCCACTGAAATCTTTTAATTTTTTTTGGTTTTTCTAAACCTTTATTTTTTTTTTCTGCCTGTACTGAAACACCCTTAAAAACAAAAATTTACACGGGCACAAATAGCTATTTGTACCTAGGTACCAATATTTTTTTAATGAAGAGTACTTAATATTATCTCAATAATATACTTACTTAATCTCATTTTATTTCAATATTAATTTTTTCTAATTACGACCAATGACACTACTTATACAAAACAAAACAATTAAACTATTGCCACCTTTTGGCAGTGGTGTCAAGTAGTTTTGCTGCGCGCCCTAAGTTAAAGGCAGAAAAGTATATACCATGGAAAACCATTTCTGTCTATATGGTTGCCGGTACATATTTCCAAATGTGGATATCGCTTGGATATTTTTCTGAGGCTCTGGAAATGCTTTGCAACCGAAAGGATGCAAAAGGATAACCTTTGGATATCCTCACTTTTCTTTGCTTTATGTCCTCAAAAGTATATCCTTATGGGATACTATGGCTTTCCCTTTTCTGATATACATTTCCGGCTATCGAACGGCGATAACGTCTATCGCCATCGGATATACTGCGCTACTTGGGTTAGGACCTGGAGGTGATATTGGGCAAATACCGTTAATATGTTATTTTCTTTAAAAAAAGTTTTACAAGAAGTAGTGCGTTGAAGATTAAAGAACATTCTCAAGGCTTTCTTCTGATATGAAAGAATTTTATTTAAATTTTCAAGGGAGGTGGAACCCCAGTTAATGATGCCATAAGTTATATGTGAATGAAAGATGGCGTGATAAGCTACAAGTTTAGTGTTAATGTTACAGACCGGATTAATTTGTTTAAGAAGAAAGAAAGAACAGGAGAGTTTATTGAGAACATGATCAATATGAGAAGACCAATTAAGGTGTTCATCAATATATAAGCCTAGGAATTTGGTAGAAGCCACTTGTTCAATTTCCTCATCATCAATAAAGACGGAGATTTTGTCAGATGAATTAGGAGTATTATAAGAGGAGCAGAAGGATATAAATTTGGTTTTACTGTTATTAACAGCAAGATTAAAATCTCCTAAAATTTGGATATATTGGTTCAGGAGTGTGTTTATGTTTATTTCATTTATATTATGTTCTTTATTAGAAAATATGAGTGTTGTATCGTCGCAAAACATTGTGGTATTAGGTTCTAAATTAAGTAGCTCCGGTAGAAAATTGATATAGATCAAGAATAGAAGAGGGCCTAAGACAGTGCCCTGTGGCACGGAGGTAGTTGGGCTTAGCATATTTGATTTAAATTCTTTGCCTGCACTTGAACAGGTCACATATTGGTCACGATCATTTAAGAATGAATGAAATAAGTTCACGAGAGTCTCACAGAAGCCTAATTTACGTAAAATTGAAAGCAGGATGTCAAATTCAACTTTATCAAAAGCTTTGCTTAGGTCAAGAAATATACCAATGGTGGACTGTTTGTTATTAAAAGAATCAAAAATTTTTTCTATGGTGTGATAGACTGCATCTGATGTGGAAACCCCCGTTCTATATCCAAATTGGTAATTTTTAAGCAGTTTATGTTCATTCAAATAAGGAACAATTTTATTTGAAAGGAGTTTTTCAAATATTTTTGAAAAGGTGGAAGATACGATAGTAATATAAAAGAATAATGATACGATAGTATTCACAACTACCAACATTCATTCTCATACTCGTTCCAGAATTCACATCCGCGCCAAAATCACAAATCCCATCAAAATGAACATGGCTAAAAAGAAAAAATCTCTACCATCTCCGTTAAGACTAGTTCAAGCACTCCCAAATAAAAAAAAATCCCCGCCTTTGAAAGAAATAAAATTCAATTGATCCTGAAAGCTTCCGCGTTCAACATTTCCAAACTATTCATCAAGGATTTTGCAAACATTAACTCCTACATAATCCGAGAGAGAGGAACGGGCTTACGCGCAAAGTAATTGAGCACAGCAGTCAGCGTATGATGTCATTACATTTAAAAATAGAACATTATGTTTGATTCGAGGTTTCCTTTTTGATTGCATATGGGTGCAGTGGCGGATTCGTTGAAAAGAATGAAAAAAAAAATTTTTTTTTAAATCCTCGAAATAATTTTTTACGATGACAGAAGCTCGAGAACCAAAAGAACCAAAGTCCCAAGTCACGACTATCAAGCCCAGCCTCACGGGATAACTTTCACTCCACGCTGATATATGCTCCCAGAGATAATCTTAAATCGAGGATTTTTTTTTCCATATATATTATTATTATATTCCGAGGGAGGGGAAAAAAAAAGATCGCGAGACGTGTAGGTGTTGAAAATTATTTCCGAAAACATTATAATTTGCAGTAAAATAAACATAAACGGGTGGAGCCACGCCCTCATTTACATTTCGCTCCCCCGAGGCTCTTTCTGTCCGAATGAGAAGTCTGTTTTAATACCGCTAAGAGTAGACAACGCATACAAAAACAATGTTCAAAATAAGATGAGTCCGGTTATAAAAGCTCGCATAAAATATAATAATGATAACAACAGGAGCTTCGGCTTAATTACGTGACTTTCCACTCCCCGTTATACGTACCGACTTTTTCACAAGCTTTTTGGACCCCCCTTCAACTATTTTCAACGCTTCGGCTTTTTCCCCTTAATTCCGTTAAAACGTTACAGAAAATTATTTTACATGAGGAAAAGCAAGGTTAAAACCGTCACCTGTGACCAAAAACCATTATAATCCTCCCCACCTACGCACCCCCCCGTGGTTCTTTTACAAAATGCATAGGCTCTTCTATCATCTCCCTTTCTCCCTTCACTCCAGACTATAAAATAAAAATCGAATTCACATAAAATAAAATTTCACGATCTACCAGTCTTCGCTTCTTGATCCCTTGCATCATAAATGCGTTCGATACCCAAACTTGGAAGAGGGAAGAAGCGATCGAGACTTTCCCCCTTGCACCTCCGTCTATAATTCCTTTTTCGGAAAATAAAACCGGTTTTTTAATTTTCCCAGTTTTTTCTTTTGGGGTTCGTGCCAAGGGGAAGCAGGGTTCCACAGCCATTCAGAGCTCTCAGCTTTACGTTGAATGATAACTGTCTAGAATTTTATCATCAAAATTTTTCTAAGCAAGTCTTCTTCTTTCAACCTCCACTCCTGAACGAAATCTCTCTCAACCTTTGCCACACCTCCTTGTCTTGGGCTCTCTGCGATTATTTAAGTCCCGCCACCATCATTCTGTCGTCACACCACTTCTTTTGTGGCTTACTGACGCTTCTCGTTGACACTGGAGGTCCGTGTTGTCCACCTCCGGATCCTTCCTGGTGACATAGCATGTCCATTGCCACTTAGCTGTTGCAACATCATCAATCCTAGTCCAAATCCTTATTTCCACATTGCAAAAGTGGTCCCTTAGGCTAATACCAAGTGTTGTTCTTTCCATCGCTCAATTTCAGTCTCGAGGCAGGTCTTTCTTCTTTAGGTGCACACTTAGGCGATCGATCCGACTAGCTCCTTGAATCTTTCACGATCGGCGGCCATGCGGAATAACTCCTCTACGGTTAACCCGGTCCAATTCCGGATATTCCGCAACCAGGAGAGATTCTTATGACCAAGTTTTCTTTTACCCTCGACCTTGCCCTGCACGATGGTCTGCAGCAGCCTGTACTTGGGTCCCCACAACATATGCCCTAGGTACTCCAACCTTCTGCGTTTTACGGTCGCAAGTAGTTAACGGTTCTTGTGCAACCGACGCTTTTTGGTCATATGTTGGGTCCACGATATTCGAAGGATTTCTCTGTAACACCACATTTCGAACGCTTCCAGACGGTTCATCATGGCAACTTTGAGTGTCCAAGTTCCGCAGCCGTAAAGAAGACTTGACCAGGTGTAACACCTCAAGACATTTAGACGAATGGGAATTTTCAATCCTCGGCAGCATAGGACATTTTTGAATTGGCCGCTCGAGGAACTTCGATGCGGGTTCTAGGCCTTCTAGGCAAGTCTTCTTCTTCTTCTTCTTCTTTAAATGCCCGCTCCTCGTCGGAGATTGGCGATCATCATGGCGATCCTAACTTTGGAGGCTGCCGAACGAAAAATGGATACTGAATTTTGGCCATACCAGTCTCTTAAATTCTTGAGCCAGGATGTTTTCCTCCGACCCGGTCTACGCCTGCCTTCAATCTTCCCCTCCATCACCAGCTGCAGAAGGCGATATTTTCCGCTACGAATAATATGGCCGAAATATTCAAGCCTTCGCCGCTTGATCTCGAAGAGCACCTCCATCTCCTTGCTCATACGATTCAAGACTTCGACATTGCTTACTCTAGGCAAGTAGCCTATTGTAAATGCTTCCAAAAAAATGTTAAAGAACGTAAAATGTGGAGCCCTTCTTCCCATTTCTGTCTTCAGCTTCGAAAACCGCCCACCAGCATCGGACGAGCTCGAACCCCGATAGCCGTTTGAATTGGATCATTCTACTAACAAAAGGCTAACATCATGTCATTATTTCCACTTGGCTGAAACATTTCCGAGACCTATGACTGAAACTCGATAGAAAATCTAAAATTGTTGGAAGCGAATGCCTATCAAAAGCAAAAAGCTCTTCAGGATAATTAATTCCTCGCCAAAACCGTTTACACTTACAACCTCCCATATCCTTTTATTTATACTCCTTTAAGTACACTTTTGAAAACATCGTGGACACTCACAAAGGAGAACAGGAAGGGGGAGGAGAAAATAAGAAGCGAAAAAGAAAAAGGAGGATGGAAAACGTGGAAACGGAACACTTGAGTTCATTTCCAATTCAACACAACACAAACAAGTGTTTTGCAGCCGACAGAAAGTTAAAGAAAACAACAGTTTTCACGAGTCGTATTTAATTTCATTAACAACTTGAGGAAAAGAGAAGATACAGGATGAATAAAAAATCTAGATCTCCTTAATTTTTTTTTTATTTTTAAATTTCGTTATTTATTATTAATGGTCTCATACAAACAAGAAAACTATTTCCCTAGGAAATTCTTTTCGTATATTTTTTATTTTTCTCTCTCCCTCCACCTCCTCATCCGCTCTAGACACAAACTGTCAACTGTCAGTCCCAGCATTCGCAAGAACTCGACCTTCTGCTTTTTTTTTTCATTATAATTCAGACGAAACGTGACAGGGGGGGAAAAGTTTTGCAGTTCAGACCCGAAATTAGTTCTATCAAAACAGCATAGGGTGTCGATTGCGCTGGCGCGGATCCTTTTTCCTCCGTAAACGTTGGAATGAAGTCAACAAAACATAAACCAGAGCATTAGAAAAGAAAAGGAGAAAAAATTCATTCGAAGGAGGAAAACAGTTCATAAACTATTTAATAAATGTCTCGTAAGAAGGGAAAATTTTCGGGAAAGTTTTAATACGATTCCCGCGCACTGCCCTTTCTTTCCTTTAGCTTTTTTTCTTTACATAAAAATACATTTTCAAAAAAAAAAAAACTTTTTTTTAGAAAATATTCCACCCCATGAAACGTTATACGAGGTTTTCCAAGATGGAAAATGTCGAAAATCATCATTTTTGAAATAAAAAAAGGGGCAATAATATCCCATAACATTCGTACGGTTTTAAATTGAGTGAAAAATAATCTCAATGAATGAAGGTGCATTTACAATGGGAATGTCAGAAACAACCCCAAAGGGTCACGGGCGCCTCATCGTGATTCCATAGAAACGACCACTCATTTTGTTAAAAACGATTTGCGTTTCTTCCAGGAAAACAACTTGAAATTTATATGAAAGAAAAATTATTTCAAGTAATTGATCCGTTATGAAAAGTAAGGGATCGTATAAAGGGAGAATATTTCTGTTCATAAACAGCTCCAAGTACGTTAAACAGAGGTATTTAGGCAGGTTTGAGATCTAATCAAGGACCAGGTGAATCTGCCTAAGACCAACCGCAGAGTCGAGCTTTGCTTTTTAGAGTGGCCAAAGATCAGAGTTAGCCCCTAATTCGTTCCCAAAAATAAGCTAGACACATTAGGCGGGTTTCAGGCCATAGCTTAGCTCTTCTAATAAATCACAGACTACACTCAAATTCTTTAGGTCAGTTTTAGATCTTACAAATCTAAGTCCGAGACTCAAGCTAAACTTGGTATATCGGCTACTAGCTCAATTCAAGCTTCATCCTCAGACTTTTATTTCTGCCAAAACTATCACTCATTCTTCAAAACCGTTTACGTTTTCCCCAGAAAAATAATTTTCAGATTTCCCTCACAAAAAGAATTTATTCCACATAATTGATCATCCTGTTTATATGAAAAATAGAACTCGGGGAAGAAATGGGAGGAGAAAAAGTATAACAACCCCACCCCCTCCGGAAACGTAAAGACTTTTTTTCTTTCCTTTTGCTTCCATTGTGAAAAAGTGAAAACTAACAGAGTAAAGTGAAGAAAATATTATGAAAATACAATTAAATACTTAGTTTCTTTTTAATTACTTAAAAAGTTTCCCCGAGTTAAGTCGTTAAAATGAAACAAAGATGTTGGAATTTTTTGTCGGAATTAAAGGTGTGGAAATAAGAATCTGTTTCAGGTTCCTGCCGTCTTCTTTTTACTTCAATAATAAACAACCACTTCCCTCATTCTAACTCTCTGCTCCCTCCCTCCTCTCATACTTTTTACCCCTTTCTTCTTGCCTCGAGTGGAAACTTCCCTACATTTATTTGTAAATCTGTATTAATAAATAAGAAAAAAAGAGAAATATTTTTCAAAAACTCTTAAAGAAGTGAAGAGTGCAGTGAGATGCGACTTTCGACTTTGAAAGTGTAATGGGGATTTTTTTTTTGTTTTATGAGAGGAGATGAAAAGTATTTTGTAGTTTATGTAAAATGTTGAAGTAAATTGGTTAAGGTTTCTAGATTTATGTAAGGAGCAGATTAGAGCCATTCTACAAGTATCTGATGTGGATTTTTTGGAGGACACGCAAAATCCTCATTCTTTGCCACAATACTTGATAATTGAAAACCACCACATTTTCATCGCCAAATCCTTCCTTTTCATAAACGGGCTTTTAAGGAAAATATCTTTCTCCAGGGCCGATTTAGTTCAAAAACATAACCATAAAAAAACGAACGAAGCCCCTCTTTTTAATAAATAAAATAAAAAAAAGAACCAATAACATCTATGGACGCTGAAACTTAACTTCCATTTGAACGGTTGCCAATAAAATCCTTTTTCCTTGATTTTTAAACTGGGACAAAACTTCTCTTGAATGCCTTCTCCCCGCGAAAAAAAAAGGGATGTGAAGGGCGGGAACGTAACGGGTTCTTATTCCCTAAAAAAAAAGTGATATTCTGTCCCTGAATTTTTTTTCCCTTCTTTCCCACCAACGCCTTGTAAAATTTGTGGCGTTTGCATTTATATTGAAATGCCTGGTTTTCATATTTCCCTCATGTATGTTTTTCTTTCGTCAAATCCACAATCTTCTGGATTTTCGGGGAAGGAAAAAAAAACCTCTTTATAATATTTTTCTTTCTGTCGCCCCCCCTTTACCCGGAATATAAAAAAGAAGCATATGCGCATTAAACATGAAACGTCATCGGAAAGGGCTTTTGTGAGAGTAAAATTCGTGAAAGCCGTTTGTCGTCGGTCGTTCGTCGTCGTCGTCTCGGACGATGGCTATTTTTCTTTTCTTATATTTCATCCATTTACCCTAATTCCTCCCCCTCCCGCTCTCTCTTCTCCTACCCGAGAGGAAAAACCGGATGAAGGAAAAGCAAGTCGTCTTTGTGCTTCTGGCTTTGAACATAACATTGCTTTTTAAAGAGCCTCTCAATTGAAGGATTAAAAAAACTTTTACCGATTCAAAATGGAGAAGAAATTAGGTTTTTACTTTGGCCCTTTTAAACGTTTACCATTTTTTTTTCTTTAGAGGGAAACGCCTCGCGAAGAAAAAAAATCGCGGTCATGGGTGGGGAAAAAAAAATTTTTTTTTCGTGATTTGTATTGTTGATTTCGTTGTCACGTACGAATTAACACTTATTTTTCAGGCACGTTCCTTCGTATGAAACTAAGGTTTTGTTTATATTGTAAGTGAATGATATTATTTGTTCGTGATCGACACGTGTATGGAAATGTCGTCGACCAAGAATTTCATAAAAGAAAGTCAATGGAATTTGTAAAAGAAATGTAAGGAGCGATTGTTGGACTCGGCGGTGTTTGTTTAAGATTATGAATTTTTAACTATGAATGAGAAAGAAAAGCGATGAGTCAATGGGATAAAAATATAAGGCGGTTTCCTCTCGTAGACAATAGTGGACTAACGGTCTCTTTAATCAGCTAATTAAATTAGCTAATCTGGTGACAAATAAACCATAACGACATGCCTAACGGCAGCTTGTCTGCATGACTAAACAACAGGCCATCAAGAAACGTTTTTGTTTTTTTTTAAAAAAAAAAAATGTGTTTTTATGAATAGTGTTGATGAGGACGTTAATGAAGATCTTATTGACGGTAATTAGTCGGTTGCATCTGATTTGCTCTGAAGAGTAATGGCAACAGTTTACGTTTTTGGAAACAGCTAAAGTTACACTAGGTGCAAATCAGAAATAGTAGTTTAATCCTCAGGTTTTCCTCAGGAGCAGTAGGGATGTGACGCTTTCATCGCCCAGTGGTTCGCCACTGCAATCAAGTAGACCTAGATCCAGGGGTCATGTCCGGGTCCAGATCAGGGATGTTCTTGTACCACCCTAAAACCCATGTTTAACTTATGCAGCAGAAAGTGGTATTCCATTGTTCAAGAACATCGCTGGTCCAGATAGATGAACAGCACGGATAGTAAGATGGAGACCTCGGGCGTCAAAAAGAAGAGCCGGAGGCCACAAAAAAGGTGGTATGACGACATTAAGAAGGTGGCGGGGCTTAAGTGGTTGCAAAGAGCTCAAGACAAGGAAGTGTGACAAGGGTTGTTCAGGAGTGGACGGATATAAGTTCAAAAAAAAAAGACTCGACCAGGAGGTTGTTAAACATCTTTGGTGGATGGCAGCAGTAGCCACCAGTATTAAAATGGAACGTGTCAAAAGTGTTTTCTTCGACGGCTCATTACTAAACCTAATTTTGGAGGCTGCCGAACGAAAAAGGGATACCAAATTCTTTTTCTCCGACCCGGTCTGCGCCTGCCCTCAATCTTCCCCTCTATAAGCTGCAGAAGGCGGTTCTTTCTGTGACGGATAATATGACCGAAATATTCAAGCCTTCGACGCTTGACCTCGTAGAGCACCTCCACCTCTTTGCTCATACGACTCAAAACTTCGACACTGCTTACTCGTGCGGTCCACGGAATTCACAATATGCGGCGATATATCCACATTTCAAAATCCGCCAGCTTCTTTTCCAGCACTTTTGTTAATGTCCAACCATCAAGCCCATATAAAAGAACAAGAAGGACGTAACAACTGACGATACGGGTTCTCGTATTCAGACTAAGTTCGCGCTTAGACAACATGTTTTGAAATTTCATGAAAGCACTCCTGGCTTGCTCTACTTGAGCCTTGACTTCCTGGCTCAGGGTAGCCGGTAAGGCGTTTTTTGGTCTTGCTCAAGGAATAGCTTGATGGCCCTGTGGTGAGCTCCCTTCTCAGGGTTATAAGTTAGTGGAGAGCAGCAGCTTCGCTAATACTGACTTCGTATATTCCAAGTTGCCATCTGAATGATTTAGGTAATAGCTACTAATATAGACAACTGATATAAGTAACGGCTACTAAATTTTACTTGTAGTAGCTATTTTTTGGATGGGAACTGTGTCAACTCCGCGTTGATCCTCTCCCCTCTCTGAAACATTTCTTAACGTCGCTACTGCAATTTTCATTCTTTAAACGTTTATTCAAACCAGAGCAAACTTTACATATCAAAATTTATTAACATACAGCGTCATATCCACGCAGCTATACTCAAACCCCCCCGCAAAAAAAACCGGAGAGTTGTAAGCATGTAAGATAAAAAAAATCTCAGAACCCTGTCGTAACGTACGCATAGAATAAAATAAAGACGGGACAAAAAAAACAACAAACCACAATTTATATGAAAGGAATGCGCTGTAAATTGCATGTTTTATACGTTTTCATTCCCTTTCTTTACCTTTCTTTTTTTTCCCCTTACCCCCAAAAAGCTAAGTTTTCCTTTTCTGTTTTCATCAATAACCAAACACCCTGTATAATTTAACCGAAAACATTACCTCCTTCGATCCCCGTAAGGTAAACACGTCTTGATCACGCGCATAACTCGAAAAAAGTCATCCCTTACCTGAAAAAAAACAAGAAAAAAAATCATGACACTTCTCTTTTTAGTCGACAAGAGAGAAGGGAAAAAAATGGGAAGGTGTTACCAAGCTTAATGAAAAAGTTTGATTGAAGTCTCCCGCTGCGGTCACAGGATGGAAGTTTAAAGGGATGTTAAACCTACAGAAGAGGTCAAGAAAAGGTTAATTTTATCAAGAGCTTGTCACGGAACTGAAACGTGTGACCGGAATATTCAAGTTAGTCATCCTTTTTCGGGTCCTTGACAAACCCGTCCATTCCGCACGAAATCAAAATAAAGAAAACGGTCACCGGAAATGGGAATTCAGGATAGGAGAATGAAACGTCTCCCTTAATTATTAAAGAAGTTTAAAGAGATATTTGAAAAGAGGCAGGAAAAGGAGTGGGGGGAAAAAAGGTGGAAGGAGGAGGAAAAAGGAAAAGTGACGCATGCATTATCCCGCGCAATCCTAGGTGTGAATCCGTGACTCCGGCATAAATGAAGCACATTAAACTAATTTAACCATTTCCTTAGTGAGGAATAACCGCCTTGTCAGCGTTAAACACAGGGCTGATTTATAGTACGATTACCTAGCAACCTTGCTTACTTTATCAGGCTGAACTGTCACAGTGCGGATTTAAGGAATTTACACAACTTTAATTGCCGTAACATCTTTGTTTACACACTTTAAACTATTGCCTATAATTCTTCCAGAATTTGCGATCCGGAAGGTTGGCCCGTCTGGTAAAACTTAGTGACAAGGGAAAGTTTGCGCACGGTTTAAATCATGACTCGAAGTTGATTAATATTCCGATGATGTGAATTTTAAGGCAGAATATTGTGAAATATCGATTTTTCTTGTTGGTGGGAACGAAAATTTTTTTTTTGTCATAATAACCTCCCAGCAAACACTTATTGTATTTAATCTGGAATGCTGCCAGAATATCGTCACTCATTCATTGCATGATTATCGTGACACATCGTCGTCACTCACTCTCTGCATATATTTTCGCAACTAAGTCATTATAATGTGTATATCTTTTTTGGCAACGTTTGTGTTTTCCGTTGGAAATGCATTCAAGTTTTTGGGTTTTGGAGCAGTGTGAGTCATTTTTTTTAAAAAAGTATTAAGGTGTCTTCAGGGGTGTGCACAGCAAAGGCAGAGCGGAGAGAAAATAAAACCTGCTGAATCTCCATATCAATCTCGCAGATTATTGAGGGCGGAAATTGGTGATCACAGCAATGCGCCGAACAGGCACAGAATTACTGACGCAAAGGCCAAACCAGTCAGAGATTTTTCAGCGAAGACATATTTCTATTCCCAGGTCAGAGTCGCCTCTTACTCTTTCTTTACATTATAATCTTGAACGTGGCTAAAATATTGTAGCTTCCGAAGCTTAATCTTGTAGAGTACTTCCATCTCTGACGATATGGCCACCGTTCCTTGAGGTCTTTCTCAGTTTCTGACTGTTAGTTGAGGCCTCCATCGTGTTAATGTCGCCGCCATACAGTAAGACAAGCTGAGCATCTTGTTAGAAGCGAAAGAGCGAAGGAAAGAACAATGGTTGGTATTATCTTAAGAGACCACTTTCGCAATGAGGAAGTAAGGATGCGGACTAGACCCAATGATGTTGCACAAAGCCTTGCAACAGCTACATAGAAGTGGGCAGGTCACACAGCCAGTGAAGATCCAGGTAGCGGACTGCAAGGATAATAAGATTGAGACAAAAAGAAACGTCGGTAGGCCGCAAAAGAGGAATGACAGCATTAAGGTGGCGGCGCAAAGAGCCCAAATTAAGAGTGTTGCTAAGGTTAAAGGGTAACCGGTGAGGCATGTTTTGTCTTCCTCAACGAATGGCGTCCTTGCCCTCTGGTAAGCTCTCTTCTCAGGGTTATGAATTAGTGGAGGGCAGCAGCTTCGCTAATACTGACCTAGGGCTGAAGATGGTAGTAATCGGCAAGGCCTAGGTTCAGATACCGGGAGGCAGAGTCGGATCAATGGTATGGCTCCCGTACTGCGATGTGGAAGATTATGGAAAGTCACCACATTATTTGATATTCCTAGTAAAATCATCAATGGTTGGCCATGATACCTTCATTCCATCATGGACAGATATAAGTTGAAAGAAGAAGGAAACCAACGCTTCCCGTGGCCTAGCCTGTCTACTTAAAAAATTCATTGCCTCTTCAGCTCAGCAGCGAGCCTTATTAGGTCCATCACCCGCGTATTTATACTACGCTCATGCCCTAGGCCGGCTGGAGTTCTTGATCGTCAGTGTCCTCATTTCTAGACCACAAATGAAAACTGGCAACACACAATCATCATTCCATCCTAAAATTCAATGACCCAAACTGTCAATTCCATCAAAGCCTAACTCAACTAAGGATACTTTGCACTCGATACAAAACACCTTTAAACCATTCCCACAAGGGCAATAGTTGATCTTTTCGCAAAATATCATTTTAACGACGCTACATTAAAATTACACTAATTCATTGATCACGTATAAAGATCTCTCGTATGTCATTTAAACCTCTCTTTACAACATGCAAAGCATTTAAAGCAACAAAAAAAGACTAGCTAAAGTAAATAAAAGTAAATCCGAGTTAGTAGTTACAGTGCGGAACCGACATCAATTATTGAATATTCGTTTATAAATCATCGTTTGCATGGAATCAGTTAACCTTCTGATTGACAAGTTAATTTTTATTTCGTGTCGGCTTAAAAACGTACCAACCAAGAAAATCGTTATCTCACTTAAACAACATTAGGGGCTAATCGCTAATCTCATATTCGAAAGGAGTATATTTTTTTCGCCCTTCATTTTTTTTCGATACGACCGCAGTGCAGTTCCCGTGCGTGCATTAAAACGTTGCCATCGATAAAAAAAGAGAAGACGACGAAAAAAAAAAAGAGAAGCTCCCCGAGTCAAAGGATGCGGTTTGCTGAGCATAACATACGTAATGAACGGAGACAAGTGAAGAAATAAAAAGTAAATGGAAATGGACTGAAAGACTTTCAAACTCGAGTTAAACTCTGCTGAATGCGCAAAAGGCTTACTTTGCTCCAAAGACGAAATTTCTTTTTCCTTTCACGTATATTAGAATGTTTTTTTCAATTATGTCGTATTATTTTATCGCGTTCTTCTGATGTATGTGACGGGCGTCAATTGTTACGCCGTAGAATTCAAAGCGCGTCATTTTGTTGAGGGAAAAAAAAATAAATTGGGGAGAGACAAAAAATCCCAGTATTGGATCGTTTTCTTTGCTTTTCGCTAAATGAACTCTTCTTTTTTTTTTTGTCTCCGCGTTAATTTCAAATGAAATTTTCTGAAGCGGATCGAAGTATTCTACCTTTTCCAATAAAACATGATTGTTAAATTAAACCCCATGGTTAATCAACTTCACCCGACTGAAGAAAATCGAACAAAATGTTCACACTTGACATCGATAATTGATTCCGATTCATCGAATAGCAATAGGAAACGAACTACATTAATGTACGTGATCATTTTTAATCGCGAGGAAATTTTTCAATCGAAAATCGGAAAATTGCGGTTTTCCGGAAACAGTAACTGAAATTTCCGTCGGTTTTTCTCTTTCAGGGTGAAATCACTGATTTTTTTTTTTCGGGTGAAGAGTTTGCAGATATCTCTTCCTCGCGATGAGAGATCCTTTCTAATGTCAAAAGCCTTAAGCTTAAAATCATGGTTACAAATGTATCTCGGCTTGTCTCATTACATTTTCATGGGCGTCCGCACTTAGTTTAATTGACCATTTACCTCTTACGGTCTGTTTGACACTCAGCCTCCCGTCTTCAATCTTCCTTCTCCGTACGCCGCGACAGATTCTACTCACTCAATGTAATTCAAAAGACTGCGTCTGAAATGTTTTACTTTGAAGAAAAAGGTTGATGATTTGACTGAAGATATTTGTTTTTACTTTTTGGAGGTGTCGAGGAAGGATGACTTAACTTACCGCACGGGTGACCTTTTCCATTCGTGGCAGTGTTTGACGTTTTATGGGCTGCGTAAGAAATAGTACATGGAAATAGTAGATTTAAGTGACAGAAATGAGATAAGAAATTCTCGCAACGTGATTGTACCGCCTTGTAAGCCTGAATTTTCGAATCGGTTATCGTTTAGGCTGGCTACTAAAACAAGATAAATTACTCGTGTGATTTTATGTGGGTTTATGTTCTTTTTTACTGGTGACACGTTAGATTACGTGTATTGATGACCGATACAATAAGGTGTGATATTCACGATCAGAGAAGTTCTTCCAGTGAGTCACTGCTGAGCGTTCAAGGCTCTTACAGAGATACGTTTGGGCGCAGTTCGCTTCTTTGGATTCAGGGAAACTCAAAACCAGGTTGTTAGCGTCGGGACTTGATGACCATATCGCCCAGTGCTTTGACTTTAGCTTATAACCATCCACTTCTGGATGTAGGCCTCTTCTAAGTTTTCTCATGATGAACGGGACTGCGATGCTTGCTGTCAAGTTCTACCAGCAATATTACAAGTGTCGTTTGTACACCTTCTCCGTGGCCAGACTTTGGTGCGTCTTACTGATGTAATGGATGGATGAGTCGTACACTGCTAGGCCTGGGAGGTCTTGATTAGAAAGCCTAATAGGGAGTAAACACCTCGATGAGTCTTCTGCTACGGGGTCGCCATTTGCAATTCTGAATCTGTCATGTTCTCGAACTATGGGTGGGCCATAATTTCAAAATGCGAGTTTCCATGTTTGCTTTGTAAGCTGAGTATTAGCAGTCATGGCGACTCCCATTGGCAGCTACCAGAATTCCAAATGGCGATCCCGTATGCAACAGACAACTAGTCTAAGCGTTTACTTTCAATTCTGGCCCTATGGCCGACAGTAGACCTTTAAAATATTCTTCAGGAGTTGGCAGGTTTTAGAAATAGACCCGACATCGCTGTGCTTAACGCTGAAGTCAAAAAACTGCAAGTACGATATGTTCACTTTCCAAGAACACTGTAGCCACGTTCAAGAAGATCCCTAAATGCGTTCAGTTTCTTCTTCTTCTTCTTAAATTAGGCCTGAGGCCTGTATTTTCCAAATTATTCCTGGGACGTGGAGGTCCAGCTATCGACCCATCTTTTTGGTGGCCTTCTGACGGGCCGTGCGGTATTAGGCCTGTTATCTCGAGCGATGCGCGGGAGCCGGTCATTCCCCATTCGGTCTACATGCTCGTTCCAGCCCCGTCTTCGCTGCACCACATCTTCCACAGCGAGTCTCTGCCTGATGTCGTCGCTTCGCATTCGGTCCCGCAGGGTAACTCCAACGATAGTACGTAGCACCCTCATTTCAGCTGTGCGCATGATGCGTTTGGTGGCTTTCGTATCCGACCGAGTTTCTGCAGCGTAAGTCATTATCGGTCGAACACAGGTCTTATACACCTTCACCTTCGTTCAGTTTGAAAAATTTTAAAAAGAAACCACGTTAAATCGATCGATAAGGATCGGCAGCAACCAAAAACTGTCACAACGCACATCCGTTTCATATTTAACAAACTTTATATTGACCTACTTAATAAAAAAAAGATAAAAATCTCTTTTTTATTATCGTTTCATCTCCAGCTTTAAAAAAAATCCCCCAGAAAAAATATTTCTTCACCCACCCTGGCCTTTCCTCTTGAAAAAAAAAAAAAAAAAAACGCCCAACTACGAGAATTATAACAGTTTACACCAGCGTTCCGACGACGACGGCGATTGTTTTTGTTTGCTCGGGTTATTGAGAAAAGGTTTTGAGTGTGGGTGACAGATGTCGATTCGACTACCTCACTCTAGCTTTTTGAACCTTTACTTGAAACCGTTTTTCCTTCCCCGAAAGTTATTTGCTTTCGGGAAAAAGAGAGAAGGAAAACTGAAGAGGGGGGGGGGGGGGGGGGGGGGGGGATAAATTTTTGCGGTTTTGATCCTCGCGGATATTTTTCGCGAACTATAAGTCGATAGAATTTAAGACACGCAAGGAAAGTTTTTCCCCTTTCAGACGATCAAAACATGGAATGCTTTGATGTGAAAAATTTTTCGACAAAAGAAGCGGTGACGATATTCCAAGTCCCGAATTTTCCCCCCCGTTTGAAATGTTTTTAAAATAAAGTATTTAAGGAAAAAGGTGCAGTGAATTAAGGTAAGAGAATGTCATGTCTCGCGGCTGTGTGCATAGTTTGAGTTTCAACGTTGGAAGGCATTAGACTAGTGACGGACTAATTTTCGGAATACTTTAAATATCATTCATACTTCCAGGGTAAAGAATGTTCCTCCACCTCGGCCCCACCTCCCTCTCCCCCTCCGGAAACTTTCCTTCTCAAGGTGATTTTAAATGGGAAATTAAGAGAGAGAGAGCAGAAGATGATGACGACGACGCGACGTTCGGTTAAAAAGAAAATTTTTTTCTCCCTTGAATGAAGAACCACTTAAAGGAGCAAATCGTTTTTTTTTTCCAAGAGAGAGTAGGAATATGTTAAAAAGAAAGCAGCGATACGAGATCAAAAATAAAAAAAAAGGGGTGAAAGTGGTATAAAACGAAGGGTTGAAAAGTCATTGAAAGGCAAATAAAACACGAGAAGCCTTTTTGTTTGATCGGAACTGGTAATTAGATGGTAAAATTCAATATTTCCGAATGAATGATTAGAACTCCTTAGGGGCACAAAGCAGAAATTGGAGGTTCGTTTCTGTGTGTTTGAGCTTTTTCTCGCTTCCATTTTCCTTTTTTTTTTTATTTTAGGAAAATTATCGGAAAAAACCCTGTGAAAAATGACGTGTTTTCATTTCAGAGGTAAAATTGTAAGATTTTAAAATTACAGCTTCAGGTCATGGCGGACTAATAATGATGAAAGCGAAAACTTGATGAAATATTAGGACCAGAAATAAGAAGATAAGAAGTCGCATTGAAAGTTAAGTTAGATAAAAAGGTTTTCTGCAAATCTACTATCACTTTAATTTTTATTGATTAATTTTTCCATTTAATTTTGCAGGGTTAAATTCGAATTCTTGAGGGGTGGACATTGACCAAGGCACTAGAGGGGAAGTTGGCGCATTCTGTGGACCGATAAAGTGAGAAATACCGAGGTGCTAATTCGAACGGGCAAAGAGATGGATGTGCTCTTTGAGGCTAAGCGGCGGAAGCTCCAATTTTTCGGACATGTGTTGAGCAAAGGAAAATACCGGCTCCTGCATCTAATCGTGGAAGGGAAGATAGAGGGCCAGGGTAGACCAGTCAAACGGAAACCCTCGTAGCTCAGGAATTTAAGGGTCTGGTACGGACTGGATTCCACGTCCATGTTTCGGGCAGCAGCATCCGACGTTCAAATAGCGATGATCGCCAAACTCCGACGCGGAGGCGGCACATAAAGGAAAGAAAAAATTCGCCTTGGATTTAATAGCGACTAACCAGCTTTTTCGCAGCAGAAATAATATTGCCACATTTCTACTTTTACTTGTTACTGAATTAAATTTTTCTTTTAATACAAAGACTGAAAACTTAAAAAATTGAAGATAATAGACAACGTCCATTAATATTAAAATCGCAAATCTATTGTTAACATCAATTCTTCGATCAATAACTAAGATCAAGCAAAAATTATTTCATGAAAAAAATTTTTAGATAGCGGAAAATTCGTTTTGAAATTCAAAATCTAAAAAGCCCGCGAAAAACGAACCATGCAATTATGACGTCACAACTGAGTCGATCTTTTGTTCTTATCGGTGGAATTTTTGCGCCGAAAAAAATCAGCAAGTGAAATAAAGAATTTAACTCACTGTCAGTTATGACGTCACCAGCCTAAACATGGCGTATGCTTTTTTTGGCGGGCTTTTTAGAATTCTAATTTCAAATTCAATTTTTCTCTTTTCAAAAACATTTTTTTTTGCTAAAAATTTTAGAATCGTTGAATATTTTCAAAGTTCATGCAAGAAGCCTCAGTTCAAAAATCTCATGTAATCAATATTTTGTTAATTCCGATCTAAAAAAAAAGCTCATTATTGTAGTCATTATTTTTATTAAAGGAATAAAAATTTTAGTTAGAGGTCACAGGCTCTCCGTAATATTAATATTATTTTCATTATTTATCCCGGTAAACAACCTGGCAGGCCTCACGAGCATCAGCCTCCCAAACCTATTTTCCTTTAAAAATGTTATTCTTTTTGTCGCCCACGCTTCCAAACATAAAAACCCTCGTCCCAACAATAAGCATACGTTGAAAAAAAAGTAACATTATCCTAGCAATAAAAACCGTTTAAAAAGATAGAAATATGTCTTCATATCTTCACATTAAACTCTCACAGAGAACAATGTTCTCAAATGGTCATCGTTTTCCGACGAGGGTTTCCTTATTTACTAAAAACAAAATTTTCAAAAGGCTTCCCATTTCCAACCCCCCCCCCCCCCCCCCTTCCCTTCCTCCCTTTTCCTTTCCTAATCGAATTGAAAGGATATCGAGGATGAAAGGCAAGTTTTTCCAACGTTCGATATTTAATTATGATGTAAGCTAAAAGTTAATCCAAAACGGTCTAATGGGAAAGTTAAGAGAATGATAATAATATTTATTGTCATCTTTTCTCTCCTACGTGTCATTAGACTCGATCATCGGGAGCTCTTGTAAATGGCGTCAGAGATAATGCTGAGGATCCCTTTCGGATGAAAAGCCCGGTTTGACAATTTATTGTTAATGTAGCTGTTCGGTAACGCCGAGATTATATTCCCCCTCCTCCCTTCATCCTTATTCCTTGAGCCGGTCTAAAGTGGGTTTCAGGCAGGTCCTTTTGTGGTATTGTAATCAAAGACATTTTATACTCTTCGGGAATATAAAAAATGGTTTAATGTTTCGGTTCGGATTTCAAAGGGTATGATATATTGTATTTAGCTGAGGGTAAATATTTAAGAGATATTTTAAAACCGGTTTTCCCAACTATGATTTAGCGTATTTAATTTTAAAATGTTTTCAGCGCTGGGATTTTAAAACCCGTACGATATCCCCGGTAATTATTATTCTGGACTTATAAAATTCTCGTTTTTCTCTTCAAATTTGTACGAATAATTGAGTTTTATTAATGATTCTTTTTGAGTTGGTAATTTGTTTAAATGATGGTTGGGAATGATGATCCTTTTTTAAATGAATCATTTTATTTGTTTAAATCATTTGGATGATTTACTACCGTTCGTCAATTTTTTAATTTGGCCCATTTATTTCCGCTGGATTTCTCAGGGGTTCGGTGAAAAGTATTGTTGACTTTTGGGGAGGGGGGAAAAGAGGGTTTCCCGGAAATGGATTTATTAAAACGCGATTTGTTTTAAAAGACTCTCTCGTGTTTTAAGTGATCTTGATCGTGGTTATATTTGTATTTCCGAGAAATAGGGATTTGTTGAATTAAGATTATTCAGACTTCCTTTTTTTTAAAAATCTGATGCAAAATTTTTATGGTCAAGTATGTAGAGATATCGGAACCAGACAAATAGTATTCACAGCTGGGAGATCTAAGGGCTACGAAAAAAAACTTCTGCTCCTTTCCTTTTCCAGGGACGGCGCCAAGCGGGAGCCGTGGCCCCAGCTGGAAAAAATTTGGCCCCCCCCCCCTTGGCCCCACCTCTTTGAGTAAAACAATAATATTGCTGTAATGTAACTCGACTTTGGCCCCACATGAAAATTTGTGGCCACTCTTGGCCCCATCTAGAATTTTTTCTGGCGCCGCCACTGTCCTTTTCTATGTATCTGTTTAAGACTTTACAGGAGTCAGAAGCCCATTCGTCCTAACAGCCTGGGACTCCCAACCGACCCACATCGTTCCTTAAGTTGTCTAACCAGATTCGCAAAATACAGTGAAAGGACTTTTGCTAAAATATGATTGTACGTCTTAAAATTACCGATAGATAGCGGTAAACAAGCCTTTTTATCAAAAACTAGGTAATGGCCTGTCACTTTTGTTTAATATTGTGATGGAGGACATGGTAAGAACGATGCTCAAAATTCCCGTAAGAGTTTGTTTAACCAGAAAAGGTCTCGGGGGAATCCACCGAGACAGCGTAATTAAAGTTTTCGGCTTCCGGATGATATTGCTCTGCTGGGAAAGTCCAAGGACGAAATCCTAAGGTTATTAGCTATAGCTTGATTCAGATTCACGTGCGCCTCAATACATTCACGGATGGAGAAGCAAGCGATACGTGGAGTGGGTTTTCGAAGTTGTGGAAAGCAATTCAAACTTAAATATAAATCACATTGACAGCCGAAACATCAAAAATCTTTCACATGCTTTAATCGGAATTTTGAGGCATGATTTCTCGGCCTTTAATTTTTAGGAAGGAAAAGTCATCTGAGCTAAAAGATGAGTTAAAAAGATGTCTTAAAAATTCCGAGAATCTCTTCAATTAAAACTCAAAGCTTTTGCCTAAGAGAAGAATGGAAGGCGCAAACAGGTTATAGGCCCAGTAGAGCCAATGAGCCAATGCAGCGACGTTGCTTTGTGAAACTCTGTGAGCGAAGACGAGGTCTTGAATCATTAGGAGATATTAAGACTAAATTTATTGCAACGAGAAACACCAACTTTTGCAATTAGAGATGAAAGAAAAATTGGCTCGAGAATTTGCGAGACACATATGGCAAAGATTCAGCGTCCCGATTTCGTTCGCGGCCTTTAAGGTGTTAATATCCATTATAATCATTCATATCCGTTGCATTTTAAATGAGTCAGTGAAATGAAGAAACGCATTCGGCTTTAAGCAGACATTGCCAGTCAACTTCCAACATGGAAACTTCCTCTACCTTAAAGTTTAGACTTCTAATATCGATTCTAATTTACTTGATTCAAATTGTGGGGGGGAAATTCCTCGTCTGCAAAATCACTGGGACTTGCATTTTCGTTTTTTTTTTTTTTAAACTCTCTCCGGATATTGATTTTGTCTGCTTCCTTTATTAAATTATTTATTCATAAATATTTACAAATCTCATTAACCGTTCAAAAAATAAAATAATAAAAAAAAATTTGTTAAGCTTCAACTTGTTTCTTTCTTGGCATTTTCTCCGTTTAAAATTTAAAATCTCATTTAAAATTCGATACCAAATGAGGGGTGTATTATAAAAAAAAAAAAGGAAAAGTATAAGGTTGTTTTTTCTTCTTCTTTTTCTTCATCCCCTTCCGCTTTTATTTTTACAGCAAAAGTTTAGATCGAAGCTTCTCTTTACAAAATGTTTTTTTGATTGGAGCTTCATCTAACAATTGATTTATCAAGGAGTCTCTCGGGGGCTGTAGGCTGTAGGCTCTAGACTATAGACTCCTTTAACGAACTATAGACCGAGTCCGTTTCCCCTGTGTCTGTCATTCCTGTTTCCTTTCCCGTGGTCCTTTTTTTTTATTTTATTCTACCCGCGGAAATCGAATTAGTTTTTTTTCTTTTTCTCGGGACGGGGCCGAGAATATATATTAAAAAAAAGAGTTTTCGGGGTGGAAACCTTTTCCCTCTTGGCAAAACGTTTAAAGTCTCATTTCGGTGTCACCGAAACACTCAAAAACCAATATTTACGTTGCTCGGGACATGATGTTTACATCGAAATTTTAAATGAAATGCCTGTTTCAACATGGAATATTTGCAATGCATTTAGTATCATCTCTAGTTCGTCCCGAAATGAAATATTAGGAAAAGAGGAAATTTGTAAGTTTACGCGATAAAGATTTATGGCTTTTTGAAAAAAAAAAAAATCAGTTGAAATAAAACGAGACGCGGCTCGATTTTTTATTATCGGGATAATGTCCTGTTTCCTTTTTTTTTTTTTTTTAGTTTAATACCGCGAATTTTAACGAAAAGGCCTTGAGGAGTTTCTCTGCGGGGACACGTGGAAAATGTACTTCCTGTCTAATGAGCCATTCCCGATTAAAGGCATGTAAAGTATTGGTGATCCTCAATCACGCGATGTGACAAGGATTGTGACTCAGCATGTAAACAATGTTAATGATCCAGATTTACGGTTGCGCAAGGAAGCATGCGCCGTGAGATTAAAGAAGATATTCATTCACTCGGTTTTATTGTATCCCGGGAAATAAGAAAAGAAAAAAAAAAAGGAGAAAATTGATAATGAATAAATAAATAATATGGAATGACTTTGGGATAAAAGTAAGAAGCGGGGATTATTATTAAGAGAAACGGAGGAGGGAAATAAGTCAATTTTATCATCTTCGGCTTTTTCGATTATTATTGACTATCGATAATGTAAGTTTGAAAAAGTTTTGCCCGAGCGCGTCCCAAAGAGGTTTAGGGAAAGAGAAATGAAGAAAAAAGAATACATTAATTCGGCTTAAGCCGAGTTTCCGCTTCAGCGTGGGGATTAACAAAAGAAACAAACTCTTTGAAAATAATTGGAAGGAAATTAAAACAAATTAGGAATTGGAATTTTTAAGGATAAAAACGAACACCTCGGAATTATTTTTCCAAGGGAAATTCGGAATAAAAATGACGAGAATTATTTAAGTCAAACGGGAATAGAAATTAATTGTTTTAAAGAAAATAAAGTAATTTTTTGGCTTAATTGACAAAACTGGCAGACAAGTCGAAGAAGTTTAATAAATGTAAGAGCTTGATTTACACTGTGGATAGTGTCTCATGGCTTGAGAATAGATGATTCTAGTATGGCAAAGTTTTAGTGTACTTATTTTGTTCGGCGGTATCTAAAGTGCGAACCGCCATTATAATTTCAATTTTGGTGGCAGAGTCTGTAAAGAAGATGAGGTAAAACTAAGTTACTCATTTGCCGGAAGACCAACAGACTTGAATCAAATCCTTTTATCTTCTTCTTCTTCACTACACGGATTAGGCTATAAGCCTGTTCAGATTAAATTTATCACTCCACCATTTATATGGTCGTCCAATGCCGCTACGACTTTTCGGACGGTAATGGATCAATCCAGTGTCTCTTATTATCTAGGATCATCTGGTTCAGAGCAAAGATTTTCAGCTCTTCTCTAATATCTTCATTGCGGATTTGATCTAGTAATGAACAACCTTTTACTCTTCTTAGAAACTTCATCTCTGCCGATTGGATTTTTGCTTGATTATGTTTTGTGTCCACCCATGATTCGCTTTCGAACATAAGAGAAGGCACCGCCATGGTTTTATACAGCTTGATTTTTGTATCTCTACAAGCCTTGTTCTTAAGAAATCTATTTATTGTACCATAGATCAACTGAAACTTATTGTATCTCTGTCTGGTTGATAGCCAGACAGAGATACAATAAGTTTTCGACTCTCATCTCTTTCTACCAAACGCATTTGCGACCAGTGGCCACAGTGTCCTCCATGTTGTAAGGGATCATTTGGAGATCCTTCTAGTAAATTTGTGCCCCTCCTAACTTTGCCATAGCCACCCTGGGCTAAGGCACTAATCAGTCAGAGCCTTATCCCAATCCACGAATCGAAATACTTAAAAAATCCTATCATGCTTGATTTATAAACAAAAAACAGTCATCAGTCTCGCAAACGAACTGAGCAACCATGCCACGAAACCCTTAATACATGTCAAAACCCTGAACATTTCCCAGCCATGGTAATATTTATTAAAAAAGATGTCTTTGCATTTATAGTAGCAAACGTAACCAGGAATAAATATGATTAAAGAGACTAGGTTTTTATTAAAACGCAAGGGCATTGCGTGCACGAATCGGAGAAATCTTCGACCTTGAATGCAGCCCTTTCCGAACACGCGATGCATTTTTTCTTTTGGTCAGTTCCTGCATATAAAAAAAAAACGACTGCAGAGATTTTAACTACGAAACCTTCAGCATCAGCCTTTTAAAAAAAACAAGCCATCCTTACAAAGAAAAATGACAATGCATTTAATTATTAATCAGGAATGGAAGGGTTTTTCTTTTCCTTTTTTTTTCCCTTTCCTCCCTGAAAAAAAAAAAGAGGAGAGACAGAGAGGAAAAAAGGTAAAAAGTTTAAAACGACTTGAAACGAAGTTATAAAACCCCTGTATTTGGCAAAGTCAAACTCAGCAAATTCGTATGCTGCGGCGAGTCATCCCCACTGTCCCAAGGGTCTCACTCCGCTATAGGGGATTGAAGGAGGGGAGATACGGGGGGAGGGAATGCAAGCGCGTGAGTTTCATCAAACATTCAATACACACTGTTGCCCAATTTTCACAACTCTCACAAAACTTTTTCCCTTTTTCTTCTTTTTTTAAAAAATGCATTAATAAAACTAAAGACCAAGGGAAAAAGAATATACGGCGTGTTCTTCAAAAAATAAAAAAAAGACGAACGGACAATGTAGACACAAAAATGACATCTTCTTTCAACTATGTGACAAAACATGAAAGGAGAAAAAAAAAACGGGGAAAAAGAAGGAAAAGCTGAAATGGCAATTTGAAACGTGACCTGTGTAGAAAGCTGTTTAAGAGGGATTGGAATCGACAACTATCAGCCGTGAGGACAGAATCTAAACATCAATTGGACATTTTTTGTTATATCGCAATCGTAATAAGCATTTTACAAGTTCATTTTCAATCCCGTGAAGATTTCATTTTTAACTTCAACTTTTTTCAAATTTCCTGGAAAAGACAAAAACAAGAGGAGAAAAAAAAGGCCATGAATATTGATAAACTTTAGCGGTATTGTTTTTAAAATTACTCTTTGTTAAATAATAAATGAAGGGAGCTGCTGACAGTTCATGATTGATTTCTAAGGGAGGAAGTGTTTCTGTATGACGATAGCATACAATATTGCTTTTGCTCGGTAAGAGAGAGAGATTGTCTCGGAAAACATAATACTATACAATGCGAGTCACGTGCTTATTGTCACAGCACTACCCCCCCTCTCGGGTTCCGGATGTCTCGTCACCTCAAGATGTCTACCACGTTCAGGGCTGTCCAAGTTAAAATAAAATTTAAAAAAAAAGTTTTATATAAAAAAAAAGTTCACGAACGTTCACTCGACCGGATACGCATGCGTGACAGTAAATCCTAATTGCATTTTTTTTCCCTTTCGACTTCTTCCCCGGTAGCCAATTATCCTTCAAGACATGCAATTTACTCTCCCACTTTCCTTTTAACGCAGGACTCAATGAATCAGAATATAAATAGATTCAATTCTCACGACGTTCATCCAAGTGTAATTTGTCAACTCGATTGATACTGATTCATCTTTTTTTAAAAAATAAAAACACACGGGCAAAGATCAGGATCATAACGGACCGGAAATATTGGGAAAAAATTTTCACCCCCCCTTTCCTCCTTTTGTTTTTTTTTTTACTTTTCAGTTCCCCCCACGCAGGTTTTCAACATTCCGTTTTAAATTGGTCGTAGCCGGCTATGATTTATTTAAAGATGAGCTCCGATTTGTTTTATTGTTTTCGAAAAAACAAAAGTGTTTTTGTTTTTCGGAAATAAAAACTTTTCACCGGGGTTGTACGTTTTTACCATTTATTTAATAACAAAATCCATTTATATTTCTTTCTTTTTACTTTCCCTCCTCTTTCTTCCCTCTCCCCTTAACTTCGGATATCTTTTTTTTTTTTTTTTTGAAAAGTTTGACGGTGAAAAAACACCGGAAGTAGACGGTGTTGAAATCAATAAACAAAAAAAGTTTTGTAATATTTACAAATAAGTGTTGTCGAGACATTTCCTAACCAATTAATTTTATTAATTGATTTTTGCTTCAACGCCGATTATTTAGATAAAAATTAATTTTTGTTTACTGGTTACGCTATGATAAGAGATTAACTAAATGAAATGGGATAGTTACGTCGGTCAATTACTGTTTAATAATTGATGGTTAACAAACAGGCGGATATGCGTGACTGAATTTTTACCAAATTTTATTCGGAGGATTGTTTTTATCGTTAAGAAATGGAATCATACGATTTAATACAATTGAATTTGCAAAAAATTTGTCTTCCTTAGAATTTACAGACATTTCTTGAAAAAGCAGATACTTTTAATGGCTATCGATAGCCATTAAAAGTATCTGCAAAATGATTTTGCAGATCTTCTCTACAGATCTTTGCAAATCATTTTGCAGATCTTCTCTACAGATCTTTCGAAATCGTTTAGCAGATCTTCCCTAAAGATATTTGCACACCTCCCGCAGATCTTTGCAAACCTTTTTGCAGATTTCATCTGTAGTTCTTTGGAAAAATTTTTGCAGATCTTTTCAAGCAATCTTTGCAAATCGTTTTGCAGATTTTCTCAACAGATCTTTGCAAATCGTTTTGCAGATTTTCTCAACAGATCTTTGCAAATCGTTTTGCAGATCTTCGCAACAGATTTTTGCCAACGGTTTTGCAGATCTTCTCTAAAGATGTTTGCAAATCTTTCCGCAGATCTTTGCAAACCTTTTTGCAGATTTCATCCGCAGTTCTTTGCAAAACGTATTGCAGATCTTTTCAAGCAGTCTCCGAATATTTTTTTGCAGAACTTTCCAAGCAATCTTTGTAATCTTTTCTATTTTCTTTCTCAGACCTGCTCTACAGATCTTTGCAAATCGTCTCTGAATTTGCTCTTTGAAGATTTTCTTTACAAATCTTTTCTGATGTTAATTCAACACTTTTTGCACCATGAGGGCCTAAATATCTTTTAGCATGCGCCTGTCCAATAAACATTCTGACTCCGCTCCGTTGTCGATTAAACAAGTTCGTGCAAATCAGTTCTAATCCGAATTAAGGTGCCATTAGCCTCTGCTTGGCCAAATTGTCTGCAACATCATTTCTTGCGATCTCCATGTGCGCCAAAACACACAATTTCTCCCCCTCTTCCAATCTTTGATCATCGTCTCAAGCCTTTCAAAAATCTTGATTACTATTTTTTTCTTCAACAATTCTAAAGCTTCATCGAAAGCTAAAAAAAATTGTTTACGCGAAGAAGAAAAGCCAGAAGGGGTTAATGTCGTAAGAATAGCTCATTAGACAACAAAAGTCTCGCTTCGATAATCGACGTCAACTTTTTTTCTTCTTAAAACTTTTCTTCTCAATCTTCACACTTTTGAAAAATATGATTAATAAACAATGAGGCGAAAGTAAAATGATATATAGAAAATTTTCTTCAGAAGCAATTTCTATATAATGCAAATGAAAACTTTTTCCACGGGGGGAAAAAAATGAGAAATTTATTTCAATTCAAATATTATTTTACGGTTGGGCTCGTAAAAACGACAGAAAGAATCGAAAATATACCATTTTCCAATACGGAAGGACATAATAGTGATAATAATATAAAATGCACATACCCGATGCAATTTCCAGTAATTTTATACAAAAAAAAAAAAAAAGGGTTTGAGGGTATCACCTTCAGGTTAAAATGAGGAAACGTTATCCAATTCGTTTAAGTGTTTCTGAATTCGGATCGAATTGTTTTTTCTCTATATACGAAGAGGAATAAAAAGAGGTGAAAGGGGAAAGAGGAACCGGTTGTCCCTGACTACACTGTTCAATGGTCTGGTGAATCCGAAATCTCGGGAAGATTGATTACCGCTTTCCCTACTGCGATTGCCCCCGATTTCGAGTCTGCCTCCCTCCTTTTTGCTTACGGAAAAGTCCATGGGCTATCACGTATTCTCTTGGATTTTTATCTCCGTTAATAGATTCCTAATCTTTATGATTGAATTGACGGGGGTTGCTTTCATTGCGCGAGCGGTATTGTTGGTTAAAAAAATTAAAAATAAGCAGATCAAGAACTTTCACCTTACCGGGAGCGATTTGCATCAGAAAAATCAAACAACGTCCAACTACGATTTGTTCTCAGCTATTTTATCCGTTCCTCGATAGCGGTTTTAACATTTCCTCAAGGTTACACATACACCTTTTATTATCCCTCAAGCTGATGCTTACATTAACTCGTCAGCAATTAACGATTTTCCCTCTCAGAAAGATAATGAGCGATTCCTTTACACTAAGATGTCTAAGTCGCATTTATAAGTTTTTGACTCGCTCTAAACTTAAGTTTCATTTATCTTACTTGTTGATTTATTTATTGTTGTACTTAATTTTCTAAAAGTTCCGAAAAAGTTTCCTCCGTGTTTTCTTTAATTAACCCAGCAAAATTTTTTCACAAGCGCAAAACTTTTAAAATCAATAAATTCATTCATCAGCTTTGAGTCGACTTATTTCCGGGGCTTCATTTCTAAGCAAGCGGAATTTACTGTCCCGCTAATTTATCGAGTATTCTTCATTTGCTCCCCTCTGGTTTGCTGATAAAGATGGAAAGCTTCATCTCTCATAGGCACAAAGTGATGCAAGCTTAAGAAACTGTGGAAAGTGGCCGATTGTGGGGGGAGGGGGATGGCAAAAAGCTAATTTTGCTCTTTAATACCAAATATTCTTCGTCTTCTTTTTGCTGATACAGAAGGCTTTGTCAGGAGGCGGTTTTGGGTCGTATTGGGCCCATCGAAAGACCATGGGATCGAGAGGGCAATTAAATAATGCGCTGTGATGGAGCTTTAGCTGCTACAACTCTGCTGGCACTACAAGGCCTGAAGCCCAACCACCGCCTCCACTAAATTCTTTCACTGACCGCGATCCAAGGCCGTAATCTGCCAATTCCTGGCCCCCAAGGAAAGAGCATCCACATCCTGGGCCTGCCCTGTGGCCACCGACCAGCCGCTTGGCCGTACAGGGCCTTGTAAATGCCCCTCTCCACAGGCGCCTACACCACGTGTCCTGCCTATCACAGCCTCCTAGACTTTATCACACTAGTGACTTAGAGGGTGCGCAGTGAAATTTCGGATATCGCAGTTGGCAGGTCGCGGGGTCAAACATGGGTCCAAGGATCATACGCAGGACGCGGTTCTCGAACACGAGAAGTCTACTTCGGTCGCGAGCGGTAAGAATCCAGGTCTCACACCCATACACGATCATAGGTCGGCGCATTCCAGATGCGCAGCTTCGTCTGCAACTACAGCTACTACAACTACAGTTTTTACAGGATTCGAAGTGCCATTGCCGCATCGCAAGCAGTTCTCCAAGAGCCTCTGAACCTGCTTCCATTAAATCAGGGACTCGCCTTCGAAACGATCTCCCCATCGGAGTCGCGGTCTGCCCCATAATTCTTCTATTCAGAATCAGCATCGCCGTCGCGAGAGCGCCAAGTCCTGTGCACCTAAGTCTACACCAATCAGAACTTCTCAAGAAAGCCTTAATTCGTTTACCTAAAATCTATATTGACACTATTGACTCCTCTTCAATCATACGCCCATGAGCATACATGACCACAATAAACTTCATTATTATTCCAATTCTTCGACGCTTCAAAGAAATATTTAATGTCTCTCGGATTCCATGCATCATTGCTTTTTTTAAATAATTTATTATAATTAGTACCGGTGAGAAGAGGAGCGAGCCTTCCCTATAAAAATATTCACTGCGGTCTTTCACGTAGAGTGCATACCCAGCACACCCGTTAAATATTAAATAATAAAGGGCCATTTCAGGAAAAGGGCTTTCCAAATGCAACAGCGAAGAGTAGAGCGCGGGGAGAAGGAGGAGGGTACTTTTCACACTAAGGACCAAAACTTTCAACTATAAGTAATACAACGATTAATTAAAGGAAACTCCGACGTCTGTGTAAAGGGGAAGGAGAGACAAAAGAAGAGGAGGAGAGAGCGGGGGGGCCGAGGAGGGAAACAGCAAAAGGGGATAAAGGAGTACGAGGGAAAACTTGGGTGAGATTAGAATCGAATCTGATCCGACAGTGAGAATCTGATAACTAGGCTAAAGTTGTAAAACTAATGCCTTTATTCAAAATGATTTAGTTGGTCACTTATATACCAATCTCTAATGGGAAAGTTTCAACAAGGGTGAGTGCTACGTGTTTTCGGGGATTTTAGATATCAAAACAACGGATTGACTCTTTGGATCGCGGTTAACTGTATAGTAAGGTGTCCCTTATTTTGCGAAAGTTCGAAATTGAAAGCCCTAAATAGGTGACCGCTAAGGCACTGGTGAACCCTAATTTTTTTCAGATTTTTTACTGGACGGGAAAGCGTGCCGATTTGGGCCTAAAGTTTTGAGCTTTTCCAAAATTTTGTATAAAAGTTCCTCTAACTTTTGTACCGTTGTAGATAGAGGAAATCTCAACGAAACTTTTTTGTAGGGCATTAATGGGGCTACAATCTGGTTTTTTCGATTTTCGTTTATCTTTAGCCGTTTCGAAGATATCGCGGAAAAACTTTGGAAAAATTTCTGAATTTGGATAGGCAACCCGCAACCACACTTCCATATACATGTAATACATAGAAATACGGATAAAAATGCGATGTGATGATTAGATTTTTAAAGAAGTTAGGTTAATAAGTCCTGATGAAGTGTCAAATACAGAGCACGAAACGTTGACTTAAGCCAAAATCTTTTGATTTAATTTTTATTCGTTTCCAACAACCAAGATTTTATTCCATCATCATTACTAAGGGAACGAGAAGTCACAATCAAAAGTGATCATATTTTTACTTGTTATGTTCTTTATATCACTGCTGGCTAAATTTTGTTGCCCAAATCTGGCAAAAAAGGGCCAAAAAGGCCAAAGACTTATTTCGATCATTTTTTGGTCAGTTTTTTTAAAAAGGCACTACTCGAAACCCCTTCAATAGTGACTTAAGGTTTAAGGCCTCAGTCGCTGGCCGAAAACCAGATGTTAGAATAGTTGGATTGTAAAGATACGATGAAATAAAAAAAAGAAAACTTCAATTTGAAATTCCAACGCCACAGGAGGGGAAAAGGATAAAAAAAAATGGATTATGACCAACTCAAAACAATAATAAATTAAAACAAGTCGTAATAAGTCTTTTTTATGCACGCGAGTAGATAATGGTGCGTGCGATTTTCGACCCCAAGCACTGTGATACGTTAAAAAGGCAAAAATGGCGATATTATGGGAAAGTCGAGCTTTGATTGCTCGAGCCTTTGACGTTTTGCGCCTCCTGAGGCGGCGAGGATTGCTTTAGACACTTAATACAAGTGAGCGAGGACTTAATTACTCCAAAGGCATCCTGGCGCCCATCTTTCATCCTAGAATGCGACTAGCAGAACTTCACCAAAAAAATAATTAAACCCTAAATAAACCAAAGTCGAAACTTTTCAATATCGAAGAATTTTTTAAAATAATATAAAAAAGAACACCGTACCTTCGACATTTTTCACTCGCAACTAATTATCTTACTTGATAAACTCACTTCCGGTTTAATAAAAAAAATCCTCCTTTTTCCCTTCTTTTCTTTTTTTAAATGCAAGCAAAATGATGTAACATGAATAAATTCAGAAAGTCTCAAGATTTTATAAGATACTTTTAATAAGTTTTTTAACCCGGGGGTAAGAATAGAAGGTGACGCGCGGGGGAGTAGAAGGGAGTGAAAAAAAAAAACGAGAAAAAAGGAGACGGGAGGTAGATGGCGGATCCGACCCGGGGATTAATCTCCATTACGAGAATATCAATCAACAAGTCATAATCGCGACGCGATTTCTTGCATCTGCTTCAGATTGTTATCTATCGCCCCTTAAATTCTTTTTTTCCTTTTTTTTTCCCTTAAATTTTATTTAACTATACTCGGGATATAAAAATAATAATAATAACAACAAACCAGTCGCGGTCAAACACATAACGCCTCTTTTTTGAAGGCGTAAAAAAAGGAGGCTCCATTTGTTAGATTTATGTTAGCATCCTTTGTATCACCCCTTTTTTTTCTCTCTCTCTTCTCTTTAACAAAATTTTTACGCATTGTGCGAAAATTCACATGGGGAAAGCTGTCGAAAATACGGCATTAAATTTATATTTATAACCCTCAAAATGTAATTTTCAACTTTCTTGTTATCAACTCCTCCGATAATGGGTTAGAAAAGCTCTTGCTCAAAAATATATACTAATTACAACAACACCCTCGCATGATGATAGGCGATAAAAACCATCCAGGTGAAGATGAAGGAGCGCGAACGTAAATATATCTATGTGCTCTCAAGACAACCCATCGTATATTTTAACATACGAAAAATACAATAACACGGACATAAACAAATGGTTCGAGCAACATCATATTTGTCATTGCTCGTGTTTCATTGTTAAAAGGATTGGAAAGGTTCACCCTCTTCTTCTCTTTTTTCGAGAAAAAGGTGATAAGGTTCTGGGGGGGTGGCTGATAAATGCGCTTTACTACTCAAGATAAATGTAAAAAGTAAAAGTTTCCCTGATGCCCAATCAATAATATGTCACCTGAAACTTTCTTTTCCCCCCCTCATCACCTCCTTTTCTCGCGTTTCGATATGTTGCATTTAAAATGGCCGAAATTTGATATAAGGGAGGGATGCTAAGAATGAATAATAGTTTTTTGTTTTTCATTCGTGCAATGGGGTTTTATCGGTTGATATGAAAAGGATTGTGAGGCTTTAAGAGAGATGTATTTGCATGTATTTAAAGAAGAGAAATATAGTGATTATATATTTAGGTGGTCGCGCAATTGAATTGGATCGCGTGACAGGTGTTCTTTATTACTTCTACCGAGGCGACGTATCGAATTACTTGTATTGGGGAAATTTTACTTAGGAAGCGTTTTTTTTTTTTAGTTTGAAGAAATTCTAGCAAAAAATAGGGATTGTAACTATTGTCAGAAAGAAGCAACAATGTAAGTCCTCCCTCCTCCCTCCAGGATGGACAGGTACTTCGGGTAAACCACAATCTTCTTCTAGCATTTATGCAGACATGTTCCGCTAATTTTATTTCAGCATTATCAAGTCACAGACGAATATACAAAAAAATCTTTTTCCAAAATTTAGAATTCATCTTCTTTCAACCTATCTCCGTCAACTTTTGGTCATAAATCCAGGGCTCTCCAACCAGAAACTTCTATCTTGAGCTCTCTTCTTCTTCTTCTTCTTCAGCCTCTCTGCATCCTGGTTATAAGTCTCTCCAAATTTTTCCGTGTCGCACGCTTCTCCACTATCCAGAACCGACCCCTTACTGCAGTTTCAATGATATCGTAAAGTCACCGTTTTTGACGTCTTCCCCTATTTGTCGATGTTAAACGCGGCCTTCATTGGGTTAATGGTCCTGCCTGGCCACATGTCCTACCCACTGCCACTTCAGCTCTGCAACACGTCTTACTACTTCCATCACCCGCGTCTACCTGCGGACCGTTTCAATTCTGATCCGATCTCGCAGGTTTGTACCCAACGTGGACGTCTCCATCGCGCGCTGCGCCACGCGGGTTCGATTGGCACTTCTAATAGCTAGACTCGTCGTCTCCAGGCCATATGTTAGAACTGCCAGGACACACACATCGATTCAGGGGGATTCTCGGCTCACTCAAATTTCTGGATATTGAGCTCTGCATCCACGAAAATCCCACTACTTTCATGATGTTGTCGTGCCATCACTTTCGAAGTCAACCGATGTTTCTTTTTTGGCGCTACTCGCGACAACTCTCTCTCTCCCTATTTCCGCTGGCACTACAGGGCCTGAACCCTATCGCAGCCTCCACCAAATTCTTCCACTGACCGCGATCTGTGGTCACTGTGGTTCTGCCAGTCTCTAACTCCCAGGAAAAGGGCATTCTGATAAATGTTTTTGGTGAACCTCATCCTTGGCTAGTCCTAGAGAGGGGCCTTGTCAATGCCCCTCTCCATTGCGGCCCGCACCATGTGTCCTGCCCACCGCAGCCTCCTATACTTAATCACGCTAGTGATAACAGACAGAGCAGCGAGATTTAGAATTCCGCAGTTACTGCGACAACTATCTTCCCAATCTTCTCTGGCAACTTGATCTACTTATTGCCAATTGGACTTTGGAGCAGCACTTGTCATAATTCAAATCTGTCCCCAAAACTCTCATTCCTGCTGCACCTAAGGAAATTTAAATCGAATTTTTCGATGTCGCTGAAGATGGGCGTTTTGCTTCGAGCCTGAAATAAGCTTGTACGACAATAAATAAATGAAATTAAATTATGACCTAAAATGAATGGAATGTTCTTTTCCTAATCATATTCATTATCGAATTTTTCATTATAAAATACCTCCGGTTTTCGCAAAAACTCCAACACTCTTCTCTTTCAAATTGAAGAATTACAAACCGACTTTATCCCGAACCATCCGACTATCCGCCATTTCATCTCCTCTTAATCACAATTCAATTAGAACATAAGCATAAATAAGCGGGTTTAAATGACTCGTTTTCATCGGATTAATCAAATCACCTTCCCCTTCAACCCATTTACCTCCTTGACAGCGAGAACTTTGGCCCTAATACAAATCGACCATCCCAATCCCAAATAAATAACCCCCACCCTGCGAACATTCAAAATGCAATTTGTCAACCCCTTTAATCGTAAAATTCCTTTAAAAGGATCAAAAATTCCTCGGGAAAGGTAAGACAGACATCGAGGGGAGGAGAATATACACACGAGAGTGACTGGCGAAGTAGAAAACTATTATTGGAAGAGGTTCATAAAACAAACGAGCCCGAGTTACGACGCCCCAACATCATCTCCTCCGCCGCTCGAGTTATTTGCTAGTAAAATTTAAATTATCTAATTAAATTGATATTTAACTTCCTGGGAAGCTAATTGAGAGTGACGCGAAGCCAGCATACATACTATCGAATTAACAAACCTTCTTAAACCTTTTTGAATTTATCACATCCTTCCGGCTTAGAAAACGCTAAGTACGAACTTCTTGACATCTGTCTCCAGCATCCTTCTCGGGTTTTAAGAAAAAACGATTAGCCCAACATACCTGGAAACAAAAAAAAGGAGTTAATTAATGAAGTGTACAATTATCGCGTTGGTGAAGCAGAACAACGAGTCGCATGATCTGCGGCTTGCGCACGGTTGGAAATTAATTAACAAAATAACAGGCGAAAGCGTTTCTCTGATATATAAACACAAAAGAGAGAGAGAAAGAGAATGAAAAAGCTTCGCACGATCGGTTATATGATGAAACTCGTAATTTACCCAAAGCTTTCATATCGTTTAAAGGTTACAAAATGCTATTGCATGTGTTGTCACATTTAAAACGATTATTTCATGCAATTTGCAACAACGCGTCGGCAACCTTTCCCGATCGGGAAGGATTATCCGTATTTCGTTAATTGGACGGGAATTTCATCAATGAAAATATGAAAGGATGAGAGTAGGAACTAGGAAGTCGGCGATTTTTTAAGATATTTACGGGGTGTGACAATGAACTCAAGGGCGGCAGAAACATGGAGTTTAGGCACAAGTGGGAACATTAACAGTCTTGCTTCAGGTTTGGCGCACCTGCCCTTGACGAGCTCCAGATTCCTTCTGACCCGGGAGGTAGCAATCTGGTAAGGGTTCTGGTAGAGGGAAGCAGTACTGGCTTGAGGCTACAGACGGTAAAAATTGGCTAGGCTTAAGTCCAGAAAGCAGGAGGCTGAGTCGAGGACTGACGGTATGGCTCCTGTGCTGCGATGCGGAAAATGTTGGGAAGCCACCGCATTAAGCTCCCTAGTATAGCCATCATGGCCAAGGGTTTGCTGTGCAAGGCCCAAGACAGGCTAGGGGGCCACGGCTAAGGTCTCTTGCCCACCTCTTGCAATAAGCTCTGTAAGCATGATGGTCGCCAATTCCCGTCGCGGGAAGGCACTTTCCCGGCAGGGGGCAGGGGAAGGCCAATCCCCGTCGCAGGGAGACGAGGAGCACGCTAGTACAATCCAAGCTAGTATTCAGTAATTTTTCCACACTCACTTGCTTCACCACTGATATAAAATTACCATCCTTACTCTTATTCCGCCCCTGAGCTAAGAAATAATAAAATGATGGGATCGTTGACCACTAAATAAAATCAAGGCCGTCATCTTTACACAACTATTTAAGGGTATAAAAACATATGCTACATTCATGAAACCGGTATTTTCCTTTCTAAAGAAATAATCTTTCGCTAATCTCCAACCGCAAATCTGCCATTCTAAATCAAAGATCATACTAAATTGCAAGACTTTACTCCTGCTACAAAAAAGGAAGAAAAAAAACAAGGGGGAGGAGTGAAAAAAAAAGTGTCAAGACTGTCCCGTAATCAGACTACATGTTTAGAAAGTGATAAATGAGATGTCCCATCGTTAACTTGCTCGCGAAGTCCTTAGAGAAAATGAGGTTTTTTTTTCCTATAAGGCATAAAAATAAATGAATAATGGTCGAATATCCCCCATAGGCTGTATAGAAAAGATTGGAAAGATTCTGACGGGGGATATTAACAATTTTTTTTTTAAACTCAATAACGCGCTGGACTCTTCTCTTTATTTTAACTCAATGTCTATTAGATTCATTAACATCCACATTTCATTTCACAAGAATCGTGATATACCGGCTAGTGTTCAATTATCACCGGACTTCATATTTTTTTTGTGTGAGTTATAATGCCGACTGCTACCCGCACTGCGTTCTAATTTTGTTAAAAAAAAGGTGAAATAAATTACTGCGGCGAATTTTCACAGTGATGCATTCAACATCGATCGATAAACAAAGATTACAAGGGGAAGAGATTGCGTAACGTAATTTACGTAAGGTCGTACGTACACAACACACACCTGTCGATACCAGTTAACCATGGTCAATATCGACGCATTGAGCTTTAAGGGATGTTATGATCCCTTCCGATTAATTTTTCGGGGAAATAAAATATATGTTCCATTCGGATCAAATCTCAAAGGAAATTAAATTTTCATATTTAGGCACGAATGGATTTCATGTCATCGCTGACAAATATGTAGAGAAATGGGAAACTGATAACATCAGTCATAGTGGAAGAGACGAATCCTCATAAAGAATATTGTCACACAAAGGGGGAAAAAGAAAAAAAAAAGGAAATAAGGGTTTCCTAAAGGCTATCCACTTTCCCCACTGGATACCGTAGACATCGATCGAAACATTTTACAACCCCGTTGTGCAAATATCTGGTAAAAAGGGGTGAGAGAAAGAGGGAAAGGAGAAAAGGGGGGGTTAGAGAGTGAGAGAGAGATATCGGGACGTATTGAATAAGCAAAAACCTTAATTAAACCCAAGTTCGAAATTCACAATGAACACTCGATTCAGGAGTTCCCGGGATTGGTTTCCGCTTTTCGACCTATACTCGTGTCACCTTTATCACTCTGCCAAGCGTTTTCAGATAGACTTTGATTCCTCGCTTTTTATTATTAAAATAAAAAAAAAAGAGTCACTTGAACAATATTTTTTTTATAACGGAGGGAGAGGGGGGAAAAAGTTAATTAAAACGGAATTGGGGGCAGGAGTATGAGTTAGGTTATGCAAGTGTTAATTTTCAAAACATTTTTGTAGCTAATTTTTTTCAAAGGGAAACACAGTAGGATTTTTTATGGGTTAGCAATGTTTCCCGTTGGAACAAGGTAGAATATAAGAAAAAATTATTCGAGTCTACAAATAATTTTGCTGTTTTTTGGCACTTGCCACTTCAAAAAACTGTTCCAGGTTTAGTTTCACCTTATTTAGGCTCAATGGACTGATTTGCAGAAGAGGGGTAAAAAAGGGGCTACTGAACCCTCATGCCTTAACTGCACCAGAAACCAGTCACGAATATTATTACTCAGAATTGTGTCTAATATCCGCACTTTATTTTCCAACAAAGCCGTAAAAAACTCGATCCCAACATCTAAGAATGAAGCACACCTAAATCAAAAACTCCAAATACGCTTCACCCCTAAAAAAAAACCTTAAACCCACTCATTTTTCACTTTAAAGAAAATCGAATTTCTTCCACGAGCTTTTTGTTTTAAATCTACGGCATTTTAATTAATCGCTAATTAAAGCTTTGTTAGTTCGGAAACTTTTTGAATCTTTTTGTCATTACGGTTTCCTAAGGCAGATCATTAATTTTTTTTCAAAAAACAAAAAAAAAAAATATCAAACCGATGCCTATTTTAAATTTCACCCAAAAAATCAGAACAATAAAATCCTATTTTTTTTTTTTTTTTAAATTTGATTTTTCACCTCTTTTTTTTATTTAAGTTAATAATTCTGGAGCATAAAATAATAATTTTTCTTTTTAAAAAAATATATATTATTATCATTATTTTTTTCTAAACTTCAGGTGAACTTAAAACAAGAAACTTGTCTCATTAAAAAAAGTTCTTCAGTTAAATTTACTACGTTAAATGGGGAAAAAAAGAAGAGGAAAAAAACTTTGGATCGTGAGCGTTTGGACTTAACTCTACATTATTTAAACCCCATTGTAAATTTTCACGTACTAGAATGAGTCACATTTAAAATTGTTGGTGACCAAAGTGCAAAATAATAAATTGGCGTAGGAAAGTGGCCCACAAAATGTCTCCACAAAGGGATGCTACTATAAGCATTAAGTAAAATCCCATGATTGCCCTAAACTCCAGTAAGGTGACAGTGGCTTTGTTACTGAAAGCATCCAAGGGTCGTTAAATATTCCTGGTTGGGGGCAGCAGCCCTACAAGTACTAGCTTAAGTTGAAGACAATCGGCTAGGCGAAGACCACATAGCTGGTTGGTTGACCATAAGATTTTGCAGGAGGCAGAGTTTTTTATTAAGACCTGGTAATATTCCTAGCGTTGTTGTTGTTGCCTTGCAACAGCTAAGTGGCAATGTCGCCAGGAAGGATCCGGATAGGTGGACAGCGCGGACGGTAAGATGGAGACCTCGAAAGCTACATTAAGCACGACATTAAGAGGGTAGCGGGACTGAAGTGGTTGCAAAGAGCCCAAGACAAGGAGGTGTGGCAAAGTTTGAGGAAGACCTTCGTTCAGGAGTGGACGGATATAGGTCGAGAGAAGACGAAGAAGACTGGTGATGGAGAGGAAGATTAGGTCGAAGGAACATTCCGCGGCTTAAGAATCTGTGAGACTGGTATGGCAAAAGTTCGGTATCCTTATTTTGTTTGGCGGTCAAAATCACCATGATGACCACCAAATCTCCATCTCGGAGCTCGAACTCACAAAAGAACAAGACACAGTTGGAATCTTTGGCTCCACTGAAAATTTTGAACAACAAGAACAAAATCTTTAGGTCGGAACTGATACTTCTCAACAACAATTTTTCAATCAAGGGTCCATTGGCCCAAAACTCCTGTCATTCCCCTGCGATATTAACCTGATTTCCCACGTAGCACTAGCCACGGATGACATACTAAAAAGAAATGACCGTAAAACTATGACGTATATCAACAGTGTAGGAAGCGCTGGAACAATAGGACTCCTAACCGACAAGAAAAACTACTTAATTTGGTATCAACGAACATATTATGACATCCTATTTAAGAAACCTGTACTTTATCGTCGCTTTATTTTTTTCCTACTCATCTCTTTTCATTTCTAATATCTTCCTTCTCCTATTTAATTTCCAAAAAGAAAAATCCACTGTTGACCCATCTTTTGAAGAAATCATCATAAACGTCTAAAAAATCCCATCAAAAATCTTTCATAAATGATATTCCTTAAATAAAAAATATATTTATCCATACTAAGAACACGCATAGACTAACGTAAACGGGTCGCGGAGTTAGAAAGTCGCTGTAGTCAAAGGGAAAACGGGACAACGTCTAAGTCACGTTAAAGTGGTCGGCCTATCTCATCCCAATCTTCAATGATAATCATATATTCGCGTGCTCTATACAAAATGTTGAATGCATAAAGGTAACAAACTCCGTTTTATTTATAAACCTTATGTAACAGTCTAACCTCGAAATATTTATCCCCTTTTCCCTGGAAAATTTCTCTCGGATTATCTACCTTTCTTTTTTTTATGAAGTCATCGTAATAAACTTTCGTCTGGAGAGAGAGAGAGAAAAAAAAATGAACGAGTAGGTCACGATATCCGTTAGGGGGAGAGGAAAAAATAAATGAAAGAAGAAAAAAAAAGTAGGAAAAGATTGCATGAGGGAAATTAGGGGAAATCACGTTCAGAAATTAACGCCATCTTGAATTTAAGGATTTAACATAATTACAATGTTAGTGAATTAATTTAGAATTTTCGAAAATTTTGAATTGAGGTAATGTAGATTTGTTTTTTTTTTTTAGAAAAAAGGGGTTTCTTTTGTAGCGTGGCTGCATTTATTGTGATTGCTTTTTGAGGAAAGAAAAGATTTAATTGCTGCATGCGTTGCTTACAAGGCAGGAAAGGACATGTGGTGCATGCGAAGGAGAAAAGAGGCTCTGGTTAGTCGAATGACTTTAAGTTACAGGGAGTATGTAAATTGTGGTGAAGGGGCATCAGCCACCCTCGTGGCTCAGTGGATAGATAGCGTGCCCGAATCACACTCAGGAGTTTTTGGTTTCGATTCCACTCTACGGTTCGAATTTTTTCCGACCGTATTTCACCTCCGACCAATGTCATCTGCGTCATGTCAACTTAATGCGAGGATTTGGGGATTCCGAAAAAGCGGTTAATGTGCGTTGTCGCTCGGTCTCACCTTCCCTGCAAGGCAATGGCAAACCAGCAGGTGGTAACTTGCTTAGAACAGCCTCTCTACTTAGACCTTCGGAGCCGGTATTAAACTGTAGGTCCCATATAGCTGTGTCAACTCGAAACACACAAACCAGCTATATGAAGAGAGGTTGCCTCCGCTCGAAAACGAGTATGGCACACAAAGAAGAATAGACATCAGTTGAGGATATTGAGGCTGGTATTCAGTCCTTCATTCTAAAAATTATTGCCCTCTTAACGTTCGACTTAACAACCCCCATGTGCAATAACGGCGACTTTTCCGCCCAGTCCTCCCAGTATTCCATCAGCCACAGCATACGTCTATTCTAAGTACTTTTGGCCAATCTAAAGAAGATCATAAAACGTTCCAGTAATCAATCTTAACCTCAGCATCCCTTATTCATCTAAAAATATTCCTCTATGCACTTGTTTCATAACGATTAAAAATTAATATCCCACATCTCTTTCAAGTGCAATAACCATGAAAAAGAAAACAATACTTACAACCCTCTCACTAAGCGCCACTTGAATTTTTTTATACAACTTACCCCTAGACGCCTTAAACCCCTTTTTAGATGTTCGCCTCCATGGATTTATCGGATATTTCAAAACAGATCATTTGCTTCAAATGTTGCACAGATGATAAAATATGGGAATTTTTTTTTTTCCTTTTTAATGTGGGATACCCCCATTGAAATGCATGAATGCATCCCTTTTTCCTTTCGCGCTCATTACATCATTGACAGTTCATGAAGAGGAATTAATGAATAAGCGGAGGCTGGGATAAGTCTCACCTAAACTTTTTAAAAGCTTTTTTTTCTCAGACACATCTTTTTCAGACATCATTCTATTAATTCATCGGGTTACGTAACACAAAAAGTTCGCAAGGTCGGTTCAATTTATTCACAGATCAAATCAGTTTCGCATCAAAAATCATGCGCATGCAGAGAATCCCGTTGTATTTTTTTTTTTAGTAATAAAATATATAAAGAGCAACGCCGCCATAAAATCCATATCCTCTTTTTTGATGAGATTTGGCAACCTCGCGTCTTTTTACCCTAGGCATCTGCAGTCCTTCATGTCCTCCCCGTAATCTTCAAACCTGGAAAACTTTTCCTCCAGCACTGTTAAAAAATCTGGATTCAACCACCTTACGTTTTAGCATGGAATTTCATCCAGTTTATAATAAAATGATGGCAAATATAATTGCCGCAGTGAAAGGGAAATTGTCATCTTTTGTTTCGTTTACTTCTTCCCCCATATTCGGTTTGAGTGTAATAACGGTATAAATTTCAATTACTCCCGTTACGCATTTATTATTCTTTGCCCACTCCCCCCTTTTTTTGCATTCGGGTAGAGGAAAGTGCGCTCGAGAAAAGTTCAAGTTCAGGTTTCATTATTTATTTATTATCTCCAGACTTTTTAAAGGGTAGGTGTTTCTTAGTCGGAGAGAAAAATGCACATTAAAATGGCGGGTAGGAGAGAAAGAAGGGAAACGGAGAACGCGGGGGTAAAAAAAAAAAAGCTCGTGTTTGCGGTTACTTTCCATGTGTTTCATTTTCCAGCTATTTGCGTTTTGCTTACTATTGTGGAGACATTTTCTCTTTTCCTCTCTTTTGCTCACTCTCCAAAGAGATTTATTTATTTATTTATTTATTTATTCTTTTTTTTTTTTTTTGGTCGAAACCTCCTCCTCCTTCCTCTTTTCGGTTTTTGACCCTGAGTTGTTTGTGTACATGTTACAACTAAAAGGCCGTTTAAATTTTAAGCTCGCGTATCCAGTTTTTCTACGGGTTAAAAGTGGGTAGGAGTGAATGGGTAGAAAAAAAGAGAGAGAAAAAAGGTTGTAGATAAAATAACAAAAGGTTGGCGAGTCCACGGTTGAAATGATTTATTTATTGACATGTTTTTTTATGTACTGTATTTATTTTTATTTTTTCGATAACAGTCTGATCGGATTGGAGAAGCCTATTATCTCGTGAAAGGAAGAGATGTTACATCATTCTTAATTGAATTAGAAATGGCCTTATGGGACGCGTGGAAATATATTATAAGGTCAGTTTTTATATTGTGATTGGAGGATAAAAGGAAGTGACATGAACGCTACGGGAAAGAAGGGAGAAGTCTAGGTTTACAGAGAGATCGACAGGAGTGGTAGTCTTTGAAAGTCAGACAGGATCATTTTAGGAAGAAGTGATAGTGGAAAAATTGAAAGATTATGACATTGGTGTACCTTACATCTATTCTTCTACTACTGACAATGGAAAAACGAAAGATGTGCCATTGAGTCATCAGAGCAAAGCCAAAATCCTGAAGGTGACTCTGATCTTGAAGGTGACTCTGTCAAATCGCGACAACACCATTATAAGGTTCCATTTCCATTGCGGAGGATGACTCAAGTTCATATAAGTCGGAGTCGACCTGCACTGGAGATGGAACCTTATAATAATGAAGGAGCGAAAACATTGATCACAAGTAGGGCCGAGAATAAATCCCTGAGGAACCTCAGACCAAACTGATTTTCTCTTCTTCATCCTAAACTAATCCAACGAAGTGAACGTCTAGCTCAGAGATGCTAAATACCTGAACGATAAATTTTTTTTAACTTATGAAAATGAAAAGAATGAAACTTTCCTGAGCTTATCTAGAGATTAGATAGAAAGGGAGGGAGGGAGCACTCCAGTTGCAGCAGAAGGTTGTGGGCTTCGCCATGTCTCATGTTGTTTTAACGTTCAGACGGTGGGATTATGCATAAGTTAAGTGTTGAAACTCTTAGCCAGATTAATTTTTAAACATGCAACATGGCGGCAGAATCTTATATAATCTATAAGGCGGTGCAATATTGCTCTATATAGCCTCTCTAAGCTCATCTACCACCCCGTATCTCAGTATAAGTTAGACAAATCTCAAATTCCGGTAAGTCTAAGTCAGGACATCCTGCACTTGGTCAGACACGTGTTTAGGTCTCCCCGTTAAAGAACCATCTCCAGGGACTTGTTTCACGTCACCCAGCTACAAAGCAGACCCAGGATGCTATCGGGACTTGGGCAAGAGTAATTAACAAAATGTACATCTCTTCATCTTCCACACTGAAACTATCCCATCTATTTCCCAGCCCCTTCAACCACTTTCTTTTTTTATTTTTATCACAACCGACAGAAGTGATATAGAAAGAAAGAAAAAAAAACCGACCACCTACAAAATTTACATACAGCATACAAAATACAAAGAGGTCTATTCAAACAATTTTAGCCTCACGTTCCGACAGGGAGTAAGGGTGAAAAAAAAACCTCCGCGAGTAATACGCAGGCCCGTTAATTGCATCCCTCCGTATAACAATTGAACAGGGAGAAAATGCTTTTCCTTTTTTTTTTCTTTTCAATTGTTTTCCCATCATTATCATTCCGGGTACGATTACAGAAAAGTGAAAATGATGATTTACATATTGATCCGTTTTCTGGAAAATTAGCATATGAAATGATTAATCTACAGGGGCTTGTTAGAAAGTTCGCGCTTTGTCTGCAAACAAAACTGTTTTCAAGTAGGCTCATAATTTAAATCGAATTGAACGGGGTGGTAGCTAGGGAAAAAGAGAAAAGGTGAGGTATTTCACACCTCAGGTGAAATAACTTACTTTCTCGTTGCGGAAATCACATAAAAAGGTACCCTTTATTAAAATTACAATTCCCACCCGCTTTTTCCTCTTCTCATCCTCCACGACCCCTTCAACCAAACGACAATAACAGAAAACGTGCGAAATCCTCGCCAGAGGAAAATGAACGAGAAAAACTCGCTTGTTGAAAATTGAATAATATAATCTCGTTCCGTTGATTCGAGGTCATCTTCAGAAAAGAATATAAATAAAATAAAAAAATAAAACTTCGAAATCGATTTAAAAATATGAGATAATCTTTTAAATTCATCATAACGGTTTTAGATTAATAAATGCAATTTTTTTCGCGTTATTATTTGATGTAATCTCGTTTGTGCGGTTCGATTTTTTTTTTTTTTTTTTCAACCGGAAGCAATAACCCGAAGATGGGCCAGACTTACGATTCTCAACCCTTGTACCAAAATAAAATTCTGAGTATAAAAAAAAATAGTAAAAATAAAACTCCTGCTTGTGACATTCGTAAAGGGGATGAGACGGCGTTTAGTTCTAGGTAAAAAACCGCAATGGGATGCGGTTAAGTAAAAACATTTGTCATTTGGAACATGTAAAAAAAAAAGAAAGTTCCCTGGCAGTTTACCAATTCAGTAAAAAAAAAAAAAATTCTGAAATTTCCTGACTTCATAATCGCGGGGCATCATTTCACGGGAAACATAATTAATTGGTTACTTGCGGGAAGGAAATAGTTCGCAATAATAATAAAAAAGAAAAAATAAAGAACCCGGGTCTGAGTTGAATGCACACTTAACTTCTAATCACAAGGGATGATGTCAACTTTTCCCTCCCCCATCCTAACAGATAAACAAGATGGAGAAGCGAAATTAAAAATTTCTGACACTTGTAAAACCCTCAAAAAGCAATTCAAAAATTTTCAAAATGAAAAGAGCCTTTTCCTCCTTGAAACGCACAATGATAATAGGAAGGGTGAGGCAATTTACATTTTGTCTTTGTGATGTTTTTTCAACGTGTCGATAAATACGACATTTATTTTTAAAGCATCTTTTTTTTTTTCTTTTTTTTTTTTCATTTTCTTTATCCGTTTCCGGTTTCGCCATGTACAAATAATATCGACACTTTGGAAACGGAATAAACGTTTATTTTCTTATAAAGATGTCATGGATGAAAATGCGAATTGTTTGTCAATGGTGTTATGTTTCCTTTTTTGAGCATTTTGTCTTTCCTTGCACGTTCTATATTTGGAGATTTTAATAATTTTTATCAATAAGGATGTATCTTTCAGTGTTTTTCTTTAATAGGAGATCATTTTTACCATTCGGGTTTCCAAAGATTCAAAATATGAACTTGGTTAAAACCTTTATGAGCTTATTACAGCGTCTTCTTCTCTTCTTTTTCTTCTTCAGCCTGTCCGCATACACTCCTGAATATAGTCCTCTCTCAAATTTTTCCATGTCGTACGGTTCTCTGCTCTCCGAAACCAACCCCATCCTTCAGTGTGAGATTCAGAGCCCAAGGCCCTACACTCCTGGGCTGCTAGTTGTGTTGTAATATTCGAAATGTTTATGTTTGGGAGGTGTTGGCGTTTTGATGCCACGCTTGCCGAGCGGGTTGTCATTAGATGGTAGTCTACCTAAATAAGACCTTGGTTGCTGCCATTGGCCCGTTACAATGGCTCCTCCACCAAACCTGACACCTACCCACCATATTTGGGCAGGCTAGCACCCTTAACCCTTCTGCAGCTTACATGCTTCATCTCGGCCTCCGTGGGCTGGTAGGTCTTTTACCCCCCCACCAAGGAATGATTTTCGACCTTCCGGTCTAGATTCGTAGGGAACTGCTAGACCTACCAGCGTATGGCTCCTCCATCCACTACAGTCTTGGCAAGGGAGAGGCTGAGGTTCCTCTTCTTCTTATTCTTCTTTCAACCTATATCCGTCCACTCCTGAACGCAGGTCTCTCTCAAACTTTGCCACACTACCTTGTCTTGAGCTTTTAGCAACCATTTAAGTCCCGCCACACTTTTAATCTCGATCACCTGACGCATCTTTTCAACGCTCGAGGTCTCCATCTTACCATCCGTGCATCCATGGTGTTTTTTTAACGGAACTGTAATCTCATCACTGTGAAGCAGTGAGGAACAGTGTCTAGTCGACCCAGGACAAAAGTGCTACTTCTACTCCTTCACTTCGGCTGTCTGCAATGGGTCGCCAAATATTATAGCGTCTAGTGGCACAGCCATAGCTCAGCCGGCAGCTCGATGAGTTGCCAGCGGTGACCGATGGAATGGAAATCTCAAATAAGTCTCTTTCCCGACTAAAAACTTGAAAGGAGTGAGTTGAGGCAAGATTGAATTTGAGCCAGGAGAGTGGACAATCCTTAGAAAATTCAGCTAGTGTCCCCACTTCTTCTTTAAATGCCCGCTCCTCGTAGGAGATTGGCGATCATCATGGCGACCCTAACTTTGGAGGCTGCCGAACGAAAAAGGGATACTGAATTTTGGTCGTACTAGTTTCTTAGATTCTTGAGCCAGGATGTTTTCCTCCGACCGGTTGCGCTTGCTTTCTACCTTCCCCTCCACCAGCATCTGCAGGAGGCGGTACTACGAATAATGTGGCCGAAATATTCAAGCCTTCGACACTGCTTATGTGTGCTGATCCAGTATCCCCGCTGACTCGCTTTACTAGAAAGGTTAATACCTTACCCTAATACCATACCGCTCTTAACCATTCGAATTGAGTGATGCTTTAAACTCCAACTCTCTGACCAGCAGCGTTCTACCGCCACCGTCGTTCCTCCTTTTCCTGGACACCCTGAGATCTTCCGCTTTTCCAGCTGCTTCCGTATCAATATTGCAGCATCCACTGCTTTTAAAAAATTCTTGAACATTGCAATATTTCCTCGCGGAACAAATCACGGGAACATCCTCTATCATCAGTGCAAATGCCACGAGGTATCATATTCATTCCCTTTAAATGAATTTAACCGAATAACGTGAATGTTTGATAGCTCCAGGGTCGAAATGCTCTTTTATGCTGAACATTTCAAAGAACGATCATATCACGTATACAGCATGTGGCTCCTAATATTTAGATTTCCAAAAAAAAAAAAAAAAAAAAAACTAAAGTCAGCTCGAATTACGTCTAGTAAACACTAAACAAAGCAGAAAAAACGAGAATATTCACGGATGACTTTTTAAAGAGCATAATGGCCACTACTAAACAAATAATTTAAACGGGTGACTTGGCTTTTAGTTTTTAAAAAAAACGTTGGAATTTTTATTTTTTTGAAAAATTGTCCGATTTGGAGTTGTAATAAATATTAAAACAAAAAAAAAATATATGAATGAAGTCGACATCTGATTGAGAGCTTATACAATAACGTGGAAACAATAGCTCGGGTTTGAAGTAAATCCTTCAATGTTGTGTGTGTGATCCGATCCGTTCTCTCTCTTTCTCTCCTCCCCCCCTTTCTCCCTCCCCTTATCACTACCGCCTATGCAATATCAAGGTACAATATGGTAATACAAAACAAGACCACACAAGCAAGGTTTTAACGCCGAAATCGAACCGGGGAGACCTCGTTTTCCAGGGGATCGGTTTATAGGCAACGTCCTCATCCCCCTCGCTCTTTATTTCATCCCCCCTTTTTTAAGCGTACTGTCATTTCACCTCTCGTTTTGAAATATGACAATTAAGACTCAATCCAGTGAAAATAATTAATCGGTAATGACGCGTACCTGCCCTCAGTTACGCTGGGCTAACTGCGGTTTCCTATAGTGCATAGTGTATGAGTGTGTTATCTATCCCGGGAAGTAGTTAAATCTATTGTGACAAAATTTATCAAGGTCATGAGTGCTTTTATAAAAAAAAAATTCTAATTTAGTGTAACCTACATTTTTTTTTTTTACTATTGATGATAGTAAAATATATATGTGTTAAAAAATGTTGGACATTTAGAGGTTTCCTGTGTTGTGGCGGATGTAGCGGACATTCAAATGCATCTGATATAATATCTCATGATGCACTTAAATTAACATGATGAGGTAACGTTAATGAGTTTTTTTTGCAATCTACTTACTTCGAAGCAGTATTTGGCGGCAATGGAGCATTGAGTGGTTACCAGGCTTCAACTGTGTGAGACAACGATATGCAGCCTTCAATACATCAATAGATCTTTTGTCGTTCTGTGGCATCTTCCAAGAGAAGGCCATCAACCAGGCGATGAGTGAGAAGATGAATGCGGAGACCGATGAAAAGGTCTAATGTGGGTAAGAAGTAAGAGACAACCAACCTCTCGGAGTAAGAGACTGGCAGAAGGAAGACAGAACTGCACAAGCTACACATGCCATACTGAAGTCAACGGTAGATCAGAGATGATGATCGTTCTCAGAACAATAAATAGTGCAGGGGTGTGCCTCTTGCCTTCAGCACCGCTGTACTGAAGCCGTTCTGTTGGTTGCCATTCCGCCACCAGATACCGACTGCAGCCGTTCCGATTTATTGATCTGCGCCTACAACCGGTGCTGAAGTGCCAGCTACCGCACTTGACGCCTACAAACCAGAGATACTACAGTTTAATCCTCAGGTTTCGAATAGCTCCCGCAGACCAACATCTGGGCCAAGCCAGCAACTCACCCCGAGGATGTAAAACTCCTGTTGCTCAAAGGACTATTCAGACTTGGTGTCAATTAGGCAATTTTATGACCGGGAAGGAACTGCGAAAAAATTCATGTTTTTAAAATCCTCCACCAGCGCGTAAGTTGTCATTCATGAATGCGCTTAATATGTGCTCGGATGACCGTGACCAAATTGTCATGAAATCAACACGTAATTCTTTGACAAAACGAAAATTATAAAAAAAAAATAATGAAATCGTATTTAATTAAAATAACAGGATGAGCAGTTAAGGTGAGTTGAGCGTCATAACCGTTGAAAAATTCTTTTTTTTTTTTTTTTTTAAAATAGATCTATAGAGAACATCCCGTGTCTCCTCGTTTTTTTTTCTCCTAATATTTATCATTGCCTGAGGTTAGATCGAAGACTAATTGAATTTCCCCGATAACAAAGTGTATTTACCGCGTTCTTTTTCATTTAATCACGATCAGATTAAAACTCGGATGCGAGTGCGCGAATTTTGTGCACGGAATCAGAGGATTACAAACAATTAATAACGTGTATTTTTTTTTTCTTCTCCCCGCGATTTGTTTACCATTAAGAGAGCGGTCGTGATTTTAATAGATTCTCGGTTCTTAAACAAGACGGAAAAGAGAAAACATAAAGAAAAAGAAGGAAAAAAAAAGATGGAGGAATAATTCAGAAGAAGAAAATAACATTAGGGTTCCCGTTGTTTGTTTTTCACATTCTACTGCTTTCAGAATGACAGTCATTACTATTGTAATGACCGTAATACGTTTTGCCTTTTAAGAAAATGTTTATGCTATATTGAGCCGGAGCCATTTTCATCTGTATCCAGTCTCTATTTTTTTTTCTGTACTTGCGAACTGATAATTCCGGTAATTGCCCCTTATTAAAAAATATCAGACTGTCATTACTTCACCTTCGCTTCGTATCATTTGAAGTAAATGATACGGACGACGCAACACACGATGTTGGAAAAACAAATAAAAATGCACGTACGATAGTCAAGCCCGAAGAATAATGCGGAGATGATACTAAATGTAGGGCAAACATGTTGACTTTTAAACTTGTAAATCATAATGCTTATTTTGTGTGCTAAGTTAGATGGTTAAGGTGTGATAAATGGAGCGCGTGGATTTTTTTTTTATAGAGGAGAGTTGGGAAAAGTGAGATTTAAGAGTCATCTTTCCTGCTGCTGTATTTTTCTGGTTCATCTACATTCTTCTTCTTATCCGCCAGTAAAAACGTGTCACCAAGCGGTCCTTATCCTGGGCCACTCCCTTCCGCCATCTATATCGTTGTAGCCAGTAAAAATGAGCACCTGGATATTTGAAATTGGCTATGTGTTTGAACTCCAGCTTCGTGATTCACAGTCTTCTCAATCTCCGCCGCCTCTCCTAAAGGACATCTTAAGACACTCCGTCTTCCTGTAGCTCTAGGTCGTTTGCTGAGGTCAGCAGAGACGCACCTTATTATATTTTCTCAGTTTATCTTTAAAAATAAAGCAATCCTTATTGTCCAAGTTTCATTTTTTTTTTTAATTTTTTTGCTACGAGCAAATTTTTTCAGAATCTTTTTTGTCTAACAAATATTTTCAGAATTTTAGCTTGTCAGTTATTTTTTGACAAACTTTTCTTGCCCAACAAATCTTATGATCATTTTTTCTTTCCACAATCAAAAGTCAAAAAATCAGTAAAAAGAATTTTTGATTTATTTTGAATTTTTTGTTTTTTCTAGTCGAACAAATCTGAGATAATTTTTTGTTTTTTCTATTCGAACAAATCTGATGATAATTTTTTGTTTTTTCTATTCGAACAAATCTGATGATAATTTTTTGTTTTTTCTATTCGAACAAATCTGATGATAATTTTTTGTTTTTTCTATTCGAACAAATCTGATGATAATTTTTTGTTTTTTCTATTCGAACAAATCTGATGATAATTTTTTGTTTTTTCTAGTCGAACAAATCTGATGATAATTTTTTGTTTTTTCTAGTCGAACAAATCTGATGATAATTTTTTGTTTTTTCTAGTCGAACAAATCTGATGATAATTTTTTGTTTTTTCTAGTCGAACAAATCTGATGATAATTTTTTGTTTTTTCTAGTCGAACAAATCTGATGATAATTTTTTGTTTTTTCTAGTCGAACAAATCTGATGATAATTTTTTGTTTTTTCTAGTCGAACAAATCTGATGATAATTTTTTGTTTTTTCTAGTCGAACAAATCTGATGATAATTTTTTGTTTTTTCTAGTCGAACAAATCTGATGATAATTTTTTGTAAACCACTTGAAGCTCAAAGAAGTAAATTAAAAAATTCTGAATTAATATTCTTTGCCGAGAAAATATTCTGCCTGTTTTCACAACACTTTAACTTTATCTTTAAGAGCTTAACTCAAAAAAGGGAACATTTACAGGAACTAAGGACCAAGTTCTTTCTGTATTCCAAAAACTTCCAACATTAAGCTCGAATTCGATCACAACATTCATTCATCAACTTTCCTCGGTTACCCACACATCTACATATTCAATTAAATAGCAAAAAACGTGATTAACTTGAGTAATGAAAAAACTTATTCGATTAATCACTTCATCGATCAAAGCTTTTGATTTATAGAAATTACTTCGAAACGGTCATTTAATCGACTAACTTAAAATAATCCGATTAAAATGAAAAAAATTAAACAGTAAAGACATTTATGGAACAGAAAATCCTATTTCTTTCAAAAAAAAAGAAGGGGGGCGAGATGGGGTTTAACAAGGCGGGGGCCATCAGTCGGAGGAAATAAAAAGAAGGTGAATAAGGGAGCAGAGGCTTTGCCTTGATTGTTCTTTAATAAAATCAACTGGAGTAAAATGATTGGACAAAATCATTTTAACCGAAAAGAAAGATATTCTTTCAAAATACAATTACTCTACACTTATTACTTTCTATAAAAGCATCTTTTTACAGCATTTTATTAAATTTTCAATCATTTAAAAAAAAAAAAAATCTTCAGTTTCATATCCTGCAATATTTATTTTAGCTTTTTTTTTTCTTTTCCGATATTTTTCATAGGCGCGCCAATTTTTTTTTCCTTCTTAAAAAAAGGAAACTGGGATTTATTAAAGTTTATTAAATCCAATATGGCGGGTTTAATATTAATATCTGAGTGTTAGCTAAAGAAGTGAAGTTGCAATATTAAATTATTAATGTCAAAAAGGAACAAAAGAAGAAGTACGAAAGACAGTATGATAAAGAACTGCCTTTTTAATTGTCTTGCAAGGCATAATGCCAGGCGCTCTCTTTGTAAATTTTCTGCTTATTCCTTTTTGCTTGAAAGTATTTATCTCGCTTTTTTTTCTCCCCTTTAAAATCCTTTCCTTTTTACTTTCGAGCGATCGCGAAGCAGAGTGACGAAAGTATTGCCGTACCCTGAAAATCGAAAATCCTTATTCTTGCGAATATCAAGATGAAAATTACATAGAACTTCATAAAATCAAATTCTGAGATGATGTCTGTCCGCCGCGTCCGCCGCGTACGCCGCGTACGCCGCGTACGCCGCGCTCGATATCTCCGCCAATACGCAACGGATCGAAAAAATTTTTCACACACGTATTCTTCGTCGAAAAATAAGAGGGGGTCTTCTTTTCTTTTTTCGAAATTCGAAAAATTATGGAAATGGCGAATATTTGAACTTTGAAATTTTGGCCTGTCTCTTTGCGACATAGCTCGGGCAAACCACAACGGATTGTGATAATTTTGCGTGGGATGAAGGAGCATTGTGCAAGGGTTAACTGTTTAAAATTTCAGAACAATCGGTGGATGGGTTCACAAATTACAATCTGAGGTCTATTTGTAAATACTAAACCAAGATGGCTGACCGTAGTGACGTCACTATTTACATGATGTTGACTGCGGTGACGTCATTATTTCGACTTTAAAGAATTCGATGAGGGTGTTTTTTGACGTAATTTTTAAGGAGAAAGGAGTAGGAATTTCAATAAACGACAACAAGAACGGCGTATTTTTCAGGGGGAAGGAGTTAAAATTTTGAAAAACAAGGAGGGAAAGTGTAAAAGCTCTGAGTTTGAAGAATTTTGAATGTGGCCTCGTTGAAGCGAAGTTTAAATGTTAAAAAACGAAGGGCAAAATTGCCAAAGCTTAGAGATCGAGGAATTTGAAGGTGAACTCGTTCGAAGTACTTTTTTAAGAAAGAAGGAGTCAAAATTTAAAAAAACGAAGGGCAAAACTGCCAAAAATTAGAGTTTGAGGAAATTGAAAGTGGACTCGTTCTAGCTAATTTTTTAGAGAGAAGGAGTCAAAATTTCGAAAAACGAAGGGCAAAACTGCCAAAGCTTAGAGATCGAGGAATTTGAAGGTGAACTCGTTCGAACGAATTTTTTAGAGAGAAGGAGTCAAAATTTCGATAAAACGAAGGGCAAAACTGCCAAAGCTTAGAGTTTGAGGAATTTGAAGGTGAACTCGTTCGAACGAATTTTTTAGAGAGAAAGAGTCAAAATTTCGAAAAACGAAGGGCAAAACTGCCAAAGCTTAGAGTTTGAGGAAATTGAAAGTGGACTCGTTCTAGCTAATTTTTTAGAGAGAAGGAGTCAAAATTTCGAAAAACGAAGGGCAAAACTGCCAAAGCTTAGAGTTTGAGGAATTTGAAGGTGAACTCGTTCGAACGAATTTTTTAGAGAGAAGGAGTCAAAATTTCGAAAAACGATGGGCAAAACTGCTAAAGCTTAGAGTTTGAGGAATTTGAAAGTGGATTTGTTCGAACGAATTATTTAGGGAGAAGGAATCAAAATTTCGAAAAAGATGGGCAAAATTGCCAAAACTTAAAGTTCGAGGAATTTGAATGTGGTCTCGTTTTTACAAATTTTGATTGCTTTTCCCTAAAAATTTCCCATGAAACTATAGCTTTATAGAATTTGAAATAAGAACTCTTAACTCCATAGGAACTCTTCAATATCCTGTACAATTTGATGTCACTTTAAAAAGACTGTCTATGATAATGGTAATTGCGAAGGAATGGTAATTGGTTTGTGCGTTTTAGATTAACATATTAAATAAAATAAATTATAACATAAAATTGCAATAACTGAACTAAATTAATTCGCGAGAAAGTTGTATGGGGTGCAAAGCACCCCAAATACCATTCCTCTTGTTTTTTTTTACTCCTTCCTCTTTTATATCAAAAAAGAAAATGGAAAACAAAAGCAGCGTGAACCAGAAACCGGGGGGGTTCTTAATTAACAATTTCGCGCAATTGAGGCGCCAAACATTCGGGAGAGGAAAATGTAATATTGAAATCGCGACATCTGCCAGTAATGAGGATAAATAGGGAGGAAAGAGGAACGAAAAAGAAAAGGTAACATAGCTGTAGCAGTGATAATTAAATTAATATTCTCCTTTTATTCTTGCATTAAAAGTCATTAAAGAAATTGCTTCTTTTTAATATTTAAAAGGTAATGTCCAATAATTTGGCAGCGACCTCTCTCTCACCTGTGCTCATCTTATTGAAAAGATAATTTTTAGGGACGTTAAAAGTAACTTGATATTTTTTTTTTTAAGGATGAGTTGAACTTGTTGCGCACAAATTGTTTATTTTTATTGTTTTACGACGCGAAAGTGCCATAAGGAAACGAAAACTCCCATATTAAATACTTTTATGACTCTTTAAGACAAATTGTAAACGTGACCTTTATTTTAAACAGAAACCAACCAATCAGCGAATTTTAGCTTTTAAAGCTATGAACTTTTCGACTTCCATCGAACTCCCTTCTTCCGGATGACGATGATAATGAGGAGGAGACGAAAGAGGGGGAAAAAAACAAACGCAAGAAAAACAGGACTTCGAAACATCTGTATATAATGGGTTAAAAGCGTCTGAATAATATCTTGCTATGACGTAAAGCACAAAAACAGCACCCTCGATTGTCATCGTCACACATAATGTTGCCCTTTTAACCCTTTTTATTACATTTGTCCTATTACCTTTTCGTTTGGTCCTGACACCTGATATTGTCTACGTCCCAACTTTTAAGGGGAAAAATTTTTAATGGTTCTCTCCTCCCAATTATAATCGCGTCCTGTGTTACATCTCCGCCAGGCAAACCGGTCGAATTTTGAATCCTGATTCGCAGTTGAGGGAGAAGATGTTTTTTGTTCAGTTTTTTGTTTATTCGACTGAGGAAAATTCTGGGATATACCTAATTTAAAACGACTGGCAAACTGTCAGCCATTACAAAAATTGCAGGCCTTATTAAGTATCATGGCTTCTTCCAGAAGAAGAACATCGGGCAGCAGTGATGGTACACACCACTTTCTATTAAAGACAATTCTTGAACAAAGCCTCCGTGATCACTGTGAAAGTTCCTGTTTTCATGAATCTGGATGAGTAAGTTTACAATCATAGCTCCCAAATATTCTTCTTGTTGCAGTTGCCTTGATACTTCGTATGGCGTCTAATTTTTGTAATAGCAATCTCTAGACATACCTTCGCATGCTACGAATTTGGTGGGCTAGCACGTAGAGATTCTGGAGATTGAGTCGTATAAAGTAATCTAGAATATTTGGCAACGTAAGCTACAGCATGTCAGGCACGTGGCGAGAAAGATCTAGTACTACTTCTTGTAATTGATCATAGATGTATTGGGACCTAAGAGAGATCCGGTGACGGGGTTTCTGAGGATGCGCTCGAATTGATGGACATTCGGGGTCTCCATCCGTGCTGTCCACCTATCCGGAGCCCTACAGGGTCTAAAATTCATGGCTGAAGCACGAATTCCCCTTCAAACAACTCTAACCTGCAGGTAGCCAGCTCATCAGTGGCTAACAACGGACTCACACTTCTAGATATTTTTTTAACGACACATGGTTTTCGACATGACTTCTCACTAATGTCAGAGTGTCTTAATCACATTGGTAATTAAAGGGTTGCCGAGTAAGCCTTCGAATTTCCTCACTCTTAGATCTCGGTTCTCCACTTGAGTCTTGTAGTTGACTTTTTTTCGATTCTAAGTCAAAACCGTCTTTAAATTCCACTTCACAGCTACTCAATAAATTTTTCCCAATTCAACTCCAACTCCTCTTTAAACATTTCCTCGAATAGAATTTCCAAAACAATTAAATTATGCATGACATTCCCAAAATGTCGGTCGCCAAACACACGCTTAGTAAATAACGCAACAAACATAATGCCAACCACCGGAAAATGATTAAAACTAAGATCACAGAGAATCTAAAAAGGTAAACAATCCACCGAATTCCTAAAGGAACACTGCTACACGATTGCTACCAGTAAACGGAAATCTATACTTAAGCTTAAAACCTGATCCTCTGGGAAAGCGAAAATCAAACACAAATACTAAACCTGAATAATTTAAAAGGAGGAAACACCGAAAGGGTTAAAACAAGATAAAGCTGAATTTCAAACCCAATCAAGACCCGAATTAAAACCCTCCATTTTTTTCCCAACTTAACAATCCATCACAAAAGGACGTTTCAAAATAGCCAAAGCCCTTTCCGCATATTACATCAATGAGGGTACCTTATTAAGCTCTGCATTCGGCATTCATAACATCTGTCAGGAATCTCATCAAATGATACGTAGAGTTCGGGTATAGAGTCAGTGAAATAACAAAACCAGTTCAACATTGTTTACAAACATTCAAACTAATGCTCGGCTTGCTTTATAGTTATGTAAATGATAGCTCAATCAAGATAATTACCAATTCAATCATTTATCGAAATTTAAAATGGATGATTAATATTACGTCCTATCGATGTTTTGAATTAGATAATATTTTTCCCGTTCATGCGGATCACTTTTCGGTCATGCTTTCGTGCTTTTTCCTTTTTATTTATCTTACTTACATCGGACTAAGAGCACGAACAAAAAAGAATTCAATGACTCTGGTTATCTCGAAGAAACATGATTTAGGACTTGGGACATTGGATGACTCATGTACAATTTCGAAAAAAAAAAACCTGTCAAAATGGCGAATATTACTCGTTTTTCCCAAATCCCTGCGACGTTTAACGAGGCACTAAAAAACACTAATAAGATGATAATTATAAGTAAAAAAACCAAAACGAATGGGCGAAAAGTAAAAAAAAAAGTCTCGGAAGATGTGTTTTTTTTCTCCTTTTCAGCATTATTAATATTCTTTCCGATCCAATACTTGGGGGGTCTTTTAAGAATCTCATGGATGAATGATTCCAATTTTAAAAAAAATTCAATGTCTTGAAATAAATCAACCGAAGATGAGGAAAAGCCCTCTTCGTTTTCATTTCGTTTAGCACAACAGAGAAAAAAAATCCCAGACGTCTGTCGAAAACCGTAAGACCCTCGCGGTAAAATTTTTTAAAAAATATTCGTGCAAATATCATCACGGATAAAGGATTTCGCCGTACCTTTTATTCTTTTCCCCTCCCTTCTACTATCTACACAGTTGAATCCTTTTTTTAGGAATAAAGAAAGCTGAATCAGCGAGTCGTTTACTGCTATTGCTTTCCAATATTCCGTTTTTGTTCCACGAGAAAATAGGGAATCCTTTTCCCCCTTTTTTTTTCGTAGGGAGGAAAAACCGTCTTTAATCGATTAATTAAAAATCGAAGATCGTAAAAACATTTGGAATGTATTTTCGTCGAAATCCTTGAAAATTTGCTTTTGTAATAATAAACATATACAAACATCCAATTTTAAAATTCGGTTCCCCGGGCCATTATGAAACTATACGATCATTATACGGTCGCTTTGAACTGAAAATATGAAAGCGTGCAGCAATCTATTCGTTTTATCAATATATCAATTAATTTTTCCGGCAATCTGGTGTTGTGGTAATTTGCTCGTTTGGTGGCAAAGTCCTGGCTCAGCCAACTTGCACGGTAAGTATGGAAGCAGCGAATCCTAAGAGGGCTTGACTAAGAATAATTTTTGTCTTCAGCTCTGAGGTCACCAGGGAGACCATATTCCAGAAATGGCCAATGTCCAAGGCACTATTGCCTCTAGCATCATCAAGCCGCCATTCTTGGAAGTTTTTGTCCCTATTGCCGTATGACAAACACCGCACCCAGTGGCTCTGTCCTGGCAGATGGCCCGCCAGTCAGAAATCCCCTCGTCCATCGACACATTATCCTCCTAGCAAAGCAGCAGTCTTCCAAGAATCTAGGGCTAGTAGGGCGTTCATCCAGGACCTGCCGAATCGGGTTCGCTTGCGCTACATGTCCCCCACTGAAGTCTTCGAGTCTTGATCACACTGGTAATATCAACGGCTGTTCAGCGTCCATCTCGCTTTAAAGCTGTGATGAAATTAGCTCTAATTCTAAATAATCTAACAGCTTTGCTTCGGGCTTAGAGCTCAGTTGGCTAATTGTGCTAGTACTAACCTCCATTTTCTTACAGTACCACGAGAACTAAAAAATGATCGCCGAGAATTCACCGAAAAGGCAATAAACGCTTCTCACAGAATCATTAACTTACATCACGAGTATTTAAATCTCAAACATCTCGGAGCTACTGACTTGCGTCACTTTGAAACCATAGCAACCGTCTCTCTTAAATCAACCTAATTTAAATTTGAAAGCCCCTTTTAAAAACAAGCGGGAAAAAATCAAAATTATGATTCGATTTACCCCGCAGCCCAATTTTTTTTTTTTTTTTTTGAAAAAAAAAGTTAGGAAATATATTTTAAAATTTCGGACAGTAACAACCCCGATAAAAATTAGGTAAGCTCTACTAAGCTTTTTATTCATACTCCCTACCACCTTTTTATGTCCCATATTTTTTACCATAATACATTCCCGATCCTTTTCCTGGTACGCACTTTCAATAAGGAAAAATCAGCATGAGCCGCTGTGGAAAAAAAAATAATAATAAAAAGAAAAAAAAACTGAAACATTTAAACTTTCCGTCCCTCGTAATTTTACGATAATTTTTTTTTCCCTTCTATTTATTAAATCGACAACTGCGAATCCCCTCTAAAAGCTTTTTTTAAAATGAAACAATTCTTTTATTTTTTTCCCTCTCTTTTTCATGGTGTATCTATAAATCGATGAAATCAAGAAAATGATTAGATTTCCATATGTTTAATTTTAAGATTTCTGATTTGGTCTAACGGGGTCTCAGATCGAAAATTCGAACGATGTAAGAACTTGCAAGGACTAGATCAGGGGCAGGATTAATTAACGATATTAAAGAGTGAGGAATTGGAGGAAAAATTTTGGGTCAGGAGCTATCAATTGCCCCACTCGGGTTATGGCCTTAATTTCCCAGATTTTATTTTAAAATGTATTCCCTCTGGGGGTAGAAGGTTTGAGGTTCAATAATGTGACCGAATTTCGGTATCTTGAATCTCTCATCACTAGCAACAATGATATCAGCAGGGAGGTCGCTGCCCGGATACAGAGTGGAGATCGCTGTCTATTTGCTCTGGGCCAACTTCTCCGCAGCCGAGTGCTCTCAGCGAAGCTCACAGTATATAATGCAGTCATACGCCCAGCGGTCACTTGTGCCAGTGAGATATGGAATTTGGGGTAGCAGAAGCTATTCCGCCAAGACCTCTAACTTATCAATCGAGACACTGTCTTCCTGTCTCATTGTTGGTCCCCAGATCCTGTTGAACGATTCTAAACCTCAACCCATTTAAGCCAAATGGATTGCGGCAGCTGACACTTCCGTACCGGTTGTAGGTTCAGATCGGGAAGATCTGAACGGCTGCAATCTGGGTATTTGGCGGCGAGGTGGCAACCATCAGAGCGGTGGCAGTACAGCCGTGCAGAACAAGAGGAACACCACTACACTAGGACGTTCCCTAAGACCTTCCCTAAGACCCTAAGACCTTCCCGTTCCCTAAGACGTTTTCTAAGACGCCCGTTCGACCTTCATCTTCTTCCTTCGAGTGCAAACGCCACCCTAGGAACCCTATACTCTTCCATGCGTGCTAGACATTCTTTCCACTTTATTTTTCAGTCCGTTGTCTTATAGTTAATGTTATAGATGCCTAGTTCCCTTCAGGTTTCTTCATTTCTGATCAAGTCTCGGCAAGTGCAACTCTCGACTCTAGGGATTTAGCCTAGTTCATTTTCTAACACCTGTGTCGCTAGTTTTTCAATTCAGAGCCAATGGCAGTAGCAGTTTTCTTGGCAAAACATGGAACTAAATTCGGCTACGGAATTCAGGACATGGTTACCATGGAAATAAACAAGAGTTTCCGGACCTTTTTATAAGACCGTGATAGAAACCTGATCTTCTCCCATCATCAACCTCTTTATCGTCCCACAGCATCCAGAGCCAGCTACCTCCTATCTAGTATGTTCTTTTTGGATGCCATACTTGTTTTCGAGCGTAGGCGACCTCTTTGCACACAGCTGGTTTGTGTGTTTCGAGTTGACACAGCTATATGGGACCTACATTTTAATACCGGTTCCGAACGGCTGTTCTAAGCAAGTTACCACCTGCTGGTTTGCAATTGCCTTGCAAGGGGGGTGAGATCGAGCGACAACACACCTTAATCGCTTCTTCGGAATCCCCAAATCCTCGAATTAAGTTCACATGACGCAGATGACAGTGGTTAGAAGTGAAATATGGTCGGAAAAAATCCGAATTGTCCGAGTGTGAGTCGGGCAAGCTATCCACTGAGCCACGAGGCTGGCTTTCTAGCTGGATCTAAAATCTATCTTCCTTTAAAAGATGATCTTCAATCCCGAAAAAAATGAAAACACATCTTCGCAAAACGCATCAGTCATTACATAAAATGAAAGATCCCCTAGGGGCGCGACCTTCGGTTCAGACTGACAAAAAAAGAAATACACCTAAAGTTATTAATTGCGATCTGCATACCAGTTCTCAAAGATACACGTACTGTACGGATGCAGTTTCTCGCAACGCATACCAAAACTCGTTTTTCATTTAATTTAAAAGAATGCATGAACAAGAAATAAGACCGTGGGATGGGATAAGCCTATAAAGATTAAGCAACGGTAAGATAACAGTTCAAAACAATAACAAAACGACCACGTGGTACGTGAACCCGAGCGCGAAAAACAAATTCCCTCACATGTTTTTGGGCTTTTTAAAAAAAAAAATTTAATGAAGACGGTATCTCCCTTTCCCGATCTTAAAAACCCAACCCCTATTTCAAGTGATAAAACCCGCAACACCTCCCCAGTTCATTAATTGTAAGAAGTCGATATACGGTCTGGGATAGTATCAACTTGATGGTTTATTTATTTCCCCGATATTTTATTTCTTGGACATGCTATAAACCAAGCTGAGTTAATTGGTTTTCGCTGAGTTAAGATTGAGAATCTAACTCGTTTTATTACACATAACCCTATTGCGAGAAAGAGAGGAGGGGGAGGGGATCCTTTTCTATAGCGAGGATGAAAATTTTCGGACTTAGAAGGGGGAGGAGGGGGTGATTCGATATTCAAATGACTTTCCTAAACCTACAGGGTGTGACGAAAAAATAAAGATGAAAAGAATAAAAAATCGTTACTCATTCATTAATTCTCATAAAAATGATTTGTCACTTTTTATGACCGAACACGGTGGGAGTTTGAGTCATTTTAAACATGACTTACATCATACTTGATTATTATGACTTAATAATCGCCTATAAACTTTTCCACAGAGTCATAAAAAGCTTGTAGACAGAAAATCTACCTTTTTTGTAAGGAAAAAAGAAAATATAACTTTCGAGAGGTTTAATCGATCCGAAGAAGGTTATCTCCCCTAATGTTTTAAACGGGGAGAAACTAAATAATTTATAATGCAGCATGTGAAAGGTCGGATGAAAAGTAATGAGAGTGGTAGTTTTTGCCAAAATGGGGAAGGATGGTTAAAAAAATTCAAAGAGGTTTTTTAGTAGATGAATCAAGATTAATTTAGACAAAAAAAATTGTTCCACTTCAGAAGATTAGGAGATCAAGCCTGGAGTCCCAGTCTGACTCGAGGACTGAACAGGTCGACTGCATTGGCCATACAGAAGAAGGAATGAATACAGGTTGCTTTTAAAATTAAGCCCGATTTTCCATTTGGAATTTTTCATGACCTCTGGCAGGTCATGAAACACGGCAGCACGGACAGGTAAGATGGGAGACCTCGAGCGTCGAAAAGAAGCGTCGGTAGGCCACAAAAGAGATGGTACGACGACATTAAGAGGATGGCGGAACTGAAATGGTTGCAAAGAGCCTAAGATAAGGAGGTGCGGCAAAGTTTGAGAGAGACCTTGATCAGGAGTGGACGGATATAGGTTGAGAGAAGAAGAAGAGAAGTTCAATCTACAGACAAATTTCAGCGCTTTAAAAAACTTAGTGGTAAGAGATTATTCCCAAGATAAATACCAGCGGAGCCAGATAGCTTTGTATCGCATGTGGTGACCGTATTCAGAATCCTTACAAGATTTTAGTCTTGCGGGCCGTCATCATAAGTGAATAGATGGCAAGAGTGGCTTCCCACCTCCTCAGGGTCCCGGGACACGCTCTAGTTCAACTCAAGTGAGCATCCCGTATAAGTATGCAATCTACCAATTACTTTAGCAGAGTATAATAAGTACAAAGTACATGCTGTACTTTCGAAGCTCACTTTCCACTGTGCACTTTATTTTGCTAAAGGTAAATATTTACAAGATGCTGTAGACTGCATACTTATATTGCATGTCTATTGGAACATAGCCCCAGACTCCCAGAAAAATACTAGCTTCCCTTTAATGGCTAGAGCACTTGGGAGCAAACCGAAAGATCCGGCGTTCGAATCCAGGTGCTGTACAAGTTGATTTTTTTCTGAGATTTCCTTCTTACATCACACGGTTTCCTCTACCAAATCCACATCAAGATTACGGTCATCTCCGTCTGCAGGTGCGATTAACCTCAGAACTCCAAACTACCCTTCTGCCGCTGCTATTACTAATCATACCGCTGCTGCCAAAGGCTAGAGTCACGGCTGATGGACATGTTTTTATCCTCTTTTGCAACTAGAGATGAGGAGACTGATAGTTTGTGCAAACCAGGTCGAAGAACTTTATGGCTCTTCAAGGAAGACCAAAAGAGGGCAGCACAAAGCGATTTTCAACCATCAGAAGGACAAAAAGTGTGGGTTGTCGCGGTCTTGAACAGTTGGATCTGTCTGGTTGTTAAGTCCTATTAGTAAATTTGAATGTTAGGCCAAAGTCAATAAAAGTAATATGGGATAAGGTGAGGTCCGATAACTTGTATTTTTTGCGTCCCCCGATTCCATCTCTTTCACAAGCCCTTCTTGTTTGGATCAAACATTAAACTAAACTGCCAGCCTGGTCTGAGCCTTGACAGTTTCGGCGGCTCGGCTGTTGAGTCCGAAGAAGTAAATCGTACGTTAGGCTTCTCATTGGCATAAAAGACTTTTTGACTGGCTCAATCTGAGCTTTGGCTTCTGACTGGAGCCCCATTTCTTACACAGGTAGCACCCTTGATAATCTCAAGAAGCCGCCCGACTACTTCTTCTCAAAGGATTAATACTTCCAAAAAATTTTAGCCAATATAATTCTCAAATCCCAGACTGTCACATTTTTCCCTACTATATCCATCATAAATCGACGATAACCCGTTTTATTTTAACCTGCAGCAAATATCTAATAATAAATTTAATACTTTTCCACTGACCCTCGTATTTATGTTAATTATCTCGTGCGTCAGGCGGACCGGAAGTTTCGTTTTGATTATGAATGAATCGTTATTCATCAAGTCAAAATGCATTTAAATGCACTTTGCACTTAAAAAAGATTTCATTTTTCTTCCCTTACCCAAAGGGTAGTAAAAAAAAAAACTGTACGAAATACGAAACCGGTTTATAAGGTCATCGAAAAAGGGGAGAGCGAAAAAATATTTCATTTAAAAAAATTAAAATTTCAAAAAAAAAAAAAAATCAACCCTCTTTGAACGCGTTCCCCTCTCCCTTACAAGTCGGTCAATTTTTCACTTCTTTGTGATTTAAATACATGGTAATGAGGTCATGTTTTGATATGCTTTATCCGTCGAGTGTCCTCGTTGAGAACTGTGCGTGACAGGTTCTCTCATTTTCTGCTTCTGAGTTTTCCAGTTTTCGAGCACAATTCGTATTCATTTTCCCAACCCTGTCTGCGAAACCCCTTCATTTTTTTTTCGCCACCCGCTTAAGACGACAGAATGATATAATATTAAAAAAAAATATATATATGAAAAAATAATAAATTCATAAGCCTCGTGGATGTCATAAATTTTAACGGCTGAGGGTTATCATTTTTTTTTTTTTAGAAAAGAGTTTTCCAGGAAATCAGTCACGACTTAAAAAACATGGCTACGCATATTAGGTTACAGCTTATACAGGAAGAGTGAAATTAACTTAAAAATGCAGCGTTGACTATGTGTTAGCATCCATATCTGATAAGAAAAATGAGATACGTATGAAATTACGGGCAAATGAGAATTATGATGGCTCAGGAAAACATTTTGTACGGTCCGCTGCATTGCGCGTAATTTTTTTTTAAACGGGCTTGTAACAATAGCCTTGTCAAATATTTTGCATGGATGTCCGGTTTATGAAAAATGGGGGAGAATAATAAAAAGAATTCATATTAGTAAGAGAGCGAGGGATGGTGTATGAAGCAAAATCTGGGAATTTACAAAATTCTGATGAGCGGTATGAGATTTCAAGAACGAGTGATGGAGGTGGCGACTCCAACGCCCAGTGGCTATGGCTATGCCACTGCAAGCAACTAAGACTGGAAGGTCGTTAAATATTCCTGTTAGAAGGCGGCAGTCCTACCAGTACTGGCTTAAAGCTGAAGACAATATTGTCAACCCAGCCAGATAGCGGGAGGCAGAATTGCAGCAACGGTATGGCGATGCTGAGGTGTTGAAAAGCCACCGCATTAATCTTCCTTGTAAAGCCATTATGGCTAAAGGTTTGTAATGCAAGACCCAATAGAGTCGGTTCGGCTGTAATGCTCTTCGGCCATGATGGTCGCCAATCTCCGTTTCGGATGCGCATTACCAGAAGATAGCTCAGTGGACACTTCTCTCAACTCGAATTCCAGAAATTTTTTATGGATTTATTCAAGTTTCACGAACAACCAAGTTAAGCTACAGCAAAGAAGCATTACTAAGGCCTTTTTGGTCAGAAAATCTATAAATATGAAATGAATGACTCGCTGAATGATTCAAATCTTTCTTAGCCTAGTAGCTCTGACTCACGGATTGACCAGTATTCACTGACTTGCCAACTTATGACTAGCGAGTCTTCGAGGTTTGCTTAAACCTACAATCAAGATTTTGCATAATTAAAAGTTTCGATTAAAATTCTGTGTCTCAGTGACTTACAGTTGAAAAGAGGCAACTTAAAATAGGCATTAGGGAAATCAGTTGACGTTTGGAGTAGAGACCCTGAAATAAAGAAAGAGACTGGCGAATGGCTGCCGAGAACCAGATTAATCGACCGATGTTTCCCTTTCAAAAAGACACACAAAAGTTCTGTCTTCGGCTGATCTTCTTCTTTGGGTGTCAAGAGGCAACCTCTCTGCATATAGCTGGTTTGTGTGTTTTGAGTTGACACAGCTATATGGGACCTACAGTTTAATGCCGGTTCCGAACGGCTAAGTAGAGAGACTGTTCTAAGCAAGTTACCACCAGCTGGATTGCCATTGCCTTGCAGGAGGGGTGATACCGAGCGACAACACACATTAATCGTTTTTCTGGAATCCCCAAATCCTCGAATTAAGTTGACATGACGCAGATGACATTGGTCAGAGGTGAAATACGGTCGGAAAAAATCCGAACCGTAGAGTGGAATCGAACCTATAAACTCCAGAGTGTGAGTCGAGCACGCTATCCATTGAGCCACGAGGCTGGCTCTTCGGCTGATAGCAGAAGCTAATTCTTCAAAAATGAGAACAGCAGAAGAATTAAAATGGCATTAAATTTCTTAAAGGGTCTCTCATTTGGAGTGCAAGGCGAAGCCCCTGCTTAGACGTGTAGGTGCGTCAGTCAAGATGTAGCAGCCTAATTGACATTCCTTAAGCCCAAAACGAACACAGCTTTTACACAAAAAATATACGATTTCAATAAATCAAACGTTATAGAGGCTTTTTGGCAAGTTCAAACAGCTCTTGAAATTTTTTTTCTGATCGGCATCTAGGCATCTTAATGACACTATGGCTCTGGGTTCATCCATCTTTTTTATAATCCTGCGATATTATTAAAACGTCAAAAATTTCCATTTACAACTCTGGCCATCCATTCTCGTTTATCTTATTTTTATTCTACTGTATATCTAAAAAAAAAAAAAAAGAGCTCGCTCTTTAGTACTTTTGACTTTCGTGCTCTTTTTTTAATTTTAAAAAAAAAACTTTATCGCTAAACAAAGAACTCTCATTGCTATTGAAAACATTTGGGCTCATTTTTGTTTGTTATCATTTTTTTTTTTTAAAATAGGGAACTCTAAATAAAGTAACCCCCTTTCCCGTTATAACTTCCGCTTTCTCTTTTTCTCTCCGAGGAATCCAGTCAATGGGTAAACAACAAAATATGTAGCAGTATATGCAACATAAATGAATATTTCAATATGAGTTGCCTTGGCAACGCCGGATACAGATAATTCTGCTGTTAAATCAAAAACTAATAAAGTAATCAATATTTATTTCATCGGTTTTCGCTTTCTTTTTCTCTCTTTTCGTCTGTTTCGGGAGAGAGAGGAAAAGACGGGAGAGGAGGGGAGAAAAAAACATTCCAAAGTTTATTAATGTTCAGCGATTTGGATTTTTTTAGTACTGAATTTCCATTTTTTTTAAAAAAAGAGAGAAAACATACAAGGCGGGGGAAAAAAACAGTCTTTGATTTTAATTGAAATCAAATATTTTTCTGAACGGGAAACACGTGACAATCAGCAGAACATACGGGAAGGAGAGAAATGTAAGAATGAAATGAAGTAAAAATGTAAATATAGACGAAGTTTATTGCTTGTGTAAATACAATATTCAATTTATTGAAGGTGTGCTGATGGGAACTTGGGAGGTAGGAAGGAGAGAAGAAACATCAACATTCTTGTGAATAAATCAAACATGTTTACCGTAATAATGTCTCGCAAGTTTACAATGAATTACAAACTTGGGCTTGAAAAATGTTGCTGAAGATGGAATATTGGTCGCATAAAATCGAATCCAGGGTGCGAGCAATTTATTATGTACGTTAAAAATAATAAAGTAGGGGAGATTTATTAATTAAGCAGGTTCATTTTCAAAGCCGTATGGCAAGATTTTTTTTTTTTTAAGGTTGAATTTTAAATAACGCGAAGGTTCAGGTTATGGCATGTACTGTTTTTAAGTCAGGTCGTGATTCAGGTTTGTCATTTATTTGCAAATTTTGTTGTGATTTAAATTTTTTTTAAAATGAAGAAGCGAATGAAGAGGAAAGAAAAAAATAAAATTTCAAAACTTTTTTGTCGTTATTCAAAATTTTTTGTAGAGTAATATTTTGGAATATGTTTTGACATAAAAAATTGTGCAAAAGTTTGTTCGAGATGAAAAATTCTGCAAATGTTTGTTCGACATGAAAAAATTCTGCAAAAGTTTGTTCGACATGAAAAATTCTGCAAAAGTTTGTTCGACATGAAAAAATTCTATAAAAATTTGTTAAATTAAGAAACTTTAAGAAAATGTTTTCAACCAAGAGAAATTCTGAAAAAAATGAAATTGGGCAAAGAAAACTTTTGAATTTCATAATTTTGTAAAAAGTTTTGTTTTTTTTTATTCTGTAAAAATTAAATCTGTCAAAATTTCAAAAAATAAAACTCCATTTTTTAAAGAAATTCCATGTTTAATAAAACATCTAAAGACTTCTTCAGAATTTTTAATTAATCTCAGCAAAATTTCCATCATTACAACAACGATTACAAAATTATAGAGGGGGGGAAAGCGGTTAATATTTCAATAGATAACACATGAATGTGCAAATAACATAAAATAAAGGAAAACATGCACGATCATTTTATAATTCATTAATGATGTCTCATGTGCAATTCCTATCTTTATTATTCATCGCAAAGGAAATATAATTCCGCGGAGGCATTTGTGATTATTGTTTTTCGAAGGAGTAAGAATGTCGTTTCCCTTTTCCAATTCTGATTAATTTCACTTCTTAGAAAATGAATTATTCACCCTCGAGAGAGACGGAAGAAGAAGAAGAAACACAAAATATCGGTTATGTAAACTTAACCTGCAAGTTCCAATAGATGCCATTACGAAAGAGTGACGTTATCCAATTCGGGGATTATTGATATCGACTATCTATACGTGTCAATATTTACGAATTTATATATCAAAGGACATCAATTCCAATATTTATTAATAATCGGGAAAAAATGTAAGAAGAAATAAATAAATAAAATGGTTAAAGATAGTTTAGAGCAATGGAAAGAACAGCGCAGCAAGCTAGGAAGCAAGAACTAAACCGAGAACAGGTTATGGGTCCAGAAATTTAACCAACAGCAGGCTAGGAACCCAGAAGCTAAACTGAGAGCCGGCTGGAGGCCCACGAGCTAAGCCGGACCAGTTATGGGCCCAGGAACTAAATTAAAAGCTGCTAGGAGCTTATGAATCAAACCAGAACCATCTGGTTGCAGAAAAGCTAAATCAGGACCCTCGAAAAATTCTCAAAGAAATATTTTTCTTGGCAAGGAAATCTTTATGGCAAGTCTCTTAACCTAATCACGTTGGAGCCACAGGCTAATTTCTCCATAAAAAAAATATTCCCTGGTAAAAGCTGCGAATTTTTTCGGAAAATACCCACTCACGCATAAAAACACAAGTGCAATGATTCAGAAAAAAAGCAAGTGGGAAAAAAATATTTTCAAGGACGACATTCCTCGCATTATAGCCGCAGGCAAAAAAAAACTGTTCGATAATCCGCGCATTCAAGCCGTTTAAAAATGCTGATTAGTTAAGCAGTTCAATGTCCACGTTGAATTTGTATTTTTGCTTTCGGGTACGGTCGAGAATACACTGCAAATGCTGCATATGCACGCAGTAATGCAAAAGGTCGGTCATAAATGTACTGTGGTTGCATTCGTATTCGATTGAAAACGAAACTGCGCATGCGCGAAAATGAGGGGAAGTTACTATTCTGTGCTGCGTTTGAACGTCCTCCAAGAGCATGTGTAAGAGCAGTAAAACGGGTTTTTCGTCTGCTACAACCAATGAGAGGCTTCCCACCTTGTATCAGTTGTCATCAGAGGAAACTGTCATTTTGACAATCATATTTTGCATTCTATGAATTTGTCATCACTACGAGCGAAAAATTATTTTTTTTTTTTTTTATATTTTATTTCGTGATATTTTTTTATACGCACATTTCACTCTTAAATTCTGTGGCATTGTACAGATGAACAACGTTTTCGACGTATAACTGAACACGAGGAGCCCGTTCTTCCTTATTTTTTTTAATACTTAGAGAAATCACGATTTCTAGCTCATCGTTTTCGTCATCAGAGCTATCAGAGCTAAGCAAACAAAACAAGAGGTCCTCCATCTTTACGTTTACAGTCGCAGTGCAGCAAATCACCAAAACAAGCGGTCGGAAATGTTTTACTGCTTTTGATTGCAGCAAATTAAAAACCGATATTTCCGTTTACTGCGCTGCGTTTACTGCTCAGTAAAAACAGTGCATTCTCGACCGTACCCTTCGTATGCGAAACGTCAGCTGTTAGAAGAAAAAAAAAATTATCCTACAATTTTTTTTTCCTTTCGTTTTTTAATTTATTCCACATTTACCTTAAAGGGGTTTTGTCTAGTCGGTTGGAATTTTTAATTCAACACTAAAAATTCCAAGAACCAATTACTGCTGACATAATTTTTATCGAGGGAGGAAAAAAAAATCAATCGAATTCCTCTTATCTCCGTCAAAAAAATTTCCACCTCTTGATATATAATCACAAGTAAACATTGACTTAAACATATTTTTATGAAAACTAAGTTTTTTAAAGATATGTCAACAAGGATTAATGGGGCGAAGCCCCAAAAATTATTTATAAACGCGATAACCGCCTTTAGAAAAGGCCAAAGAGTGTCTAAATGTTTAAGTCGATCACTCTAGCTCGATCCTCAAGGCAGAGGGATGATTTTAAAGGAGTTTCCACCTTACGAATAAAAATTTCCCCCCCATGACTCATTTTTGTTTTTCAAACAAAAAAAATAAAACCACAATCTAAGCGATTTCTAATAAAAAGGGAGAGAGAGAGAAGGGGAGGAGATGAAAAAATCTCCGAGTCGGGAATTGAGATTTATGTGAACCTTGACGTTGTGGGAGATTGATTATCTGATCCCGGTGATATTGGTCAAGGCTGATTCGAATCACACATACAGTATACAAACACACTACACGACCAATCCTATTTTAACTGCCACGACCAAATGGGAATTAAGTTCCAGAAAAAATTTTCCACTTTGAAATCTCAGGCGAAGTTTTCTTTTTTTTCAGAGGAGAAAAATCGCACCAGGAAATTTTTGTTATCTGATTCCCCGGTAGGCAACGTATGAGACGTCAAGTATTCGCAGTATTGTTATCTATTTCAAACTAATCACCCGAACTGATAAAATAAAAAACCATGCGACGCCTTGTATACTTGATACTGTCTCTTGTTGCCGAATTTTTTGAATAGCTGTAATGTTTTTCATACGACAACTTGTCGTGCATACGAATTGATATACAATGCTCATGCGTAAATTTTTTTTGCTCTTGTTTAATTACCTTTTAAACGCTTTCGCCTATCTTCGCAACAGGAAACCGCGTTCTGTTTTAGATAGGGATCACACGGTGGTCAATTTTAGTATTTAGAGAGCTAAAAATAAACATGGGATGGTTTTTGCTTCAAAATTTTGTAACTAGGGGTCGCTAATTCAAGAAATCAGCCCTAGAATTTGCACTCTGGCAATTTTATTAAATACATTAGTGCTGCAGAATGGGGTGACTAAGGTGACATTTTGAAATGTACAAAGTCACGCCACTCTACAGAATCTATCTTAATTAATTTTACCTTTAATGACGTCATGGCCGATTTTCCTCCTGCTAATTAACCAAAGTTGACCACCGTGGACACCTTCATCCGAAGTAGAATATAATATCCAAAATTTTCTTACCTGGAAAAATAAAAAAAATATAAAAATTAATTTTTGGGAATAAAAAATCTTTAGAATCGCTATTCTGAAAACTTAGTTCTTGCTAAGCCATTAATGTGGCCGGGTTTTGAGAAAAATTTGTTGCAAGACTTAATTATTATAACCAATACTTTCAAGAATAAGAATTAAAGTTAAAGGCTTCAGAAAAAAAGCGAAAATTCAAGGAAAACACTAAAAAAGAGAGGAGGAGATGTCAAAAGTAAAAAGGAAGGGTCACAGTGACCCAGTGAAACTGGCCTACAGTATTTTAGGGCAGTTTGGCTTGGCCGTACATTCTCTGTGCTTAAGCGCCAATCATCTTCGCCTAAACGTTCGCTATCTTTGCTTGACCATCCACTAACTTTGCTTAAGCGTCCGCTATCTTTGCTTGAGTCCATGTTCTTTGACTGAGAGTCAACTATTTTTCATTGAGCGTCCACAATCTTTGCTTGAGCGTCCACAATCTTTGCTTGAGTTCATAATCTTTGACTGAGAGTCAACTATCTTTTGTTGAGCGTCCACTATATTTACTTGAACGTCAACTATCTTCACTTGAGCGTCCACTAACTTTGCTTGAGTGCCCTCAATCTGCTTGAACGTCCACAATCTTTGCTGGAGCGTTCACAATCTTTGCTTGAACGTCCAGTATCTCTTCTTGAGAGTCAATTATCTTTGACTGAGCGTCAACTGTCTTTCGTTAAGCGCCATTATCTTTATTGGAGCCTCTACTATCTTTCCTCGAGCGTCTAATATCTCCGGTCTAAACACTCTCATGGCTCTGATGTAATTAGCCGAGAGCTTGCAACCGGCCAAGACTTCAATAATTTTTATTCTAATCAATTTTTCCTCATTATCAATAAACCACAAAATTATTTAATCGAAAAAAAAAGCCTTCGACTTAACACTCGAGAATGAATCACAATCAAAAATAAACTTCCAACTCAGTCATATCCAGATTTAAAACCTACAAAAATTTCTAAACGCGTCACATTTACTATTTATAGAATTAAACAAGGAAATAAATCGATCCATTCTTGAAACGGTCTCTTAACACCCTTCAATATTTTCACCGACCCTCCCTCGACCTTTCTTGACCCTTGACATAAGATATATTAAGGAACAAGTTATAAACCCTTATATTAAATAGGTCTCAAAATTTTTTATTGCTTTTTCAAGTGACTTTATGAAAATCAGGATCGGATTTAGCTCCGGAATAAATCAAACCCAGATTCTATTTTTAAAAAAATAATAATTTTAAAAAGGGGAAAAAGGTCCAAGTTAAGAAATTCGACCCCCGATTCGACAAAAACATCAGATGTTATTTGCGGCAGACTTGAAACCTCAAACCAGATTTGCCAAAGCCCGTTTTAGAGTTAAAAGATCTGAGCTAAGGCTTTAGCCGAGTCTGCTAGAGATTGGGAGGACTTCAAGGAGTAACTTTTCAGTGCCACGAATCTTAACCTAAAAATTAATCTTATCCTCCCAAATCTGAACCGGTCTGAAACTCCCTAAATGCGATATCATGACCGATTAGGAAAAAATGATGCACCGAGCATGATTAACAGGCACGATTTCGTTTTTCGCGCATGATCTTGCAAGCTTCCTGATCGTTAAATCATATTCCTATACCATGGAAATTAATAATACTAATTAAAAAAGAACTGCACAATGCACGCCTGCAAACCATTTTCACTGTTATGTACGTATAAAGTTTTGTGCCAATCAGACACTCCTTCATAATTTAACATTCACATCATCAAACAGAAGTTAAAAAAAAAATATATGAATGCACGCGGTGGGACCGGGATCATTAAAGAATGTTAAGAATTTACAATTGTTATGAATATAAATTTTTTTTTTTTTTAATAATCCGAAGGGGTAAGTTAAGGATTTTCAGATTATTATCAATGTTTTTTTTTTGCCGTCTTGACCTTCTATGATAATGAATGTTGGATGCACCTAGCTACTCGTTGCATCGCAGACCATAATAAGACATGACGTAGCTGTGACTAAGTTAAGAGCAATGCAAACATGTAAAAATATTTGTCCTTGAGTTAATTCCTAATCAAATGAATGAGAAAGAGAGAGAGAAAACGTTTAATCTTCTCATTTGTAATTTTTTTTCTCCAGCTTCGATCTGGGAATTTAAAAAAAAAAAAAAAGGCAAAGAGAAGGACATCGATAATAAAAACGAAATGAAGCATATATACGAAAAATAAATAAAAAATAACCTCATTCGGACATCGCATCCTCCTCATTTTTTCTCTCTTTCAAAAAAATAAAAAAAAACAAACACGAGTACCTTACCCATGTTATTTCTCTTTGTAATTATACTGGAAAAAAGGATTAGCTAACCGTTGTGAATTAAACATAAGAGGATGTCGTCGACATCAGTTTCGAGTCTGACGCTTTTTTTTTTATTTAGGGGGGGAAAGAAAAAAAATTCGGGGAGGGGGAGTCGATCCTTGTCACGTTGCTCAGAAATCCAACTCCCGATGAAAGATAATGCCATTGGAAACTTCATTCATACAGAAAAAAAAAACTCGATAACTCAGTTTACGACTTCCAAACTTTAAAAATAGATTTAGTGAAAACAAAGTTCCCATGCTTATAACTGAGGAAATCGACCAAAATAAACCGGCCATCTTTTTTGTTTTTATCATTTCGAGAGTTATAAATATAATACATGGTAAAAAGGGATAAAACGATTATTAATAGGCGAAATTTTCGAATAATCAAATTTTTTATTTATTTTTCTTAACGCGCCCAAATTAAATAAGTAAATAAGTAAATGGGAAAATAATATTTGTTTAAAAAAGTCAAACGTGGCAATATAATATATAAATATAAGACTGGAGACCAGGTGGTTTAATAGAAAAAAATAATTTGCAATCTTTAATGCTCAAGAATTTTTAAACAAACAATTTTTTTTTCTTTTATCTGAAATTAAATGACTTTGAAAAAAAAAAAGTAAATTATACTTTCGATATAAAAAGAAGCAATTTTTTTATTGCATTTTTTCAATTATATGATTATTAAATGTCGATAAGATTACTGTCAAAGATGAAGGGACATTAACTTTTATCTTGTAAAAATGTTGAATAAAAGTGAATGAATTTTTTTTTTATTTTAAATAATCGATAAAGAAAGCCTTGATACGTCCTTAAAAAATGTAAGAAAAAGCGAAAGGTCAGATACATTTTAAAATAATGGTCTATGG